>CM063177.1:107142226-107557226 GCA_031835075.1 Saguinus oedipus | reverse complement strand
TGGTCTCGATCTCTTGACCTTGTGATCCACCCGCCTCGGCCTTCCAAAGTGCTGGGATTACAGGCTTGAGCCACCGCGCCCGGCCAGAAGCAAACTATTAAGACACAGATTGAGAAGAAGGTTTATTTTGCATTGCTTGAAATGATATGATCTGTCTGAAGTCTAGTCCTATATACTCTGATCCTGCCTGAGGCATTAGATGTACATTCTATAGGAATTTCCATATCTGATGCCTTGGAGTGATCTCATGGGTTAAGGGTCAGATAGGAATCAAGAAAAACGGAAACAGTTTTATCTTGTTTCTGATAGATTTTCTCTATAGACTGAGGCGGTGTATGACAATGATCAATTTGTGGAATAGTTGTACTTTAAATCTTATTTGCTATGCATATGGATATTGGCCCAAGAAACGCAGGCTTACCGTTTATTTAAGAATAATCTTATTTAATATGTGAAAACTTAGATAATAGATTATTCTGACTAGTGAATGTCCTGGTTATTTGAAAGTTTGGTAGAAGACTATTTTATTTGTATTTGTTCTAAAATGTACTGCTCTGATTTGTTACATTAGTGTAAATATAACAAAGGAAATTAAATTTTTGGTAACTGGCAATCTCATATTGTCTGAGAACATTCATTTTGGGCAAGAATTCTCCCATACAGAATTTAAGATATTGACAAGTAGGCATAGGAAGTGGGATTTGAGTATGTGTTCGACTAAGACCAAGGATCTATAAATTGCTTTTTTTGGCATAAATATGTAATAAGCATTTTATACTTTTTCAAGACATTTCTTTAATGTATCTAGAAACTCTTGCATTTATGAAACAGGCTTAAGTTTATCAAAGTTTTAATGTAGCCTTTTTAAATTTGAAGATTATGCTTGAATAAAGGGGGTAAGGTAGTACAAAATGTCGGAATGCAGCAAAACATTAGCTCAAAGCTTGAGCTTTTAAAAATCAAGGTTTCTTTTTAAAATTAAGTTTTTAGTTGGAGGGTTTGGGTCTGGCTTATTTATAGTGTTTCAAGTGTGTCGGTGGATGTTCTATGGATATGTGGATATGTGGATATGTGCCTAGAGGCTCTGTCAATAGGTGCAGTTGAATATATTTAGATATATGCCAAATTTCTATTCTAAAGCTCTTGGTTTAAAAAGATGTATCCGTATCCATTTTGCTAGGAGAAGGCAACATTAAATGGGGTTTTCAAAAATGCTTCTATTATAATTAATTTTTGTATAATGGGGAACTGAGTTGGTATAGGTCATTGAAATCTATAGGCCCTGAATCTTATTTTAGTTATAAATATCTTCTCTTACAAAATATTTATAAGGTCTAATAACATGCAGAAATTTAAAAAATGTATGAGAGTTAATTTGCAGTATTTTCCCATTTCTTTTCCATTTTTTGCCTGAGGTATTCCAAGCAACCTAGTATTCTAATCAGTTTTAACTGAATCTTGGCTTCTGCTGAAAGGTATCACTGCCTTTGCAGCTTTTTCTAATGGAGATATCTCATTATTGATGCATTTCGTTGATAGTTGAAACCTCAATCATTCTCTTGCCTCTACATATGGATACCATCTCCCACAGGTTTTATTTTAGACATATCAATTTGAATTTTCTCACCCTTTCTCTCTATCTACCACTATATCTCCATTTGTTCAAATTTCTTTGTTTCTCCCCTGGTCTGTAAAAACAGACAATTAATTTAATTCTCTAACTCTGTTTACCTTTTACCTGTTACAAGAGCTCTCATTCTAAAATACTGACTGATCATGTGAGGAACATATCTTTGGGAAGACCATTTATTTACAAGTTGCTGCAGAATACAATCCAAGCTTTTCAAGATATTATGAGGTTCTTCATAATCTGGAGCAAACCTGTCTTTCTTCCCTTGTAGTTTATTGTCTTTTCTTTTCCTTAAAGAAATACATGACAATTTCAACATTCAGACAGTTCAGAGAATGAATAATGTATTTTTGCAGGTATTTTTTATGTTATTGCAAATATTTCTCATCTGTACAATGGAAATAGTAGTATCTTATAGTTGTGTGGATATAAATGAGCTAATGCATGTAAAGCATTTGGAATGCTCAGACACATACAATATTCTGTAATTTACTTTTTTCACTTAATATGTTTTGGTTAACTTTCAAGGCAATACATACAGATCAAAGTTACTTATTTTATTTTAATTATTTTATTTTTAGTTACTATTTTAACAGTTGCATAACATTTCTTTTTTTTTTAAATTTTAAATTTTTATTGCATTTTAGGTTTTGGGGTATATGTGCAGAACATGCAAGATAGTTGCATAGGTACACACATGGCAGTGTGTTTTGCTGCCTTCCGACCCTTCACCCACATTTGGCATTTCTCCCCAGGCTATCCCTCCCCAGCTCCCCACCCGCTGTCCCTCTCCTATTCCCCCCAATAGACCCCAGTGTGTAGTATCCACCTCCCTGTGTCCATGTGTTCTCATTTTTCTCACCCGCCTATGAGTGAGAATATGTGGTATTTCGTTTTCGGTTTTTGTGTCAGTTTGCTGAGAATGATGTTCTCCAGATTCATCCATGTCCTTACAAAGGACACAAACTCATCATTTTTGATTGCTGCATAATATTCCATGGTGTATATGTGCCACATTTTCCCAGTCCAGTCTATCATCGATGGGCATTTGGGTTGGTTCCAGGTCTTTGCTATTGTAAACAGTGCTGCAGTGAACATTCGTGTGCATGTGTCCTTATAGTAGAATGATTTATAGTCCTTTGGATATATACCCAGTAATGGGATTGCTGGGTCAAATGGAATTTCTATTTCTAGGTCCTTGAGGACTCACCACACTGTCTTCCACAATGGTTGAACTAATTTACACTCCAACCAACAATGTAAGAGTGTTCCTATTTCTCCGCATCCTCTCCAGCATCTGTTCTCTCCAGATTTTTTAATGATCGCCATTCTAACTGGCGTGAGATGGTATCTCAATGTGGTTTTGATTTGCATCTCTCTAATGACCAGTGATGATGAGCATTTTTTCATGTGTTTGTTGGCCTCATGTATGTCTTCTTTTGTAAAGTTTCTGTTCATATCCTTTGCCCATTTTTGAATGGGCTTGTTTGGTTTTTTTCTGTAGATCTGTTTGAGTTCTTTGTAAATTCTGGATATCAGCCCTTTGTCAGATGGGTACACTGCAAAGATTTTTTCCCAATCTGTTGGTTGCCAGTTCACTCTAGTGACTGTTTCTTTTGCTGTGCAAAAGCTGTGGAGTTTGATTAGGTCCCATTTGTCTATTTTGGCTTTTGTTGCCAATGCTTTTGGTGTTTTTGTCATAAAGTCCTTGCCTACTCCTATGTCCTGAATGGTTTTGCCTAGATTTTCTTCTAGGGTTTTTATGGTGCCAGGTCTTATGTTTAAGTCTTTAATCCATCTGGAGTTAATTTTAGTGTAAGGCGTCAGGAAGGGGTCCAGTTTCTGCTTTCTGCATATGGCTAACCAGTTTTCCCAACACCATTTATTAAACAGGGAATCCTTTCCCCATTGCTTGTTTTTGTCTGGTTTATCAAAGATTATATGTTGTAGATATGTTGTGTTGCCTCCGATGCCTCTGTTCTGTTCCTTTGGTCTATATCTCTGTTTTGGTACCAGTATCATGCTGTTTTGATTACTGTAGCCTTATAGTATAGTTTGAAGTCTGGTAGTGTGATGCCTCCCGCTGTGTTCTTTTTGCTTAGAATTGACTTGGCTATGCGGGCTCTCTTTTGGTTCCATATGAAGTTCTGGTGGTTTTTTCCAGTTCTGTGAAGAAATTCAGTGGTTGCTTGATGGGGATAGCGTTGATTGTGTAAATTACTTTGGGCAGTATAGCCATTTTCACGATATTGATTCTTCCTAACCATGAACATGGAATGTTTCTCCATCTGTTTGTGTCCTCTCTTATTTCGTTGAGCAGTGGTTTGTAGTTTTCCTTGAAGAGGTCCCTTACGTTCCTTGTAAGTTGTATTCCTAGGTATTTTATTCTCTTTGTAGCTATTGTGAATGGCAGTTTGTTCTAGATTTGGTTCTCTTTAAGTCTGTTATTGGTGTATAGGAATGCTTGTGATTTTTGCACATTGATTTTATATCCTGAGACTTTGCTGAAGTTTCTTATCAGTTTCAGGAGTTTTTGGGCTGAGGTGATGGGGTCTTCTAGGTATACTATCATGTCATCTGCAAATAGAGACAATTTGGCTTCCACCTTTCCTATTTGAATACCCTTTATTTCTTTTTCTTGCCTGATTGCTCTGGCTAGAACTTCCAGTACTATGTTGAATAGGAGTGTTGAGAGAGGGCATCCTTGTCTAGTGCTGGATTTCAAAGGGAATGCTTCCAGTTTTTGCCCATTAAGTATGATATTGGCTGTTGGTTTGTCGTAAATAGCTTTTATTACTTTGAAATATGTTCCGTCAATACCAAGTTTATTGAGGGTTTTTAGCATAAAGGGCTGTTGAATTTTGTCAAATGCCTTCTCTGTGTCAATTGAGATAATCATGTGGTTTTTGTTTTTGGTTGTGTTTATTTGGTAAATTACGTTTATAGACTTGCGTATGTTGAACCAGCCTTGCATCCCCAGGGTGAATTCTACTTGATCATGATGGATAAGTTTTTTAATGTGCTGTTGCAATCGGTTTGCCAGTATTTTATTGAAGATTTTTGCATCTATGTTCATCATGGATATTGGCCTGAAGTTTTCTTTTCTTGTTGAGTCTCTGCCAGGTTTTGGTATCAGGATGATGTTGGTCTCATAAAATGAATTGGGAAGGATTCCTTTTTTTTTGGGTTATTTGGAATAGTTTCAGAAGGAATGGTACCAGCTCCTCTTTGTGTGCCTGGTAGAATTCGGCTGTGAACCCATCTGGACCTGGGCTTTTTTTTGTGTGGTAGGCTCTTAATTGCTGCCTCGACTTCAGACCTTGTTATTGGTCTATTCATAGTTTCGACTTCCTCCTGGTTTAGGCTTGGGAGGACAGAGGTGTCCAGGAATTTATCCATTTCTTCCTGGTTTACTAGTTTATGTGCATAGAGTTGTTTGTAATATTCTCTGATGATGGTTTGAATTTCTGTGGAATCTGTGGTGATTTCCCTTTATCATTTTTTATTGCATCTATTTGGTTGTTCTCTCTTTTCTTTTTTATCAGTCTGGCTAGCTGTATGTCTATTTTATTGATCTTTTCAAAAAGATTTCTTGGATTTATTGATTTTTTGAAGGGTTTTTGTGTCTCTCTCTGCTTCAGTTCTGCTCTGATCTTAGTTATTTCTTGTCTTCTGCTAGGTTTTGAGTTTTTTTGATCTTGCTCCTCTAGCTCTTTCAATTTTGTCAATAGCGTGTCAATTTTGGATCTCTCCACTATTCTCATATGGGCACCTATTGCTGTATATTTTCCTCTAGATACTGCTTTAAATGTGTCCCAGAGATTCTGGTATGTTGTGTCTTCATTCTCGTTGTTTTTGAAGAACTACTTTATTTCTGCCTTCATTTCATTGTTAATCCAATCAACATTCAAGAGCCAGTTGTTCAGGTTCCATGAAGCTGTGTGGTTCTGAGTTAGTTTCTGAATTCTGAGTTCTAACTTGATTACACTATGGTCTGAGAGACTGTTTGTTATGATTTGAGTTGTTTTGCATTTGCTGAAGAGTGCTTTACTTCCAATTATGTGGTCAGTTTTGGACTAGGTGTGATGTGGTGCTGAGAAGAATGTATATTCTGTGGATTTGGGGTGGAGAGTTCCGTAAATGTCTATCAGGTTTGCTTGTTCCAGGTCTGAGTTCAAGCCCTGGGTATCCTTGTTGATTTTCTGTCTGGGTGATCTGTCTAATATTGACAGTGGAGTGTTAACGTCTCCCACTATTATTGTGTGGGAGTCTAAGTCTCTTTGTAAGTCATTAAGAACTTGCCTTATATAACTGGGTGCTCCTGTATTGTTTCCATATATATTTAGGATCGTTAGCTCCTCTTGTTGTATCGATCTTTTTACCATTATGTAATGTGCTTCTTTGTCTCTCTTGATCTTTGTTTCTTTAAAGTCTATTTTATTGGAGACGAGAATTGGAACTCCTGCTTTTTTTTGCTCTGCATTTTCTTGGTAAATCTTCCTCCATTCCTTTATTTTGAGCCTTTGTGTATCCTTGCATGTGAGATGGGTTTCCTGGATACAGCACCCCGATAGGTTTTGACTTTTAATCCAATTTGCTAGTCTGTGTCTTTTGATTGGTGCATTTAGCCCATTTACATTTAGGGTTAATATTGTTATGTGTGAATTTGATATTGCCACTTTGATGCTAGCTGGCTGTTTTGCCCATTAGTTCATGCAGATTCTTCATTTTGTTGATGCTCTTTAGCATTTGGTATGTTTTTGGAATGGCTGGTACTGGTTGTTCCTTTCTATGTGTAGTGCCTCTTTCAGGAGTTCTTGTAAAGCAGGCCTGGTGGTGATAGAATCTCTGAGTACTTGCTTGTTTGCAAGGGATTTTATTTTTCCTTCACTTATGAAGCTTAGTTTGGCTGGATATGAAATTCTGGGTTGGAAGTTCTTTTCTTTAAGGGTGTTGAATATTGGCTCCCACTCTATTCTGGCTTGTAGAATTTCTGCCGAGAGATCTGCTGTGAGTTTGATGGGCTTCTCTTTGTGGGTGACCTGACCTTTCTCTCTGGCTGCCCTTAGAATTTTCTCCTTCATTTCTACCCTGGTGAATCTGACGATTATGTGCCTTGGGGTTGCTCTTTTTGCAGAGTATCTTTGTAGTGTTCTCTGTATTTCCTGGACTTGGATATTGGACTGCATTGCTAGGTTGGGGAAATGTTCCTGGATAATATCCTGAACAGTATTTTCCAGCTTGGATCCATTTTCTTCGTCACATTCTTGTACACCTATCAAACGTAGATTGGGTCTCTTCACATAGTCCCAGATTTCTTGGAGACTTTGTTCATTTCTTTTTGCACTTTTTTCTCTAATCTTGGTTTCTCATTTTATTTCATTGAGTTGATCTTTGTCTTCTGATATCCTTTCTTCTGCTTGGTCACTTCGGCTATTGAAACTTGTGCATGCTTAGCGAAGTTCTCGTGTTGTGTTTTTCAGCTCCTTCATTTCATTCATATTCCTCTCTAAATTGTCCATTCTTGTTATCATTTCCTCAAATCTTTTTTCAAGGTTCTCAGTTTCTTGGCATTGATTTAGAACATGTTCTTTTAGCTCATGGAAGTTTCTCATTACCCATCTTCTGAAGTCTGATTCCATTATTTCATCACACTCGTTCTCCGTCCAGCTTTGTTCCCTTGCTGGTGAGGTATTTTGGTCCTTTGTAGGGGTGAGGTGTTCTGCTTTTGGGTGTTTTTTTTTTTTTTTACGCTAGTTTCTTCCCATTTTTGTGGATTTATTCACCTGTCGTATGAGTAGTTGCTAATTTTTTGATTGGGTCTCTGAGTGGAGGCCCAGATTGTTGATGTTGAAGTATTTCTGTTTCTTTGTTTTCCTTCTAACAGTCTAGCCCCTCTGCTGTAAGACTGCTGAGGTCCACTCTAGGCCCTGCTTGCCTGGGGTACACCTGTAGCAGCTGCAGAACAGTGAGGTATGCTACTAGTTTCTTCTTCTGCTGTCTTTGTCCCAGAATGATGCCCGCCAAATGTCAGTCTACTCAGTCCTTTTTCAGGTGACTCTGGGTATACGGGGGTCAGGGAGCTGCTTTAGGAGACGGTCTGTACTTTATAGGAGCTCACATGCTGAGCTGTCAGCTCCGTTGTTCATTCAGGGCTCCTAGGCAAGTACGTTTAAGTCTGCTGCAGCAGAACTCATAAAACCCATTTTTTCCCTCATACGCTCTGTTTTGGGGAGTTACAGCTTTATTTATGAGTATCTGTTGCACTGTCCTGCCCAGCTAGGAGGCATTTTAGTCACTATTTGCCTGCCGAGGCTCCGCCCTGCTGCTGTGGGCTTTGCCCTGCTTTTGTGAGCTCTGCTCTGTTGCTCTGGGCTCCGCCCTGTTGTCATGGGCTCCGCGCTTTCACTGTGGGCTCTGCCCTGCTGTCGTGGGCTTCTCCCTGTTTGCAGAGTCTCTCTGTTATGGCGGGTTTCCTTGGCAATGGCAGGCTGCTTCAGCAATGGGAGAGTACCTCAGTAGGGGCGGAATGTTTTGGTAATGGCAGATGCCCCTCCTTCACTGAGCTGCACTGTCCTGGGTTCAGCTGTGCCCGTCGTGAAATTCTCAACCCCGAGCGTTTTGAATCATGGTTTTGTTTGTTCATGTGGGATGGGACCTGTCGAGTCTGATCACCTGGCTCCCTGCCTCAGAGCCCTTTTGTTTTTTTTAATTTGAACGGTTGACTCTGTCCCAGGTGTTTCAGTCACCTGCTGAAAGGGCACCGGGATCTATATGATTTCCCGTGCAGCGACCCGCTTTGCCGGCTCACAGTTTGCTTCTTGGGAATCTCCTGGCCTGGCTCACTGTCCAAGTCTCATTTATTCAGATGAATATGCTAATCTTCCTTCCCAAATCTCAAATTGTCGATTTAACAGGGCACCCAGACCAGTGTGTTTTGTGCAGAGTGCTGCTGTGCTGCAGTGCTGGCCAAAATGGCCACGCATGTCCAAACAGCTGTGCTGGCGTCCTGTGTTCCTCCTACACCTGGGAATTTCCCCATTCTGTGGGCAACAAAGATCTGTCTGGAAATGCGGTGTGAACTCACCCTCTGCATTTTCACTGAGAGCTGCAACCCTTCTCTCTCTTTTTTTTTTTTAATTTTTTTTATTTTTATTTTTATTTGAGACAGAGTCCCACTCTGTTGCCCAGGCTGGAGTGTAGTGGCCTGATCTCAGCTTATTGCAACTTCTACCTCCTGGGTTCAAGTGATTCTCATGCCTCAGCCTCTTGAATAGCTGTGATTACAGGTGTGCACCACCACACCTGGCTAATTTTTGTATATTCAATAAAGACAGTGTTTCACTATGTTGGCCAAGCTGCTCCAACTTCTGAGCTCAGGTAATTGCCTGCCCTGGTCTCCCACAATGCTGAGATTATAGGCGCCTGCCACCACACTTGGCTAATTTTTGCTATTTTTAGTAGAGACAGAGTTTCACCCTGTTGGACAGGCTGGTCTCGATCTTCTGATCTCAGGTGATCTTCTTGCCTCAGCCTATCAAAGTGCTGGGATTACAGGCATGAGCCACTGCACCCGACCCTCTCTCTTGCATGCTATTAAAATTCTACAGTGGATATTTTTGTGTCTGAAGTCTGCATATGAATATTTTTATTTCATAGATATCCATCCTTAAAAGTAGAGTTGTTGGGTCTAAGAGCATTCATATTTGAATCTTCTTTGTATTTTGCCATGTTACTTTCCAAGAATGTTGTATAAATTTACACTTCAATGAGCATTCTGTAAGAGTGACGATTTCTTCATGTGTTTGCCTGCATTATTTGTTATCAATGATTTCTTAAAAAATTTGTGCTCATCTGATAGTAGAAAAATAGGTAGCCATCGTTTTATTTTGCGCTTTGCTAGCCACAGTGAAGTTAATTATATTTTCAAATATTTATTAGCCATTCACATTTCCTTTTCTGTGAATTGTCTGTTAATATCCTATTTTTCCATTTTATTGTGAGATTTCATTTTATAAATAGTATTATCTGTTTATCTGTCACATATATTGAACAATTGTATAAAACTAAGAAGAATTGCATCTTCTCTAGGACCTCTGACTACTCTATTGGTAGACTTTCTCCTCCCAGGGAGGTTGATATATACTTAAAAAAAAAAAACCTGATCAGTAGGAGCTCAAGCCACATGCTATTGGGGCCATATAAGACACTAATGCTGTGGGCCTCATATAAGAGAACTAGAGAGAAAGATGAGTAACCAAGCTCTGGAGGCAGGCAGTGTTAGAAATCTAGTTGACAAAAGCAAAGAGAGAATAACTATTCTAAGTGCCATTTTATATCAAAATCCATAATTTTTACTATTCTCTGTGATAAATATTTTTATAGGTAAATATTTGTACAAACTATTAATTACTTTCTTAAAATAATCCCTCTTAAGGAGAATTTCTAGGTAACACATTTGCATACTATGAAAGCTTTTAAATATGTATTATCAAATTGCCTTCCAGAAAAATTGTACCAATTTACATTTTCACCACCAGCTTATTATAATGTCTCTTTCTCTGCATCCTAACCATTACTGAATTGACTTTTTTCCAATTTTATAAAGAGATATATAATGGTATGGAGGTTTTTTGCTTTCTTTGATTGTCAATGAGGTTGACATTTTTCATATATATACTCCGCATTTTTATATGCCATTTAACAAATAGTTTCTGAGCACCTACAATATTCCAGTCACTGTTTTAAGACCCAAAGATAGTGTGGTGGAGCTTCCATTCTAGTAGAGATACAGACAATAAGCATATAAATAAATAATATAATACCAGATGGTGATAAGTTTCATAACTAAAAGGAGAGAGAATGATGATAGGGTGCTATTTTTGACTGAATAATTAGGGAGAGAGTTTCTGAGGAGGTGACATTTGAGCAGAAAAACTGAGCCATATGATTGAGGAAAAAGCTTTCTAGGCAGAGAGAATTTCAAATGCAACATTCATACGGTTCAAGTATACTTACATTTTTAAGGAGGCCTGTGTGATTGGAACAGGATATATGAGAAAAAGAGGGTAGCAATGAGGTTTGAGAAATCAAGGACAAATCCTATGGATTAAATTTTGCTAAATGGTGTGGGGTAGGGAATTGAAATTTTTTTTCCTGCCCAGTAACTAAAACATATTTATTGGGACTACTTATTAAATGATGCTTTTCTTTTTTTGCTTCTTTCAGATGTCAGCTTTATTCTTATATGTATAATTAGTCTGTTTCTAGGGCTTCTCTTGTTTTCATTGATCTCTCTCTTCTCTTGTATTCAATCTTCACTTTTTTATGAAGTTTTCATAATTGGTAGTATATAGATCCCATTATTGCTTCTTGTTTCACATTTTTTCCCTGTAAATTCTTTTAGGTCCAATTTAGAACTTTAGTTGAGTTTTCCCTAAAATATTCCAAAAAAGATTTTTATTGGGGTTGCCTTAAACAGATGTATTAACTTAGGAAGTTATATATTTTTCTATTGTAGCATTTATTTTAAAAGAACAACAGGAAGATTGATCACAAACAATTATTAGGTATTTTCTGTGCTGTAGGCACTATAGTCACTGCTTGTATTGTAATTTATCTGTATATGTTTTTCTCAATTAGATTGTTGGCTCTTTGGAGGAAGAGATGATATCTTACTGATTTTTTTGGTTGTTTCTTGGACTTTTATTTTCTTGGACATAGAGCTTGGAGAGTGTATATTAATAATTGAAGATTGCAGATTGAAGTAGAAGTAATAGTTATGTATAATTTTTCTTTATTCTAGGTTACCTGAATAGTGAAGACTTGTTAGTATAACTAAAGTTGAAAGAGGAATAATTTAGAGAATAGCCCTGGATGGGTGTTTTAAGAATTTGGTTGGTTTTTTTAGTTTAAATTTAAAAGACCATATCGGACTTGCTTCAGTTATTTCTTTGTATTTTATTATTTTTATCTTTTCAAAGCTATCCATGTATTTTTTTGTTTGTTTGTTTCTGACAGGAGTCTCACTCTGTCACCCAGGCTGCAGTACACTGATGTGATCTTGGCCCACTGCAACCTCTGCCTCCTGGGTTCAGCGATTCTCCTGCCTCAGCCTTTTGAATAGCTGGGACTATGGGCACACACCACCACATCAGCTAATTTTTGTATTTTTAGTAGAGATAAGGTTTCACCACATCAGCCAGGCTGGTCTCAAACTCCTGACCTCAGGTGATCCACCCACCTCGGCTTCCCAAAGTTCTGGGATTACAGGTGGGAGCTACTATGCCCGGTCCATGCACATTTTATTTTGTAAATTATATCCTTCAGTTCTGATAATTTTTTATAATGGTGTCTTTCAGTGTTTTCCCTCTTCTATTTTCTATGTTTTGACTTTAAGAACCTCTGTTTTTCAATGTTGTAACTGCCGAATGGGTGTCCTACTTTTCTTATGATTTCCTTTCTATTTGTCTGTATCTTTGCCTTTTTTTCTAAGTATCTGAGATATATCATCAGCTTTATTTTTTACTTTTTATTTATTTTGAGACAGAGTCTGATTCTGTCACCCAAGCTGGAGTACAGTGGTGTGATCTCGGCTCACTTCAACCTCCACCTCCCAGGTTCAGTCGATTCTCCTGTCTCACCCTCCCAAGTAGCTGGGACTACAGGTGTGTGCCACCACACCTGGCTAATTTTTGTATTTTTGGTAGAGATGGGGTTTCACTATGTTGACCAGGCTGGTCTGGAACTCGTAACCTCAGGTGATCTGCCCACTTCAGCCTCCCCAAAGTCAGGATTATAGGCATGAGCCACCACACCAGGCCTTACCAGCTTTATTTTTGATTTTTCTACTGAGTTTTAAATTTCTAATATCTCTGATTTTCTTTTTTAGTGCACAGTTCTTACATTCATTATCTTTTCTGATATTGAGATGATATTAATGATAAATACTTTTGAAAATTTCTTCTCCATGCATAGTCCAAATTTTCTCCAGGTTTCTTTTTTGTAGTTCTTAATTTTTTGTTTTGGCTTCATTAATAATAAAGACTTTCCTCGAGTGATTGATTGGCTATTTGTTCATATTTGAGAGTGAAGGTTTTCAAAAACTCATGGGAAGCTCTGAGTTCATGGTGTTGGGACTTGTTGGTTGTCAGCCTTTCAGTGGTGTGCTGGATTGACTTGTGTCTGCTTGTGAAATGTAGTTGTTAGCATATCTTCCTATCACTGAGTTAAGTGACCTCCAGTCAGAGTATTTACATCACAGAAGTTGATGAAGGCTACACATCAGGGATCTTGTCCAGAGACCATCCATTTTATGTTTGTCAGGGAATGTCTTCCTTTCTGCTGGGGAGATTGAAGGGCAGCCACTCTGCTGTTCTGAGAATCTAATTGATTTAGATTTTCAACCAATACTGTAGTATTTAACTCCTTTTGTTTCTGAATATTTAATTCTTTTTATTTCCTTGTATGGATATGTCACAATTTATCTGTTTACCCTAATGGACATTGGGGTTGTCTCTGTTTTAGGCTATGGTTTATATGGTATTTGTATGATATGATTTGATGGTATGATATGTATGATATTTGTATGTAACTTTTAAAGAAACTGCCAAATTGTTTCACTAAGTGGTTGCACTATTTTGCATGCCTACTAGCAGTGTGTGTGAATTCTGGTTGATCTACGTCCATGTCAACATAGATTTGTTTAGGATTTTTAAAGATAACAATTCTGATAGATATATAGTAGCATCTCATTGTGTTATTTCTAAAACTAAATTTTATTGTGGTATACAACATGTTGTGGAATAAATATAGTAAAAAAAAGTGAAACATGAAAATATTCATATCTCACAATTATCCTTTTTTTGTTTTTGTTGAAAGAGCAGCTAAAATCTGCTTATGTAGCATAAATCCCATATACAGTACAATTTTTATTACCTGTAGTCTACATGTTGTACTTTAGACCTCCACACTTGTTCATCCTACATATTTGCTACTTTGCATCCTCTGACATTTATTTCCCTGTTCTGCTCCTCCTACCACTCTTATTCTCTATCCCTGTATAGTTGATAATTTTAATATTCCTTATATTTTCAGGCAATATTTTTCTTTTTGTGTCTGGCTTATTTCACTTAGCTTATTCACTTACCCTGAAATGGCTTATTTCACTTACCCCGGAATGTCTTCCAGGATCATCTACGTCATAGAAAATGGTTAGTTTCTATTCTTTTTTAGGACTGAATAATATTTTGTTGTATATATGTCCCCTGAATTTGCAATCTGGAAGTGTGATGACTCCAATTTTTCTTTTCTTTTTTTGGGGGACAGGGTCTTGCTCTATTGCCCAGGCTGGAATACAATGGGATGATTATGGCTCACTGCATCCTCAGTCTCCTAGGATGAAGCAACCCTCCTACTTCAGCCTTCTGAGGAGCTTGAATCACAAGTGTGCATCACCACACCTGACTAATTTTTTCGATTCTTTATTTTTAGGAGACATGGGGTCTCACTGTGTTGCCCAAGCTGGTCTTAAGCTAGTCAGCTGAAGTGATCGTCCCTCCTCCACCTCCCAAAGTTATGGGATTACAGGCATGAGCCAGTGAGCCTGGCCTGCAACTTTGTTTTTCTTTCTCAGAATTGTTTTGTCTATTTGGGGTCTTTTATGGTTTCATATGAATTTTAGATTTTTTTTTCTATTTCTTTGAAGAATGCCATTGGGATTTTGATAGGGATTGCATTGAACCTATATAATGTAAATAAGTCAGATCATTAAAATTTAACGTCTTCAAACTAGGAGTCATTGTTTTCTCTCCATACTGCATTGTCCTCCCTGCAGCAGAATTTGCGCTTTTTTTCATTTCACAACTTAGTTAATATTGTCATTTTTTTCTAATCATGTAAGCTTGAAGTCTGACTTGTCCCTAGACTACTGCTTTCAGTTTCCCACCTTCTTCCAATTGATCCATGTGTTTTATTAATTCTTCTTTTAATTAACTTTCAAATAAGCACATCCTATTCATTTTCATTGACCCACCTTAGTTTAAGGCTATCATGACCCCTTGTTTAGGAATCGCTTGCTATTCATTCTCTTTTCAGAGATGCCTGTGTACTCTCTGGTACCTCAATTATCTTACTACTTTGTAATTATTAGTTTATGTGTCTATCTTTTCCATTATGTTCTTGTAAGGAAGGATGATGAGTTATGATTTTTGTGCTCCCAGTGCCTAGCTCAATATGTGACATACAAATGGTGTACAATAAATGTTTTGTGAATATGTGAACTAGTTTATCATTAGATATTATCTTTGATAGTTTTGATATCAGCATGAACATCAGATAAAGCATTTTTGTTCTATTTTGTTCTATTTTCAGAAAAGTGTCTTTCAATGCTTTATTTTCCAAAAGTTAAAATGAGTTTCCTTGATTGTAGTTATCAAAAATAAAATAGACTCTTTTATATAGTTACATGTTATCTCCAGAATATATTGTATGGTAAAATCAATGATGACTGCAAAATTGTTAGGATCTTCTCATGGCTTACAACAGTTCAAATCTTCAATTTTATTTTCAAGTATGAAATATTGATTACATTTTCTTGGTTGCAGTAGAACAGCAAAAAGAGTTTATAATCTTCCTACAATGCAAAATATCTTATAACTTATACAAATCACTGCCACCTCAGATTTATGAGGCAGGTCTCATAAATCTTATTCTTTGGTATGGAATGTAGTAGCTGAATGTTAGTTGCTTCTAATGTTTCAGTAGCAACAGAAAGCAATACGGAATTTTTGGATCCAAACTTCAATATATGACTGTGGACACACATTTGTTAATAATTTCTGAAGATATTAATAGTTGCATTCTCTATTAGTTTCTATTTATCAAATAAATGAAGTTGATGTTCTGAGGGAAAATCATGGAAGATGACAATCATTTTCCACATGGCTAAAATTTTCATCTGCAACCTGCTGCTGGCTGTGGGGCTACCAGGCTTCTTTTTGTTTTTCAAGGCAAGATTCTGCTTCACTGTTAACTCCGCACTTGTGCTTCATTTGCAGCATCTGGCGAGGCCCCAATGTAAACTGCACAGACAGTTCGGGTTACACTGCTTTACACCATGCAGCCTTAAATGGACATAAGTAAGTGCCACTTATTTTGACAGAATCCTGTGTATTTAGTTACATGTGATGAAGTTAATTATGTCTGATGATACCTTTCTCATGTCTCCGTGAGTCCACTGGGCTTAGATGAATTTGGAAAGGGACCAGGTGACAATACTGACAAGTTAGACTTGGTAGGTAGGAATGTGGCTGAGTATAATTGTGTGCAGAGTGTAAACTGAAAGAAATGCTCTGAAATGCTCAACTATCACACAGGGAAAATGGAAAAATTGACAGGATCATGCTATTCATGTGTAGCTTCGAAGAGAGAATGGGATAAAACCACTTGATTACACCTCTGTACCTTTTCTTGGGGTCTCCTTGTAATCACCCAACATGGTAGCATTTACTAGGAGTAAAAAACTTGGCAGATTCCCACTATTCTGAGCCCTGGTAACTTGTATGAACCACTTAAACATTCTTATTTAGCTAAAATGTTTTATCTTTGTCATTCATGATTGTCTTTGTGGTTTTTGATTTCTCGACCCTAAAGTTTTTTTAATGTGTAAAAATATGTGTCAAATAATGTAATAATATACATTATGGAGAGTAAAAGAATGTGTAGCCATAACAATCTATATTTCCAGTATTTTAGCTAGGTATCCTAATGGTTTAGTGACAAGAGTTAAAGTGAGATGAGTCCTCTGAATGATTCAGATGTTCTGTCGTCCTACAGAAGAAAAATGACTCTTTTCCTGCATCTTCCCCTCGTCTCTGTTTTCCCTTTGTGTGAATGATCCAAGTTAGTTTTCCCAGATCTGTAACATTTCATTTTACTTTAGTTTTTTAGATGTGATAATTACTGCTTTAAAAGTGCTAGTTACAATCTACAGATTCCATATTATTTCTATCAGATTACTAATGTCACTTTTCACAGAACTAGGAAAAAAATATTCTAAAATTTATTTTGAATTAAAAAAAGAGTTCAAATAGCCAAAGCAACTCTAAGTAAAAAGAACAAAGCCAGAGACATCATGATACCAGATTTCAAACTATTCCATAAGGCTGCAGTAACCAAACCAGCATGGTACTGGTACAAAAACAGACACATAACCAATGAACAGGTTAGAGAACCCAGAAATAAAGCCACACACCTACAGCCATCTGGTCTTCAACAAAATTGACAAAAAATAAGAAATGGAGAAAGGACTCCTTCTTCAATAAATGATGCTAGGATAGCTGGCTAACCATATGTGGAAGAATGGAACTGGACTATTACCTTTTACCATATACAAAAATTAACTCAAGATGTATTAAAGATTTAAATGTAAGATCTCAAACTCTAAATAGAATCTTAGAGAAAAACTTTGGAAATACCATTCTGGACATAGGCCTGGGCAAAGATTTCATGATAGAGACTTCAAAAGCAATTGCAACAAAAGGAAATATTGAGGCTGGGTGTGGTGGCCCATGCCTGTAATTCCAGCACTTTGGGAGGCCGAGGCAGGCAGATCGCTTGAGGCCAGACGTTCGAGACAAGCCTGACCAACGTAGTGAAACCCTGTCTCTACGAAAATTACAAAAATTAGCTGGGTGTGGTTGGTACATGCCTGTAGTCCCAGCTGGGAGAGGCATGAGGCAGGAGAATCGCTTGAACCCTGGAGGCAGATGTTGCAGTGAGCAGAGATTGTGCTGGTGCACTCCAGCCTGGGTGACAGAGTGCGACTCTGTCTCAAAAAAAAAAAAGTGGGACCTAATTTATAAACAGAGCAGACAAATTATGTAATGGGAGAAAAATATTCACAAACTATGCATCTACCAAAGGCCTAATATTCAGAATCTACAAGGAATTTAAAGAATTCAACAAGCAAAAAACAATTATTCCCATTAAAAAGTATGCAGAAGATGTGAACAGATAATTCTTAAAAGAAGACATACGAGTGGCCAACAACTGTATGAAAAAATGCTCAACACCACCAATCATCAGAGAAATGCAAATCAAAACCACAAAGAAATCATTTTACACCAGTCAGAATGGCTATTATTAAAAAGTCAAAAAATGACAAATATTGGCATCTTTTGCAGAGAAAAGAGAGTGCTTATTCACTGTTGTTGGTAGGAATGTAAATTAGTTCAGTCTCTGTGGAAAGCAGTTTGGAGATTTCTCAAAGAACTTAAAACAGAACTGCCATTCTACCCAGCAATCCCATTACAGGGTATAAATCCAGAAGAAAATAAATTGTTCTATCAAAAAGACACGTGCACCTTCATGTTCATTGCAGCACTAGTCACGATAGTAAAGACATGTAATCAATTGATGTGCACATCAGTGGTGGATTGGATAAAGAAAATGTGGTACATATGCACCATGGAATACTATGCAGCCATGAAAAGAATGAAATTGTGTTATTTGCAACAGCATAGATGCAGCTGGAGGCTGTTATTCTAAGTGAATTAATGGAGGAACAGAAAATCAAGTACTGCATGTTCTCACTTTTAAGTGGGAACTGAACATTGGCTACTAGTGGAGATAAAGATGGCAACATTATAAACTGGAGACCACTACAGGGGGTAGGGAGGGTTGAACAACCATTGGGTACTATCCCCAGTATCAGGGTATTGGTATCAATTGTACACCAAACCCCATCTAAAATAAAAGTTGAATTTATTTAAAAAAAAAAAAGAATAAAAATGCTAGTTAGCTTTTGTTTTCCCACTTAAAGTTTCTTTTATTCTGTGAATGGAGACTCAGAGGTCTTCTTATACTTAATCTTAGGCTTGGTCATAAAGCTCTTAATACAAGAAATTTATTTTTTTGTCATTATTGATCACTATAGCATTTTTCTCTTAAAATGTATAAATTTAACACTATCAATCTGTTTAGAAAATCATCTGAGTTATATAAAATATTATAAACTTTATGTTTCATTATTTAGATTTTTTAGTATTAGAATTCCCAAATAATATTTATTGTTATTCAGTTCCTATTCTGTATTATCTCATATCATCTCATTTAGAACTATTCTGCCAGATCTTTTTTCTGTTCCTTGATAGGATGGAAAATATGTCCAGATATCTAAATATTTTAAAGGAGGATATGGTTATTTATTCTTTTTTGTACCTGAATTATATGGAACAAAGACAAATCAGCCCAAGTCATATAATCCTGATGGTTTCTTAGCTGTCTGAATTATGGATTCAGGCTACTTTCATAGTTTTTAGTTCCAATTGGAAAGATAAACTCTATTACACCTCATGGGCAGAATATCTTGGGCTTGACCATTCATTTGAGCCGTACTACTTTTCTTGCTCTTTCTCAGATTGGCATTGGTAAGTAAGCACTTCTCAAAATAATACTGTCCCAAAATGGATTAGCATTCATATTCCTCCTTGATTTTCAGTGAAGAATTTAGTAAATATTGATTTATACATGACAGTCTATGAAGTTCTAACTGTTGAGATATGTTTTTCTGTGGCCTGTGGCATTTATGGTACTTTTGTTCAATATAGAAAGTGACGATAATTTAAGCAAATTGAATAGCAATCATTAAAATTATCATAAACAGAGAATTTGATTAGATATCTTTTAAGATCCCTTTAATTGCAGATAGTATAGGTGAATTATCTATCTGTGCTTTTATCTGATGTATTAGGATGTATTAAACAGAAAAGATAAAACATTTCATTTATATTTTCTGTTTAGTGCATCCTAGTAAGATTTTACTGAGTGTCATCCTATAGGCCTTGAAAAAGCAGGAAAATTCTAACCCCACCTCCCTATCTGTGCTAGTTGTGTGACCTTGAGCCATTTACTTAACATCTCTAGCCCTCAGTTCAATAGCTTGAATAGATTGGCTCGATATTCTCCATTGTTTCTTACAATTATACATTGAATGATACACTGTGTTGGTATTATTTTTGGCTCAGTTATGCACTGTGATGCTACAGTTCTGAAATTGGGATTTTCGTATAAAGTATATGTTTCTTGATTTTGCATGTTTAAATTATCTACAAACTTGTACAATTAGAAATTACTTATTCTACCTGACACCCCTCACCTACCTCATTTTATAGATGGAGAAACAAGGTCCATTTAGATAAGTGACTTAGTGGATGTAGATATTAAAGTGGGGTTGTGTCTAGAGCTTAAGTGTTCTGGTTCTCAGTCTATGCTTTTACCAGGACTCTACATTGTCTCCCCTTTGTTGTTAAACTCTCCCTGGCTCCTCTGTGTCACATTAGATATTTCTGGCCTGTCTCCCATAATCATTTGTTGTATGTTGATATGGAATGCTAATTTTAATATTGGCTTAAAATATATTTGAAGGAGAAAATAATGTTCGAGAACATATCTCTGAGCCAGAGAAGGGTATTTCTATTATTTGCATTCTCACTTAGCAGAGATAACTAACAAGCATTATATTGTGTTCTTCCCAAGCAAGCCTTAGCAGTCAGCATAGAAACACATCATTTCCATGTTTGTCACTGTTGTTGTATACATCTGCTCTAGATTGTTTCCATAAACATTATGATTGCTAGGCTAAAGTTCATGGAATCATAGAACCAGCAGTAATGTTTCAGGGCTGTATAGTTTATGTTTTTGCTTTGAGCACAAACTGTCCCTCTACCCCCAACATATAAGCTAAAGACTTCATACTGAAAATTAAACCAGTTTCCCTGATTTTGTACATTTTCATTGGGAGCCATTGTTTATCAATGCTTGCTAATTCACAAATGAGGCAGCATTTTGTACCTGAAATGCATTATTTCATATTGAGCAATTCATCTTCAGTTAGCCAGATCAAGACACACTAGAAAATGCACTCTACTGGTGATTTTCTGGGTTATCTGTAATTACAGATTAGAAAATTATTATCACTACAGATTCCACAGAAATACAAACCACCATCAGAGATTACTACAAACAACTCTATGCACATAAACCAGTAAACCTGGAAGAAATGGATAAATTCCTGGACACCTGCATCCATGCAAGCCTAAATCAGGAAGAAGTCAAAACCCTGAATAGATCAATAACAAGGGCTGAAGTTGAGGCAGCAATTAATAGCCTACCAACTAAAGAAAACCCAGGTCCAGATGGGTTCACAGGCAAATTCTACCAGACATACAAAGAGGAGCTGGTACCACTCCTTCTGAAACTATTCCAAACAATCCAAAAGAGGGACTCTTCCCAAATCATTTTATGAGACCAACATCATCCTGATACCAAAACCCAGCAGAGACTCAACAAAAAAAGAAAACTTCAGGCCAATATCCATGATGAACATAGATGAAAAAATCTTCAATAAAATGCTGGCAAACCAATTGCAACAGCACATCAAAAAGCTTATCCACCACGATCAAGTAGGCTTCATCCCAGGGATGCAAGGCTGGTTCAACATATGCAGGTTCAACATATGAATTAGGTTCTATAAACCTAATTCTTTACATAAACAGAACAAAAGACAAAAACCACATGATTATCTCAATAGATGCAGAGAAGGCCTTTGACAAAATTCAACAGTGCTTTATGCTAAAAAATCTAGATAAACTAGGCATCAGTGAAACGTATCTTAAAATAATAAAAGCTATTTATGACAAACCCACAGCCAATATCATACTGAATGGGCAAAAACTGGAAGCATTCCTTTTGAAATCCAGCACTAGACAAGGATGCCCTCTCTCACCACTCCTATTCAATATAGTATTTGAAGTTCAAGCCATAGCAATCAGGCAAGAAAAAGAAATAAAGGGTATTTAATTAGGAAAGGAGGAAGTCAAATTGTCTCTATTTGCAGATGACATGATTGTATATTTAGAAGACCCCATTGTCTCAGCCCAGCATCTCCTGAAACTGAGAAGCAACTTCAGCAAAGTCTCAGGATGCAAAATGAATGTGCAAAAATCACAAGCATTCCTATACACCAATAACAGACTTAAAGAGAGCCAAATCAAGAACGAACTGCCATTCACAATTGCTACAAAGAGAATAAAATACCTAGGAATACAACTAATAAAGAATGTAAAGGACCTCTTCAAGGAGAACTACAAACCACTGCTCAACGAAATAAGAGAGGACACAAACAGATAGAGAAACATTCCATGCTCATGGTTAGAAAGAATCAATATCGTGAAAATGGCCATATTGCCAAAAGTAATTTACAGATTGAAGGCTATCTCTGTCAAGCTACCAGTGATCTTCTTCACAGAACTGGAAAAAACCACCTTAAACTTCATATGGAACCAAAAGAGAGCCTGCATAGCCAAGTCAATTCTAAGCAAAAAGAACAAAGCTGGAGGCATCACACTACCTGGCTTCAAACTACAAGTCTACAGTAATCAAAACAGCATGGTACTGGTTCCAAAACAGAGATATAGACCAATGGAAGAGAACAGAGGCCTCGGAGGAAGCGTCACAACCATCTGATCTTTGACAAATCTGACAAAAGCAATGGGGAAAGGATTCCTTGTTTAATAAATGGTGTTGGGAAAACTGGCTAGCCATGTGCAGAAAGCAGAAACTGGACCCCTTCCTGACACCTTACACTAAAATTAACTCCAGATGGATTAAAGACTTAAATATAGGACCTAACATCATAAAAACCCTAGAAGAAAACCTAGGCAAAACCATTCAGGACATAGGAGTAGGCAAGGACTTCATGACCAAAACACCAAAGGCATTGGCAACAAAAGCCAAAATAGGCAAATGAGACCTAATTAAACTCAAGAACTTCTGCACAGCAAAAGAAACAATCATTAGAGTGAATCAGCAACCAACAGAATGGGAAAAAAATTTTGCAATCTACGCATCTGACAAAGGGCTAATATCTGGAATCTACAGAGAACTAAAACAGATTTACAAGACAAAACAAGCCCATTCAAAAGTGGGCAAAGGATATGAACAGATACTTTTCAACTGAAGACATATATCAGGCCAACAAACATGAAAAAATGCTCATCATCACTGGTCATTTGAGAAATGCAAATCAAAACTACATTGAGATACCATCTTATTGCCAGTTAGAATGGAGATCATTAAAAAATCTGGAGACAACAGATGCTGGAGAGGATGTGGAGAAATAGGAACACTTTTACACTATTGGTGGGAGTGTAAATTAGTTCAACCACTGTGGAAGACAGTGTGGCAATTCTTCAAGGACCTAGAAATAGAAATTCCATTTGACCCAGCAATTCCATTACTGGGTGTATATCCAAATGATTATAAATCATTCCATTATAAGGACACATGTACACGTACGTTAATTGCAGCACTATTTACAATAGCAAAGACTTGGAACCAACCCAAATGCCCATCAATGATAGACTGGACTGGGAAAATGTTGCCATATACACCATGGAATACTATGCAGCTGTAAAAAACGGTGAGTTCGTGTCCTTTATAGGGACATGGATGAATCTGGAAACCATCATTCTCAGCAAACTGACACAAGAACAAAAAACCATATACCACATGTTCTCACTCATAGGTGGGTGTTGAACAATGAGAACACATGGACACAGGGAGGGGAACATCATACACTGGGGTCTGTGGGGGGGAACTAGTAGAGGGACAGTGTGGGGTAGGGAATTGGGAAGGGGTAACATGAGGATAAATGCCAGATATAGGTGATGGGGAGGAAGGCACCAAACCACATTGCCATGCATGTACCTATGCAACAATCTTGCATGTTCTTTACATTTACCCCAAAACCTAAAATGCAATAAAAAATTATTACCATCAAATAATAGGAAAGAAATCATGGTTAATAAAACAAAATTTACTAGCAAGTATTATTTCCATAGATAGGGCAGAGACCTATTTCTTTGTATCTCTTTCTCTTTTAAAAATATGGAGGATTCATTGTCTCATGTATTTCTACTACAAATTTGAATGCCTTAGTTCTCTTCTGAAAAGCAATTGGCTGGACAGACTACCTGCCTGCCTGCCTACCCTCCCTCGCTGCCCTCCCTCCCTGCCTCCCACTTCCTCTCATACCTTTTTTCTTGTTCTTCTCTTCTTTCCCTCATTCCCTCCTTCCTTTTTTTCTTTACTTTTCCTTCTTTCTGATTTATCTCCTCTCTTCTTTTCATCCATTATTTTTAGTAATAATCTTATCTTTCCCTGTATAAGGCTGTACTAAAGCTGTATATTCATATTTCAATTCAGTTTTTCTTCTCTACTTAAAAAAGTTTTTTTATTTATATTCTTTTTAAGTTTAATCTTATTGAACTATATTTGGAATATTGTGATGCTTGGATGCTATTTTGAAAAATATCAGCACATCATTATAGTATCTCCAAAATATGTATTGCTTTATAAATGCATAAAATATTTCCTATGCTTCTACCTTTTAAAGTATTTAATGCATGCTGGACCTCATTGTCTGTAATCCAAATTGTGTATCAAATTGGATGTAGAATCTATATAATAAGCTATCTGTATTTTTGATTTGACCTACCTTAGATTTTCTAATAAAAGAGGCATACCTCCTCTAAAAATTCTATAATCTGGTTGCTCAAGTTGCTCTTTGAATAACTAGAAACTAGCTTGCTTTTTTCCTGGATAAGGATACAAACTACTTAAAATTTGCCTTTATTCACTCTGTAATCTAGAAATCTATGAGAGAGAATTCAATATGTAGAGACTTCAGTTAGAAAATGGAACGGATTGTCCTGAAATCTTTTGACCATCTTGAACACACCTGCAACTTTATTCCCATTGAAGAGAAGTAAAAGCATCCAGAAAATCTGAAATCAAAAGGACCTTATTAAATTTGAGAGTTTCATTAGTTGTTAATTCTGTATCCATAAGAAGATGATTTGCATTTGTTTTGAAATTCTTTGGACTCAAACTAACAAGCAAGAAAGGATGGTACAAAATAAACATCTTTGGTTGTGACTTAATTACAGAGAATCTTGCTGTTGAAGCAAAGAAAACTGAAGGTTAAATCTTTCCAATTTATTTAATTTTGCTCAGAGCATATGCTGAACTTACTGAAAGACATTTTTTATTAATCAGATATGAATTTATATCTTTCAGAAAATGGATATGGATTAAATATAGCAGCAAAATCAATACTTCTAAAATTCCTGTTTTTACCTGAGCTTACGTGTATTAGCTTAAAGCTGCAAAATATTGCAGTTATTTACATTGGATATTATTAAATTTAATTTGATGTTTTACTTTGTTCCTGGAAATGGAAAAATATTTTCATTTTTCAAAGTATATTTTCTATGTTCTTAACCACATTTACTTTATGATTTTAGAGTATTTATTATTTATCAAATAATAAATGCTGCATATCAGAAAATGCTGCGTTATGTTTAAGACATAGGGATTATTTTGTTGCTTGCTATTCTACAGATATTGATTAGCAACATAATTTAATATTTCTTTTTTTCATAGTCCCAACAAATATTTTGATTTTTTAATTTTAAATTTTCAGTAAGTTATTGGAGTACAGGTGGTATTTGGTTACATAAATAAGTTTACTTGCACACACATGTTTATAGCAACCCCATTTGCAGTTGCAAAATTGTGAAACCAACCCAAATGTTCATTAATCAGTGAGTGACTATTTCATGCCACGTAATCAAGCACAGACAATGTGTTTATTTGTGGATATCTTAGAATACGCTATAAGCCTCAACCTACATAATTATTTTAAAAAACACCGTGTAGAAGCATTTAAGCTTTATATAATAATATTGTGTAGAAGCTTTTAAGCTTGCTATAATCTCATATGTCTATTTTTGCATTTTTGCCTATGTTTTTGAGGTCTTACCCAAAAATTATTTGTCCAGGCCAATGTCCTGAGGTGCTTTCCCAATGTTTTCTCTACTGGTTTCATAGTTTCAGGTCTTAAATGTAAATATTTAATCCGTTTTCATTGAATTTTTGTATTTGGTTAGACACAGGGTCTAGTTTCATTCTGCTGAATATGGTTATCCATCTTTCCCAACTTCACAACTGACACAATGGGAAAAATGTCTTTATAAACTACCCATCCAGCAACAGATTAATAGCCAGAATGTATAAGGAACTAAAAAACTCATAGCAAAAACCCAAATAATTTCATTAAAAATGGGCAAAAGATTATAGCCATTTCTCAAAAGAAGACTTACAAATGACTAACAGGTATATGAAAAAATGCTCAACGTCACTAATCATCAGAGAAATGCAAATCAAAAATACAGTATCATCTCGCCTAAGTTAAAATGGTTTTTACCAAAAAGACAAAAATGATAGATACTAGTAAGGATACAGAGAAAGGGGAATGCAGGTACATCATTGATAGGAATTTAAATTAGTACAGCAACAATGGAAGGTAAGTATAGAGGTTCCTTAAAAAACTAGAAATAGGCCGGGTGCAATGGCTCATGCCTGTAATCCCAGCACTTTGGGAGGCTGAGGCAGAAGGAACAGAAGATCAGGTGTTTGAGACAAGCCTTACCAACATGGCAAAACCCTGTCTTTACTAAAAATACAAAAATTAGCCGGGTCTGGTGGTGGACACCTGTAATCCCAGTTACTCAGGAGACTGAGGCAGGAGAATGGAATGAATCCAGGAGGCTGAGTTTGTAGTGAGCTGACATCGCACCACTACACTCCAGCCTGGATGACAGAGCGAGACACCGTCTCAAAAAAACAAAACAAAACAAAAACAAAAACTAAAAATAGAATTACTATATGATTTCACAATACTCCTGCTGGGTACATATTCCACTCCCCCCAACTCCGCCAAAGAAGAGGAAATTAGGATATCAAAGATATATCTGCATATCTGCATTCCCCAGTTTATTGCAGCACTATTCCCAATAGCTAAGATATGGAATCAACCTACTTATTATCAAATGAGTGGATAAAGAAAATGTGGTACATATACACAATAGAATATTATTCAACCATAAAAAGAATGAAATTCTGTCACTTATGGCAACATGGATGGAACTTGATATCATTATGTTAAGTGAAATGAGCCAGGCACAGGAAGACAAACATCACATGCTCTCACTCATATGTGGGGGCTAAAAGAGGGGATCTCATGGAAGTAGAAAGTTGATTAGTGTTTATAGGAGGCTTTGAAGGGAAGGGAGGCAGGGGAGAAGAGATTTGGTTAAAATACAAAAATACAGTTAGAAGGAATAAGATCTAGTGTTTGATAGTACAGTAGACTGACTAAGGTTAACTATATTGTATAGTTCAAAATATCTAGAAGAGAGAAAATGTGATGTTTCCAACACAAATGTTTGAGGTCATGGATACCCCAGTTATCTTGATTTAGTCATTACCCATTGTATATATAGATCAAAATATTACATGCATCGCAAAAATATATACAACTATTATGTATCAATGAAAAATACTAAGTTGGCACTCTTCTAAATTAACTACTCTTCTAATTTAGATATTATACCTGAAATTAAAGTTGTTCTTAATGAGCTTGGATGAAAATGGCCTATTTAATTCATGTTACTTTTGATATGTATGGATATATCATAAGAATGATTAATCATAATTTGTTGATTAATACTTTATTCTAGTTATACCTCAGTAAAATGGACAGGTACTTATTTGATCAGAGATACAACTTTATTTCACAAATATGTTTTAACACTAGAAATCTGAGCTCAGCCAATTCATTAGCTGATATCTTTGAATATGATGTAAAGCTCAATTTAAACACAAATTTGAAAATAAATTTAAATTTTAAAATAAGCACATTTAAACAAAAAATGGTACCCAATTAAACCAAAAAGCATCTACACAACAAAAGAAATAACAGAGTAAACAGACAACCCACAAAGTGGGAGAAAATATTTGCAAATTAGGGCTAGTATCCAAAATCTACAAAGAACTTAAAGAAATAAGCAAGAAAAAGCAAATAATCCCATCAAAAAGTAGGCAAAGGACATGAATAGACATTTGGCAAAAGAAGATAGGCAGACAGCCAACAAACATGAAATAGGGCTCAGCATCACTAATCATCAGGGAAATAAAAATTAAAACCAGTCAGACACTACCTTACTCTTGCAAGAATGGCCATAATTAAAAAGTCAGAAAAACAATAGAAGTTGGTAGGAATACGGTGAAAAGGGAACACTTTTACACTGCTGGTAGGACTGTAAATTAGCACAACTGTTCTAGATAACAGTATGGAGATTCCTTAAAAACCTAAAAGCAGATCTATCATTAGATCCATCAGTCTCCCACTACTGGGTGTCTACCCAAAGGAAAATAAGTCATTATATGAAAAATACACGTGCACACATGTTTATAGTGGCACAATTTGCATTTGCAAAGTCAATGAATGGATAAATAAAATGTAGTGTATATACACCATGGAATACTATTCAACCATAAAAAAGAAGGAAATAATGTCTTTTGTGGCAACTTGGATGGAACTGGAAGCCATTATTCTAAGTGAAGTAACTAGGGAATGGAAAACCCATGTGTTCTCACTTGTAAGTGGGAGCTAAGCTATTTGGATGCCAAAACATACAAAGTAAAATAATGGACTGTGGGGATGGTGGAGGGAAGTTTGGAGGGGAGTGAATGATAAAACGCAACACACTGGAAACAGTGTATACTACTTGGATGATGAGTGCACTAAAGTCTCAGAATTCACCAATGAAGTCTTAATCAAAAACCACCTGTATCCCAAAAATTATTGAAATAAAAATAAAAAAGAAAAATATAAATCACAATATGCACATTTAACAAAATATTTATTTATTAAAATAAATCCATTTTTTAAAACTTAAAAATAATGTGTAGTTAGGATCTTAGTATTTTCCAAAGGCAATTTTGTAAACATACAGATTATTCTTTTCTGATATAGGTATTAGTTGGTGGTAATAGTAGAAAATACAAATGATCAATAAGTCAGTTTTAAAAACAGACATTTTTCACTGTTGTCATAAATCTTCTTGATAAAGAAGAATGAATGTATATCACATACATTATTAGAAAATGTCAATAAAATTTGAGCCAAAGAACAAATAAAATTCTAAGTGATTGGAGCAAGAGTAAAAGGAAATAGAATTGATGATCCCATCAATCTTTTTTTTTTTCTCTTTACCCTTTGAAAGGAAATGCTTTACAGGAAAAGAAGTTTCAGAATATCTGTTTTTATTTTCCTCAGGCATTAAGAAATGAAATTTTTGTCTTCACAGTTGTCTTTGACATTAACTTGGAGAACTCTGTTTTCTAAATTCTACCTTTTAGATCCAGGTATTTAATTTGACTAGCTTTGTTTGATGGTTTTTTTTTTTGGTGAAGTCTCCCTCTGTTGCCCAGGCTGGAGTGCAATGGTACAATCTCAGCTCACTGCAAACTCTGCCTCCTGGGTTCAAGAGATTCTCCTGCCTCAGCCTCCTGAGCAGCTGGGATTACAGGTGCATGCCACCATGCCCAGCTATTTTTTTTTGTATTTTTGACAGAGACAGGGTTTCACCTTGCTAGCCAGGCTGGTCTCGAACTCCTGGCCTCATAATCCACCCTCCTCAGCCTCCCAAAGTACTGGTATTATAGGCGTGAGCCACTGCGCCTGGCCTATTTTACCTTTTAAATGCTAAAATATATTATTTTAAAAAGAATCACTGGAATTGTTTAACATTGCAACAATCTGCCTTGAGAACAACTTTGGATTGTGTATATAATTTTACAATTCTATCTGTTTCTCATTTGATTCACACCATAACCCTTTGAAACTTGCACCAAGATGTAATCTCTAAATTCTATTTTCACAATATCTGAAAGAGAGACAGAGGTTATTTAATTTGCGCAAGGTAACCAAGTTAGTAAGTACTAGGGAGATGAGACCTCAGATCTGGTTCTTACCTGCTTTTGCTATTCATAGGTATTGAATTCTTATTACATCATTCAAGTTATTTATTTATGTCAGAATGGAAGACCCTATATAACAACCCTTGCTTGGCAGGAAAATGGGGAAAAGCATGTGCATTGGATAACCTTTAAGTTTTCTTCTGATTTTCTCATTCTTTTTCAAAGGTGATTTGCTATAAGCATTTCACTTTTAAAGTATTTTATTTTTACTCAGGACAAGTGCTAATATTGGTATACTGCTTTACTATTTATCGAGTGAATTCTTTTTTATGATCTTATTTAATGTTATTACTAGTTTTGAGTAGACATTATTATTACAGTATCTCCTAAGGAAAAGAAAAAGAAAATGAGACTAAGTACAGTCATGTCTTGCTTAATGACAGGAATACATTCTGAGAAATGTCTCATTACGTGATTTTGTCAGTGTGAACATCATGGAGTGCACTTATACAAACCTAAATGGTATAGCCTATCACACACCTAGGCTACATGATATGGCCCATTGCTCCTGAGTTACACGACTGTACAGCATGTTACTGTACTGAATACTGTAGGCAGTTGTAACACAATAGATATGTAAAGTATTTATGTATCTAAACATATCAAAACATAGACAAGGTACGGTAAAAGTACAGTGTGATAGTCTTTTTTGGACAACCATCATATATGAGGGTGCTCTGTTGTTGATCGAATTATCATTATATGGTGTGTGATTATAATTTCTCCAGGGTCACAGTCTTAGATAGTTTGCATAGCTGGGACTCAAATACAAGTCTTCTAATTTCAGATCTTGTAAAAATAATGCTGGTTTTCAAAGAGAAGTGTTAACATTTCTTAATTTTTCAGAAATTATATCAGAAAATTTAGGACTGCTTGGAACTTTAAAAATATTTCTACAACATATTCTTGTTTTTATTTTCTTCATTATTTCCTACATTTAGCAACTAAGTCAACTTGCTTAATGACAGGAACACATTCTGAGAAATGTCTCATTTAGCAACTAAGTTAACATTTAGCAACTAAGTCCTACATTTAGCAACTAAGTCAACTTGCTTAATGACAGGAATGTGACTTTAGGCACATTCTGGGCAATGTGTTTTACCATTTACCATAATTTTGTGTTATGTCATATCTGTTTTTCTTGTAAGCTATCAAAATTTAAACTTTGCTTCTATTCAAGTTTCCTCCAAATTTTTTCATTTGCATCCGAATGAAAATAGTTTTTTTTAGAATTACTGCTTTTGATTGATAAATACATATTTTGATATAATATATGCTAATAATTATAACTTTATTCTTTCTGATATTGAGTAATGCAGTTTAGGATTTTTACTTTGAAAACCTCATGGGAATTAAATTCAAAATTTTATAGGTAGAATATATTGAATATGTATTGAAATTGCATTAATGGTGGAACTTGTCTTTTAAATGTTTCCTTTTGGAAATCATTACTTACACTTGGAGAACAAAGGTGAAGGAATACAGAAGTATGAATAAGACATATTTAAAGTGTGTTGTATGCCACGACTGAGAAGTTATTAAACTTTTTAGTTTTTAAATTTTTAACCCTGGGCTGGTACTACAGTTAGCTTCTCAGGGTCTCTTACATACTGTGCTTTCTTTCTCTTTTATCTGCTCCTTCAATCTCTTATTCCAATTCTCTGTAGGAATGATGTGTAAATTTTATGTCTCCTTGGTGTTATGATAACTTTTTTTTGTAAACAGGGAATACGCTTGTAACTTCAACTTTTCTTTTAAGTTAAATCTCAGATATGGGCTACCTGGAAAGACTTCATTTTTAAAAAAAGGGAGTTGATATCCTCTTCATTTTACTTAACTCATCTAATTAATGAAATAAGTTAAATTTTGCCTATACGAGTTCTATTAAGGAGTTTAATTGGTTAATCAATGTGCTCTGTGTGTGTGTATGCATGTGCGTGCATGTGTGTGTTTGTGTGTCTCTGTGTGATGGTTTTCCAGGTAAGTAAAATAGCCAAATGTTGAATAAGCAAAAACTTTGAAACCCAATTTTATGTCTTAGTACCTTGAATAATTACTCTAAATTCCCAGCCAGCATCTAGTATTCTTTTAAAATTATTTAATAAAATTTGTCTTGCTCTGCCTAATTTTTTTTTTCTTCTTAGGGACATAGTTCTCAAACTACTTCAGTATGAGGCATCAACAAATGTAGCAGACAACAAAGGGTATTTTCCTATTCATCTCGCTGCCTGGAAAGGAGATGTGGAAATTGTGAAGATTCTTATTCATCATGGACCATCACATTCCAGGGTCAATGAACAGGTGCATTTGCCAAATGTTTGCTTGTGCTATAATTTTCTAGTTTTACAAAGGCAAAGCCATATTGAAAATGTGATTATTTTAATCTTTACCCTGCCAAAGGCCTTTCCACTACTGAATTTCCTGAAGCAAAAATTTGAAAAATTCTTTGGTGTTTGGATATGATGTGCAGGCACTAAGTTGGGCATTTGTAAAGATATTTTGTTAACGAGAAAAATCCCACGTAAAGGAAGTAGTTGTAATATTTTTGCATGTCTTATATAATCATCCATTTTATAGCCATTGAATATTTAAAGATAGAGCAGAATTCATGTTTATAATGAGAATTAGAATGTTTCTTAATACAATTTTAAATTCTAAAACAATGATATGCCTATCATTTGCATAGTGCTTTACCATTTACTTAGCACTTTCGCGATTAAGTACTCTGGTGAATCAAAATGCGAAATATAGCATATACAGTTGCTTGTCACATATTGTTAAAATTTTTTGATATATATATGTATACATATATATACAAACACATATGCTCAGAATACGTTGAATAAAACACACCAGCAGTATGATTCTGTCATATAATGTATCTGTAAGTACACAGTATCTATGTTACACATAATAGACATATTTTTAAAATAATGCCATCATCAGTATTCTAAACAGATAAGACCACAGATTCCAGAAAGTAAAATATGGTCCCCTAATACAGTATGATAACAAACATCTTGAGCTCTGCATGCCCCCTACTGTTCCCATTTTGTAAAACTATATTTGAAAACCAGCAGGCAGTCTAACAATTGAATTACAGTCACGGCATTAAGTTGCAGGTTGGCAGTTGTCCAATATCAATGCAAGTAGGTTACTTTAGGACAAGCATATCTAATAAAGCACAATTAACATATTGTTCAAATGGATGCAGACTTTGCCGGACTTTCACTGAAATTCAGACTGAAGGATAAAAAGTGGCAATCGCTGTAAACAGCAAAGGCAAGAAAAACACATATTTTTTCAAGGAAAATATGTATGCAGCTGCTGAAAGAACTAATTAGAAAATAATTTTATTAATCTGAAAAGTATCATTAATATTTGTCACAATAAAAATTTCCATGTTTACAGGTTACAAAAATGAAGGATTGTTAATAAAAATGCACCCAGTCTTTAAAACATGACAGACATGGCTATCTTTATCATCATCTCATGCTAAAGGGAAATTTATGACAGTGCTCTTCCTCAGAAAACCAAAAGTTAGATCATTTATGTGATGAGCCATCTGGTGGTTATTCTTAAAATTGTGTGAATGCCACAAAGCAAACCTGAAATAATAAAATGGAAAAACAATCCAAGGTTAAACAAGAGGATGTTAGTTTTTACAAACAAAATGTTTTTAAATGACATGAAAATAAGAAATAACATATAGTATTCATTTACATTTGAATGTGAAAAGTTATGGTATGTTTTAAAAAGAAATACTTGTTTTTGGTAATGTTGAACAGATCAATTAAATTACAAAAAAGTGCCTTTTTAAGGAGACTGTATTCAGAGTTCTTTGTTCACCTCTGTTGCTTTGTGTGTGGTTTCTATTTTTATACCATAATTTCAGTATTTTGTTACATACATATATATATGTTCTCTTTTAGTGCTGACCATAGTTTTCCCATTCCATGCCATTTCTCCTAAATTTTTTGATGTGGGATTTTAATTTTTATTGATAATTTTTAATGTTAGCTTTTTTTCTTCTGAATATGACAGAACTTCTTGTTAATTATAAACTCTTATGTATTTAAACAATAAAGGAAATAAAAATGGTAATTAACATTTATTGAGACATAAGGTAAAGTGGGCACTGTTCTAAACACTTCCACCTGTCAGATGTTTTGTAATTAGTTCTCATGATAATTCTCTGAATTGATAATGTCACTTCCATTTTATAGTGGAGAAATCATGCTCCATAAAACTAAACAACTTGTCGAAGGCCACATGTTACTGAGTGAATGAAACTGAGACTGAGACTCAGGATGCTGACTCCAGAGCCCTTTACACAAAGCACATTGGTATTGTCATCCTAAATCCGATCATTTAATGGATTGTTTACTGTATGCCAGGCATTGTGCAAAATACTTCATCTATGTTATCTTACTAACCTCTAGATTATTGTTGCTACTTTATATATGGAGTTACAGCCTTAGAGGAAGTGAATTGACCGTAACATTACAGCTACTAAGAAATGCAGCCAGTATTTAAATGCAGGTTTTTCTGATCCAAAGCCTAAGCTCTCAACCAGTAATACATTATGTTATGTCAAAATTATGCATTATAGTCAAGGCTTCATTCTGATTTCTGAAAGTTATCTTTGGTTTCTAACATAGCTTTCTTTAAAAATATTTATATTCTACATTATAGTATTTAAAGTTTACAAAGCATTTAAAAATGTTATCTCTTTTTGCTTATAAACTACATTGTAAGGTTTATAGGGAAAATAATATTCTCATTGTACAGGTAAGATAGGTTTGGTGAAATCAAGTAATTTACATGCTAACACTTCAACCTAGGTCTTGTTCATCATTCTATACGAAGTGGACTCCACCCTGATTATTTTTCCAATTTAAATTTCCTTTAAATTAAAAATTTTCAGTTTCTTTAAATTTCATTAATCTTTCCCTTCTTTCACCTTCTCTTCCTCTTTTTTTTTTTTTTTTTTAATATTTTAACATTAGGGCAAAACCCACAGGGGCCTTATCTCAAAAATACATTGCCTTTTGCCATTCACCAAAACTTGAATCCAACTCTTGTTAGATGTTTTACTCTGAAGCAAGATCTTTTGGTAAATGGCTTTTGTCAGCTAGTTTTGTTCTGGAAGCGTCCCAATATTTCTGAGAATACCCATTTGGTAAAAAAGAAGGAATTAAAAACCTTTTAAAAATACTCTGTGTAGACATACTAGTAATTATTAGTCAGTACTTCTTTACAGCCTATTTATTTCAAATTAGATGTTTTTTAGATCACTTGTAAGCATACACAAATACACAATCATGCTTTTGTAAAAGTACCACCATTGTCGTGGCCACTGGGGTGACAGTTTAAGTATGTGTTGATCATGGATAAAATCTGTGAACATTTCCTCTGAGTAGGTTTTGAATGATTAAAATAATTTCCCTTGGGATCTGAACAGTGCTAATTGGCGTTATTAAAAAGTTTTAATTTGCTCTTATAATTTCCTAGGCTCAGGGCTCTGTAACAGTAGAGAGGCCTTTGAGGAATCATTATTTCATAATTGGCCTTTCTCTTTTCTCAAAGAGATTCTGTATTTTGAAATATGAGATTGAATCTTTTTCAGACCAAGGGGAAATTTGGGTTGGTCAGAAGGTATATATCTATATCATATTTTCATGGTGTGAAGTAATAAGATTGGCTGTTTTATAAGCCTGTTAAGAAAGATAAGAAGACAAAGGAGTCTAAACCTGTACATGATCAGTGTTTATGAAGTAGTTTATAGTAATACTTTCAAACCAATGACTCCCAACAAATAATGGAAGAAACAGTACCCTCAGTTGGATTCCCCATCTAACAGGTCTTAAGTTTTCATTGATTATCTTGAAAGAGTAGATTTCCCCTCTGGGTTTGACCTTCAAATGCTCTCACTTAATACTTATAAGAACCCTTTCCTACTGCTATTTTCCCCTTGTCATTCTACTCCTTTTTAAACTTTCAAATCTTCCCTCTAGACTCTCAACTTACTTGCATTCTTCTATCATCCAGGGCAAGCTTGAGTTACTTTCTGGAACATTAAGATTTGTTTGGGTTTGAACCTTCATTTTCCTTTTGTTTTAGTCAAACAGCTATCTAAACAACTACTTTCTAATCTTGGTTGCTGTTTTTCTGAGCAAAATCTCTAGAAATTCTGCTTTCAGATCACTAATTCCCAGCTCTTCTTTGGCAATATACCAACATATGGCAGAAAGTGGTAGAGTGGAAAGAGCATGGGTTTTGGATTTTGTCAGATACAGATGCAAATATCTTAATTCTGCTTGGACATGTAATTTAACCTTTTTGTATTTTTGTTTTCTTGTCCATGAAGTAGACAATTTTAATATAAATTTTGGAGGATTGTTGTAAGAGTTAAATGAGACAATATATATAGTTTTTAGGCACTCAACAAATAGTAGTAGTAGTAGTTCTTATTTTAGAAGGTGGTATGGGTAATGGTTAAAAACACCAACTTTGGGTCTTGGCTACTTGCATTCAAGTCCTGGTCCTACCATAAATGGCTGTATAACAGAAGTTCAGTTATTCAACTACTCAGTGCCTCAGTTTCCTCATCTGTAAAATGGTATCTATTTCATAATGAAGACTAAACGAGTAAACATATATAAAATGCAACTATATGTAGTACATAGTGTTAGCTATGATAATGGTGGCAGCTGCTCTTTCTTTCCGGAACCCTCATTTAGGGTCATTGCATTTTTGTTACCAAAATTTCTTGTTGATTTTTCTTCTGACCCTTCCACCACCTGACAAACCTATACACCATTTATCTATATTGCACAAATAGTCTGACGGGTCCATCTGTTTCACAACTGGATTCTGTTTAATGTATCTTAACATTTAAAAAAATCTTGATAAATTTTTAGGAAAATCTCATTGATTTTCAACTGAAACACTTGTAAACTGCATATGTAGTACTATGATACTCCTAGTAACTTGTCTGGAAATTGGTCTAGGTCCAGCCTCACAATCCATGATTATGTTTCAAAAAGATGCTTTTATATCTTAAAGCCAAAGCAATGATTTTCTTTGCACGAAAAGCAATGATTTGTACTTATATGGAAAATAAAATGAAACTTAACTTGGGAAACCTTTCTATAAATCTTTTCTTACCAAGAATTTACTTTCTCATCTATCTTTTGGAAGTCTAGTCTATTAAAAGTCTGTTATAATTGTTATTGATCTCTCTCATTAATAGATGTCTAAAGATGTGATGCACAGTGCAGATTTCACTGTCTATCTGAACCCAGCAGGGCCTCTGACAAGCATGGCTAAATCATTTATCATTTTTGGAAGTTGGCATATATGATATAGGGAAATGTTGGATTTTTTTCTATTAAAGTGATAAAAATAAATATTTTTGATTCAATGAATCCTAGATAATTTTATCAAATATAAAATTTCATTAGGCATACCTGTTAAAATGGATAAATCTTAAGTTACATTTTCAAAGCATTGCAGGTTTTAAATTACTGTGTTAATATTTTGATAACTAATTGAATTTCTGAAAATGTGCCTTTTAAAAAATCTTTGTTTTAAACAGAACAATGAAAATGAAACTGCCCTACATTGTGCAGCTCAATATGGACACTCAGAAGTAGTTGCTGTTCTCCTAGAAGAGCTCACTGACCCGACAATTAGGAATAGCAAGCTGGAAACACCTTTGGACTTGGCGGCACTCTACGGACGGCTTAGAGTGGTAAAAATGATCATCAGTGCACATCCTAACTTAATGAGCTGCAACACTCGCAAGCACACGCCACTTCACCTTGCTGCGCGCAATGGCCACAAAGCAGTCGTGCAGGTGCTGCTGGAGGCAGGAATGGATGTGAGCTGTCAAGTGAGTCTGCTTTTAGCTACACTTTGAAAGTGATGATGCTGTTGCTTGGCTTTGGGATTCACATGTGAAAACCTGTATGTAGAAATCTTTTAATCAAATTGTTCACAAGTATTTTTGTAACTACCAAATTCAAGGTACTCTACCATCTGCTTTGGGAAAATATGAAGAGCTACAAGGCATAATCTCTAACCTTATTCTAATTTGAGGGCTACATACATGAGAAATTACTAGATGGCAGTTATGTGTGGTATCATTAGTAATTGTTTCCTTTCTCCCAGTGTCTAGCACACAGGCTAACATACATTAGGAATCCAGTCAAAGTTTAATTAATGAATGGATCAAAATTGACTTTAACATTGTTGAATATGTATTTTGTGTTTAGCATGTTGACATATTTAGAATTCAATTCTCGCAGCTGTCCTGTGGGATTGAGAGCTATTAAGTTTCAGTTAAGAGATGAAGAATCAGATTCAAAGACTTGAGAAATTTGCCCAAGCACACATAGTTGATAAAACCAGAATGTGAATTTAGACTTACTGATTAAAGTTTGTGTCTCTTTCCACTGTAATGTACTGTCTATGCATAACTATTGAAGGAATGATCACTATGCCTAAAGGCAATTGGAAAAAAAAAATTGAAGAGGTGTGATTCAAGGTGAGCTTTGGAGGAAGAATAGCATTTGGATAGGTTTTGTTTCTCCCCAAGAAATGGGCAACCTACTCTAAAAAGTTTAATTTAATATATTTTATTATTATTTTTGAGACAGTCTCTCTGTTGCCCAAGCTAGAGTACAGTGGTAGGCAGCATGATCTCAGCTCACTGCAGCCTCCACTTCCTGGGCTCAGGTGATCCTTCTGCCTCAGCCTCTCTAGTAGCTGGTGGAACTGCAGGTATACACCACCATGCCCCGCTAAGTTTTGTATTTTTGTAGAGATTAGGTCTGCACTGTTGCCCAGGCTGGTCTTAAACTCCTGGGCTCAAGCAGTCCTTCCACCATGGCATCCCCAGGTGTTGGGATTATAGGCATGGGCTACTGGGCCTGGCCACAAACTACTTTTAGTGTCCTGTCTTAAGTTAGCCCCATTTCCAGGGTTAGTCTTTTTTTTTAACCATTTTCTCCTTTTATGGTTATTTCTTGTCTTCCAAGTTCATGGCAGCATTCTTATCTTCCAGAGACTTTTTTGCTTTCTGTCATGTTGTGACCTTCTCCCCTTATTAGTAAGCCATTGCTATGAAACAAACTATCCCAAAACTTAGTGGCTTAACACAATAACTCTATTTAGCTCCTAATTCTGTGATTGGCAATTTAGTTTAAGCTCAACTAATGGTTCTTCTGGTCTTGGCTGGGTTCTCTCATGTGTGGGATCAACTGCAAGCCAATTATGTGTTTCTGTTTCAGAGGCTGGCTGGATGTTGTCTAGGGAATCCAGTCAAAGTTTAGGTGATAGGTGAGACTGCCACCTGTCTGTCATGACTCAGCAGGTCAGCCTGGGCTCATTCACATGGTGTCATGCATGGTTTTGAGAGAGAGAACAGAATTGTACAAGGCTTCTTGAGGCCTAGGCTTGGAACAAGCACACCTTCACTTCTGCCATGTTTGCTTGGTTGAAGCAAGTCATAAAGGCAACCCATATACAAGGAGTGGGAAAATAGAGTCTACCTTGGAATTAGAAGAGGATGTGAATTGTAAAAGGATGTGAATACCTAGAGGGAATAAATGTGGCAAATTTTACAAATCATTTACGCACTCCGGGTGGAATGTGTGCTCAAAGATGGGGTTATTTTTCCTAGGAATTGTTCAGAGATTGAATCCTGTATTTCCAGAGTTTTCTTTATGGAGTTTAGAAAAATCTCAGGCCTTCCAATCTCAGATTTAAGGCTAGCACCCTGAACGAGAGTTTGCTTTAGAGCTTTGCCTGCATTATTTAGTAGTTTAGATATTTGTAATGTCTTTTCTCAATTTCTTATTTATTCAACTTTGGCAACCTCTCAAAAAAGTATAACAATTTTTCCTAACAGTCATATTAAGGAAAAACAGTCTTTCTCCTCAAAGGTGTTGAAAATAAGTAGCTATGCTTACTATTGTAGGTTATTTACTTAAAAGTTGTTTAATGAAAAACTAGATGTTTATTGTATAAATGTTGAATTTCTCTAATGTAGATGTACTGCTATCATGACACTTCTGTAATATTTCTAAACTTGATTGCACAGACTGCATTATAACCAAGAACTTCCACTCTGACTGAGGTCAGTAAGCCTCTTGGTATCCCTGGCCAAAATCTTTTTATGTTTTGTACTAGATGACATGACCAGAAGGGAAAGAGTTTAGATTCAGTTTTATAAATATATACGATGTGTCCTTTTTTTCTGCAGAACACTGTATTTTATGCTTTTGGAGAATAAAAAATAAAAAATATATCTGCCCCACACTTAGGGGAGGAGACAAAAAATTTGCAAGAATAACTCCCATCCATGACACATAATAAATGCTAAAACAAAGAGCTGTGGATCTACAGGTGAGGAAAATATGGATTTTAAGAGGGAGAACATGAGAAATCATTGATGGAAATGACATTTGAAGAGGACATTTGAAAGTCAAACAGGACTTTGAATTTTAGGTGAAATTTAGCTTGCATATGTGCATTATTTGGCTAAAGAGTATTTTAAAGTATAAATATTTTTAATATAAATATTTGAGTGCTTTTAGATGGGGTAAATGCTTTCCAAGGCTCTGACCTCATTCTACATTTTATATAATTGCCAGTGTCATTCCTTTAGATTTTCTGCTTGGTCTTCACTACATTTGGATTTGTTACTCATGTATCAGAGGAAAGGCAGACAATATATTTAGATCATTTTGAACACCTTAATCAAGAGCATCAGGGGTAGTATCTGAGTAAGGTGGGCAACTTTTGTGTTGCTATAACCTCTTTCATTGACACTCATGCTAAGAGTTGCAGTAGAACTGACAATGGCTTTCTAAAGTATTTCTCAATAAAATGAATATTCCATCATATATTTAGCCTTAGTTGATATTTTGCTTTTGTTATTGTTGCTTTGTTCATAGAAAATATGTTGTTTTGGTCTCATTGCCTTTTTTTTTCGGGGGGGGGGGTGAATATTTAATTTTATTACTCAAATTAATTGTTACCAAGTTTTCCCATCAGACTCAGTGTAAAATTTTTTAATATCAAGTAGGTGTTTGTTGATATTCTCACTGGCTGACAGTGAACAATGCTAGCTAGTAACCTTAAATTGTTTTAGTAGCTTTAATATTCATTAAACTACTCTAGGTAAGCTGTTGGGAATTAGCAGTATTAAAAGTAATCCCATTTGGTAAATTATAGTATTGTATTTTTAGACTACAATTACATTCAAGTTATGATGAATAAATCTTTAAAATTTATAGTTAGTTTTTGAGGATCTTGTCTTTTCCTAGTAATTACATATGATTTTATTTTATTTTGCTTTTTTTTTTTTTAAAGGCAGGGTCTTACTCTGCCACCCAGGCTGGAGTGCAGTGGTATGATCATGGCTCACTTCAGCCTAGACCTCCCAAGCTCAAGTGATCCTCCTGCTTCAGCCTCCTGAGTAGGTGGGTGGGACTCTAGGCATGTGTAGCCATGCTCAGCTAACTTTTTTTAGTTTTTATAGAGAAGGGGTCTCACTATGTTGCCCAGGTTGGTCTCAAACTCCTGGGCTCAAGTGATCCTCCTGTTTTGGCCTTCCAAAGTGCTGGCATTACAAATGTGAGCCATTGCACCAGGCCTATGTATGTTTTTAAATGCAGTATTGATGTTAGTATTTTCTCTAGAAGTTTATTTTCTGCATCATTACTCTCTGAGTAATTTTAAATTATAACACATATTTAAAATAGTAGTAATGCTTTGGGCAAATTTTATATCATATTTACTTATAAACCCTTTAGTCTTTAAATATTTATTAATAAAGAGAATCAGTCAAAGTAAGATATTAAGAAAGTAGGGATGAATGGGCAATATTCCCTTGAAACTGGCAATTATTTTTATAGATTTTGAACTTGATTTTGGGTAATTGGGTAGCGATAGTGCCATATCTTGCTAGTGCTTTCATTGTGTCTTTCTTATAAGTTTCTCAAATCAAAACTTGAAGAGTTAAAGAACTAGTAAAACATTAAGCCAATTAGAGTTTATGTGACTGTTAAAGGAAATGAAAGTAAAATTACAGAAAGTTAATAAAAAAGAGTACAAGTTTCCATGCTAAGAACTGTTAAGATGCAAAATTGAAGCCTTTTGCTCTCAAAGGCTTATAGTGGCACCAGAAGTAAGATATGTGCATAAGAGATAGACTATCCATTGTAATCCATTTACTCTCTGATTTCCCCAGATGATAATTTCACGACTTCTCTCTTCCCATAACTTCAACACCTCCTTCTTTATCATCTCTCTCTGATCATGATACTGTTTTTATTTCACTGAGGAAATCACAAGCAATCACAAATTTCCACCACCGTGTTTGCCAATGTACCTGTGTCTGCTTTCCTTCCTGGTGCTTTAAATGAACCTTTTAGGTTTGTATATAAGGCTAATTCCTCTATTCTTGTTTAATGGATCCTATCCTTTCTTGTCTACTTGGGATACATTGCTCTGACAAATATTTTCTGTCTTTAATACCATACTGTTCCCATAAGGATGCAAAGATATAATATTTACCATCTTTTTTTTTTTTTTGAGATGGAGTCTCACTCTGTTGTCCAGGCTGGAGTGCAGTGGCACAATCTCGGCTCACTGCAATCTCCACTTCCTGGGTTCAAGTGATTCTCCTGCCTCAGCCTCCCAAGTAGCTGGGACTACAGACACACACCAGCATGCCTGGCTAATTTTTGTATTTTTTAGCAGAGACAGGGTTTCACCATGTTGGCTAGGATGGTCTTCATCTCTTGACTTTGTGATCTGTATGCCTTGGCCTCCCAAAGTGCTGGGATTACAGGGGTAAGTCCCCGCATCTGGCCAATATTTCTCGTCTTTTAAAAAAACTTTCTCTTGATCTCACATTTCCTTCTCCTTATCCCCTTTCTCTGACCCCCTTTATAGCAACATATTTAGAAAGGCTTGTTTTTACTCATGGTATCCAATTCCTTTCCTCCATTCTCTCTTGAAGCCACTCTAACCCCCTCACTCTTTTAAAAGTCCTTATATTTTCCTTTGTAGAGTTGTCTAATGACTAACATACTTTTAGATCCAATAGTCAATTTCTGCTTCTCATCTTCCTTGATTAATCATCAGCACTGACAAAGTCGATCTCTCTCTCTCTTCTTTGAACTACTGTTTTCTTTTGACCTCTGAGATACCACTGTCTTTTTGTTCTCATTTAGTTCACTTCTTAAAGAAGCTGGGGAAGTATGTTTGATGCTGTAAGTTAGCCTAGGAATCTCTGCTCCATGTGTCTGTTATCTTCCTCCTGGGACTAGGCAGGACATAGACTGTGCACAAGAGAGTGACCTCAATCATGCAAGCGCAGTTTGACCTCCCCTTGCATCATGTTGGCTACCATCCATTGGCTAAATCAGGTCATAAAACCAAGCCTCAAATAAAGGGGTAGAGAAATAACTCATATAAGTGGAAAGAACTAAAAAGTCACGTGGCAAAGAGCATATAAAAGGAGAGGCCAATAATGTAATCTATCATGTCCCCATTCCATAGTTAACTGTTCTCATCTTCTTGATCTCTAAGCATCAGCATGTCCCAGGGCTTAGTCCCCAAACATCTTTTCTTCTCTGTTTATACCTACTTCCTCATTGACCTCATCCGATCTTTTGGCTTCAAATATCATATTCATCTGACTATTACCAAGTCTATTTCTTCATCTCAGTTCCACTCTTAACTCTAAATTTGTGTATTTGATTGCCTACTGGACATATCTATTGGATGACTAATAGGCTTCTCAAACTCAGCATTTCCAAAGCTGAAAATATAGCATCTGTACCCTTTTTTTCCCAAAATTTGCATATCATCTAGTCTTTCCCATTTTGTCAAATGCAAGTGCCATCCTTCTAATTGTTTGGGCCAGACTTTAGAATTTCTTTCAGATGTTACATTCAGTTCTTCAGCAAATCCTATTAGTTCTGTGTTCAAACCATATCCAGAATTTCACTACTTTACATTATCTTCAAGATTAACACTATAGACCAAGACCTAATCATCTCTTGCCTCCTGACTTGTTTTCCTCCTCTTGTTTGCTTCTGTGTTGTCTGCTTAGGTTGCCACAATAAAATATTATAGACTGAGTGGCCTAAGCAACAGAAATTAATTTCCTCATAGTTCTGGAGGCTAGAAAGTCCAAGATCAAGTTCTGACCAACTCAGTTTCTAAGCGTGGGCTCTCTTCCTGGCTTGTTAGATGGCTGCCTTCTTGTTGTATCCTCACATGGCCTTTCTTCTGTGCATGAATAGGAGAGTTCTCTCATGTTTCCTTCTTTTCATATAAGGACACCAGTTCCATTGGATTAAGGCCCCACCCTGATGACCTAATTTAATCTTAATTGCTTCCAGAAAGGCCATATACAGTCACACTGGAGGTTAGGGCCTTAGCATGTGAGTTTTGGGGTACACAGACATTCAGTCACTCCCTTCTATCTATTTTCAACCACATCAGCCAGAAGTGATCCCATTCAGTCAGGTAATTTCACTTTCCTACTCAAAAACACCTCTATTGGTTTTTCATTTCACTCAGAACTCATCATTTTTTTAAAAAAATTATTATTTTTTTTTAATTTATTTTTTTAATTTTTATTGCATTATAGGTTTTGGGGTACATGTGCAGAACATGCAAGATAGTTGCATAGGTACACACATGGCAGTGTGTTTTGCTGCCTTCCTCCCCTTCACCCACACTTGGTATTCATCCCCAGGCTATCCCCCCCCAGCCCCACCCGCTGTCCCTCCCCCATTTCCCCCAACAGTCCCCAGTGTATAGTAGACCACCTCTCTGTGTCCATGTGTTCTCATTTTTCTCACCCACCTATGAGTGAGTATATGCGGTATTTCTTTTTCTCTTCTTGTGTCAGTTTGCTGAGAATGATGTTCTCCAGATTCATCCATGTCCTTACAAAGGACACAAACTCATCATTTTTGATTGCTGCATAATATTCCATGGTGTATATGTGCCACATTTTCCCAGTCCAGTCTATCATCGATGGGCATTTGGGTTGGTTCCATGTCTTTGCTATTGTAAACAGTGCTGCAATGAACATTCGTGTGCATGTGTCCTTATAGTAGAATGATTTATAGTCTTTTGGATAGATACCCAGTAATGGGATTGCTGGGTCAAATGGAATTTCTATTTCTAGGTCCCTGAGGAATCGCCACACTGTCTTCCACAATGGTTGAACTAATTTACACTCCCACCAACAGTGTAAGAGTGTTCCTATTTCTCCACATCCTCTCCAGCATGTGCTGTCTCCAGATTTTTTAATGATCGCCATTCTAACTGGTGTGAGATGATATCTCAATGTGGTTTTGATTTGCATCTCTCTAATGACCAATGATGATGAGCACTTTTTCATATGTTTGTTGGCCTCATGTATGTCTTCTTTTGTAAAGTTTCTGTTCATATCCTTTGCCCATTTTTGAATGGGCTTGTTTGTTTTTTTCCTGTAAATCTGTTTGAGTTCTTTGTAAATTCTGGATATCAGCCCTTTGTCAGATGCATAAACTGCAAAGATTTTTTCCCATTCTGATGGTTGCCGATTCACTCTAGTGACTGTTTCTTTTGCCATGCAGAAGCTGTGGAGTTTGATTAGGTCCCATTTGTCTATTTTGGCTTTTGTTGCCAATGCTTTTGGTGTTAGAACTCATCATTTTTTATGGTTGCGTAGTATTCCATGGTGTATGTGTGCCACATTTTTCTTGTCCAGTCTATCATCAATGGGCATTTGGAGTGGTTCCAGGTCTTTGCTATTGTAAACAGTGTCACAATGAACACACGTGTGCATGTGTCTTTATAATAGAATGATTTATAATCCTTTGGATATATACCCAGTAATGGGATTGCTGGGTCAAATGGAATTTCTATTTCTAGGTCCTTGAGGAATTGCCACACTGTCTTCCACAATGGTTGAACTAATTTAAACTCCCACCAACAATGTAGAAGTGTTCTTCAGATCTGTTGTCTCCAGATTTTTTAATGATCGCCATTCTAACTGGTGTGGGATGGTATCTCAATCTGGTTTTGATTTGCATTTTTCTAATAACAAGTGATGATGAGCATTTTATGTTTGTTGGCATCATATACATCTTCTTTTGAAAAATGCCTGTTCATGTACTTTGCCCACTTTTGAATGGGTTTGTTTTTTTCTTTTAAATCTGTTTTAGTTCTTCGTAGATTCTGGATATTAGCCCTTTGTCAGATGGGTAGATTGTAAAAACTTTTTCTCATTCTGTTGGTTGCCAGTTCACTCTGATGATTGTTTCTTTTGCTGTACAGAAGCTCTGGAGTTTAATTAGGTCCCATTTGTCTAATTTGGCTTTTGTTGCTGATGCTTTTGGTGTTTTAGTCATGAAGTCTTTGCCTATGCCTATGTCCTGAATGGTTTTGCCTAGGTTTTCTTCTAGGGGTTTTATGGTGTTAGGTCTTATGTTTAAGTCTTTAATCCAGCTGGAGTTAATTTTAGTGCAAGGTGTAAGGAAGGGGTCCAGTTTCTGCTTTCTACACATGGCTAGTCAGTTTTCCCAACACGATTTATTAAACAGGGAATCCTTTCCCCATTGCTTGTTTTTGTCAGGTTTGTCAAAGATCAGATTGTTATAGATGTGTGACATTGCCTCCAAGGCCTCTGTACTGTTCCATTGGTCTCTATCTCTGTTTTGGTACCAGTACCATGCTGTTTTGAGTACTGTAGCCTTGTAGTATAGTTTGAAGTCAGATAGCGTGATGCATCCAGCTTTGTTCTTTTTGCTTAGGATTGTCTTGGCTATGCAGGCTCTCTTTTGGTTCCATATGAAGTTTAAGGTGGATAACTTCAGCATCAACAAAAAGGTTGTTCACTCAGAGACACCATCTGAAAGTCACCAACTACAAAGACCACAAGTAGATAAATCCACAAAGATGGGAAGAAACCAACGCAAAAAGGTATATCATTTAGGGTATACCACATATGCTATTTTAGGGTAAAAGCTTTCTTCCTTCAGCACTTTAAATATGTCATGCCACTCTCTCCTGACCTGTAAGATTTTCATTGAAAAGTCTGCTGCCAGGTATATTGGGGTTCCATTGTATGTTATTTTTCTCTTTTCTCTTGCTGATTTTGGAATTATTTATGTATCTTTGACCCTTGGGAGTTTGATTATTAAATGCCTTGAAGTAGTCTTCTTTGGGTTAAATCTGCTTGGTAGCTGTATAACCTTCTTGTCCTTGAATATTGTTATCTTTCTCTGGGTTTGTGAAGTTCTCCAATATTATCCCTTTGAATAAACCTTCTACCCCTAACTCTTTCTCTACCTCCTCTTAAGGCCAGTAACTTTTAGATTTGCCCTTTGAGGCCATTTTCTGGATGTTGAAAGGAGGCCCTATTGCTTTTTATTCTTTTTTTATTGTGTCTTCTCACTGCGTTTTCAAATACCTGTCTTTAAGCCTACTAATTCTTTCTTCTTGATTAATTCTGCTCTTAAGAGACTCTGATGCATTCTGTATTACATTATTTGCAATTTTCAACTCTACAATTTTTGCTTGATTTTTTAAAATTATTTCAGTCTCTTTGTTAAACTTATCTGATAGAATCCTGAATTCCTTCTCTGTGTTATCTTGAATTTCTTTGAGTTTCCTCACAATAGCTATATTAAATTCTTGGTCTGAAAGATCATATATCTGTTTTTCTCCAGGATTGGTCTCTGGTGCCTTATCTAGTTCATTTGGTGAGGTCATGTTTTCTTGGATGGTCTCGATACTTACAGATATTCATCAGTGTCTGGGCATTGAAGAATTAGATATTGATTGTAGTCTTCACAGACTGGGGTTGTTTATATCTGTCCTTTTTAGGAAGACTTTCCAGGTATTTGAAGGGACATGGGCCCCAAATCCACTAATACTGTGGGTTTTGCAGACTCAGAGATACTGCCTTACTGGTTTTCGTTAAGATCTGGAAGAATTCCCTGTATTACCAGGCAGAGACTGTTCTTCTTTCTCCTTGCTTTCTCCCAAAGAACAATCTGTCTCTCTCTGTGGAGCCACCTATACTTGGGGGTGTGGTGATGCAAACACCCCTTTGGTAACCACTGCTGGGATTGTATTAGGTCAGACCTGAAGCCAGTGTGGCACTGTATCCTTATCTTCAGGGCAGTGAGTTCCCCAGACCCCAGGCATGTACAGAGTAGCTGTCTGGAAGCCAAGGATTAGAGTCAAAAACCTTAGCAGTTTACCTGATGTTCTAATCTATGGCAGCTAAGCTGGCACTCGCACTGCATTATAAAGTCCTTCTCACTCTTCCCTTTTCCATAAGCAGAGCCTATGGCCACCACCACCTCTGGTCCACAAGTTCTTCTAGGTCACTGCCAATGTTTACTTAAAGCCCAAGCTTTTTTTTTTTTTTTACCTGTCAGTGCTGCCAGGCCTGAGACTTGCCTTATAGAGCAGTAGACACCCCTCCAGTCCAGGACAGATTCAGAAATATTGTCCAAGAGCCTAGGCCTGGACTTGGGGATTCCATGTGTCTGCTTGTTGTATTTCCCTACTGTGGCCAGAGTGGTACCTTAGGTGCAAGGCAAAGTCCCCTCCTTCATTTTTCCCTCTTTTTTCAAACAGAGTAAGTCTTTCACCATGACCACCACAGCTGGGACTGTGCTGGAATACCCTTGAAGCCAGCATGTCTCAGACCACAAGACCCATGGTGTACTCCTTGGTTATTGCTACTGATTATTTAGGGCCAAGAGCTCTTTAGTGAGCAGATGATGAATCCTGCCAGGACTGGGTCCTTTCCTTTAAGGCAGTGGGTTCCCTTTTGGCTCAAGGTACATCTAGAGTTCAGGAGTTAGGGCTTCACAACTCTGCCCAGTGCCCTGTCCTACTATGGCTGAGCCGGTATCTAAGATGTAAGACGAAGTCCTCGTTACTTTTCAGTCTCCTCTCCTTAAATAGAAGGGAGGAATTACTTTTGTTGTTGTGAACTGGATTGCCTGGGATTGGTGGAGGGATGGCGTAAGCACTTCCTTAGCCATATCTGCTGTTATCTCCCTAGGTCATGTGCCAACCTTGCCTACTGGCTCTAAGGCCAGCCCAGCACTAGGATTTGCCTAGGAATAGCAGTCCTTGTGTCTGAGACTGCCTTTCAAGTTTACTGAAGATCCCAGAGCACTTCAGCCTGCAGTGCAGTGGTGAGGCTTGTTGAGAGACTCACATTCTAATCTCTGGGGTGGCTGATTCCCTTCTGGCTGAAGCTGGTCCAAACGCTCCCTCAATGTGTGGACACTGGCTGAACCCAGCACAGCTTTATTGTCCACTCTGACAAATCAGCACTGAGTTCACTGTAAAGTTCCTCAGTCAATTCCCTCTTCCTTCCTAAAATGCACAGATTTTTCTCTCTGTGCTGCATGGCCACTGCCATGGAATGGGAGAGGGGTGGTGCCCATGATTCAGGACTGTCTCTCCCGCCCTCCTCAGTGTCTGTTTCAGCAGTATAAAGTTAAAACCAGGTACTGTGATGGCTCACTAGATTTTTGGTTCTGTGAAAGTGCTTTTTTGTGTGCAGATAGTTGTTAATATTCGGTGTTCCAGCAGGGAAGACAAGTGGTGTAGTTGCATATGTAATTTTGCTCTATTTTTAACCTCTTATTCCTTTTATTTGTTATTAGTCTGTTCTCATGGTCCTACTAAAGACATACCTGAGGTTGGGTAATTTATAATAGAAAGAGGTTTAATTGACTCACAGTTGCACATGGCTGGGGAGGCCTCACAATCATGGTGGAAGGTGAAGTAGGAGCAAAGTCCCATCTTATGTGGTGGCAGGCAAGTGGCAGTGCTGAGTCAAAAGGGTAAAAGCCCCTTATAAAACCATCAGATCTTGTGAGAACTCACTCACTATCATGAGAACAGCATGAGGGTAACTGCCCCCATGAGTAAATTACCTTCCACCAGATCCCTCCCATGACGCATGGAGATTATGGGAACTAAAATTCAAGATGAGATTTTTTAAGTACATAAATACAAACCATATTAATTATGTACTCAAAAAATCTATCATCCAGTTCAATACCCTTTTCAGTAGCTATCTTATGTGTTATTAAGCCATTGAGTTTAAATATTATATTTCTATATTTCTAGAATTGCTATTTGGTTCATTTTCACATCTGGTCAATTTTGATAATTGTTCTTTTGTTATGCTTATTTCATCTTATTTATCACATATGTATTCTATGGCTGACCAAAAATTTCAATATGTGAAAACTTTTGTGAGTTTTATTATTGTTTTTTTAATTTTACTACTCCTTGTTCATGGTGGGATGTTTCCTTTCACATTCAGCAATTTATAATTTTGAATTTGTGTTTTTTAGAGCTTCATCTGCTGGAATATTTGGAGTTGAAAAGTGTACTTTTAGAGAGGGGATTTAGATATGCTTCTTCTAAGTATTTATATATGCCTGTATTACTAGAAACCCAGGACCACTTTATTTTACATTTTGGCTGAGGACCTGGAGTTCATAGAGACTGTAAAATTTTGCCTTAAACTTATCATATGAGTACAGAATTGTGGTTAGACATTCTTAGGGGGATTTGCTTTTTTTAACTCTGTCTAGAACTAAGACCTAGTTAGACATTCTGTCCCCTTCTGTGCAATGTGTTGTTGTTGTTGTTTTAATTTTCACTGAGGATGTTGTTCTTTAGAGGTTTTAGAGTTTTGCAAGGGTCCCTCATCTAAGCTTTCAGCTTGCTTGGACTTCAGACTGTCTTCTGCCCCCCTGTCACTGGTACCTTTAGTGGCTGGTTGAAGTCCAGGTACTGGTCTACCATGGGTTGACAGATTCCCTGGAACAAATACCTGTTCCAAAGCTAACCCCTGGGGTTCATACTTTCTGTCCTCACCTTTCCCTCAGACTGTGAGGAATTCCATTACTTTCCCCTCGTAACCCTGAATTAAAATATTCTTTTGTTTGTTTTCAGAATGAACTGAAATATGTTATATCAGGAAGGATTTTTCGGAAATCAAGTCCAAAATTTTGTGAAAAGTGTAAGGGAATCAAATTAGTAATCAGAAATCTGGTTGAAAAATACAGAATAAAAGCGAGTAATACTAGATTATTTCAAGAAATATTTTTAAGAAAGGGAAAAAGATAAAATGTTTATGCCCCACATTGAAGTATTTTCTTAAGAGCTGAATCAGTTTCCAGTTTTTCTTTCCTTCATCATTGTGCTGTATGTTTATAAATTATTGTTTCCATTTTTTCAGTATCTACATATCATGCTAGTACATTATATTTCAAGTGCATTTCAATCATGCCATCCTGAAGATAAATTCAGACCACATTGATAGTCAGCGTTCCTCAAACCTCCTTAGTAATATACTTATAAATACTTTAGATTGGGTTTAATTATATAATAGACTTTTATTGAAGAGTTTTGGCCAGGCACAGAGGCTCATGCTTGTGATCCCAGCACTTTGGGAGGCAGAGGTGGGTGGATCATTTGAGGTCAGGCATTCAAGATCAGCACAGCCAACTTGGGGAAATGGAATCGCTACTAAACATACAAGAATTAGCTGGGCATGGTGGTGCACACCTTAATCTCAGCTACTTAGACAGCTGAGGCAGGAGAATTGCTTGAACCTGGGAAATGGAGGTTGCAGTGAGCCAAGATCACACCACAGCGCTCTAGCCTGGGTGATACAGCGAGACTCCATCTAAAAAAAAGTTTTCACATTGTATGTTACAGTGATATTTCTATTTCAGGTTGAGATTAGAATCCCAAATTAGAGATCACATTTAGTAAAGGGTGACAAAATTGCTACCTTGACACTATTCAGTTGAAAACACCAAACACACACACACACACACACACACACTCTCTCTCTCTCTCACACACACAATTCAATTGAAAACATGCACACACACTATTCAGTTGAAAACATGCACACACACACACACACACACACACACACACGACTTACTGATACTTGTTAGATTCTTGAGAGAGGTAGAAAAAGAATGAAAAAAAGAGACAACTAACATTTGTATAGCCCAAAAAGCATTATCTTTGAAATATCCCTCTATCTTCCTCAAGGCAGAATCAGTTTCATCCTGCACTACTCACAAACTGTCCTTGTTTTTCATCCTGTTTTTTTCCCTCCCTCCACTTTTTGCCCTCAGGAATTCCTAAACATCTACATTTTCCAAGTACTTGCTAGGCATTGGAGATACAATGGTGAAAAAAAAAATAGATGTGGCCTACGTTTCCACTGAACTTATAGTTTATAATGGGAACTAGACAATTGCATAAAAATATAATGTGGTATTATGAGTGCTATGATAAGGAAAATATAGATTGATATGGAACACCCAGGAAAAGCACTAAACTTGAGGTGCCAGGGATGCGTTTATAAATGCAATTATATTGAGTTAAGATTCAACATATAGTACAGGTTCATGGTTCTCAAAACATACTTTTTAGACTTTCAGAATCATAGGGGAATTTTTTAGAAATGATAATTCTTGGGCCTAATCTCAGGCTACTGAATTAGAAACTCTGGGGAGGGTCCCAGAATTCTGTTTTTCAACAATCTCTCCAGGTGATTCTTATTCATGCTGAAAATCAACTAGTGGTATATCTAGATGACCAGATTAAGAAGGCTAGGAGTTAGATCCTGCGAGGCAGAGAGACCAGCTTTTGAGACCCCTGTGGAAGAAAGCAATATGAAACAATTATGAAAGAGTTCAGCATGCCTGGAGCATAGGCATGGGGTCTGGAAGAGGATTACGATGCGCAAAAGATGGAACGAAGAGGAAAGCAGGGAGAAAATATCAGCTGGGTTTTGTAAGCCACAATAAATTATTATTTTTTTGATTTTTAATTTATTTTTATTTTTAAATGATATGTAATAATTGTACATATTTAGGGGTACTGAGTGACATTTTGATACATGAAATACACTATGTAATGACAGACAGGGTAATTAGCATGTCTGTTACCTCAAACATTTGCCATTTCTTTGTGTCAGGAACATTCAAAACTCCTCTTCTAGTATTTGAAAATATATAATCAATTATCATTAACTATCATCACTGTACCATATAATACTAGAACTTCTTCCTCCTATCTAGCTGTAACTTGGTAGCCATTCACCAACCTCTCCCTAGCCTTCTCTCCCTGCTCCCCTGCCCAGCCTCTCATAACCATAATGTTACTCTCTATTTCTATGGGCTCAACTTTTTTTAGCTCACACATATGTGAGAACATGTGGTATTTATCTTTCTGTGCCTGACTTATTTCACTTCACATAATATTCTCCAGGCTTATCCATGTTGCTGTGAATGACAGGATTTGATTCTTTTTTTATGGCTACATTAAATTGTTTAGATTTAATTTATCATAAATATTTACAGACAGCCCCTAACTTACAATGATTTGATTTAACAATTTCTCGGCTTTAAAATGGTGTGAAACTGTCGCAATTTTGATATACTTCAAATTTTGAATCTTGATCTTTTCCCAGGCTAGTGATATGCAGTATATATGAGATATTCAGTGCTTTATCATAAAATAGGCTTTGTGTTAAATGATTTTGCCCAGATCTAGGTTAATGTAAGTATTCTGAGCATGTTTAAAGTAGGCTGGTTTAGGCTATGATGTTTGGTAGGTTAAGTGTGTTTAAATGCATTTTCTTTTCTTTTCCTTTTTTTAAATTTTTGTTGTTGAGATGGAGTCTCTCTCTGTTGCCCAGGCTGGAGTGCAGTGGTGCAATCTCAGTTCACTGCATCCTCTATCTCCCTGTTTCAAGCAATTCCCCTGCCTCAGCCTCCTGAGTAGCTGGGATTACAGGTGTATGCCACTATGCCTGGCTAATTTTTTTGTATTTTTAGTAGAGAAGGGGTTTCACCGTGTTAGCCAGACTGGTCTTGAACTCTTAACCTCAGGCAATCTACTTTGCCTTGGCCTCCCAAAGTGCTGGGATTACAGGCATGAGCCACTGTGCCTGACCTAAATGCATTTTCAATTTACGGGATACTCAATTTATGGTGGCCTTATCAGGAGGTAACCCTATTGGAAGTCAAGGAGCCTCTGTGTTTATACATCTGTCTCTTCAAATAGAATGTGAATATATGAGGGCCAGGATGACATTTCCATACCTTAGAACATCCTTCAACTACTCTTGGCTTATAATTGATGTTAAATAAATGCATGCTGATTAAAGGAGCTTCTTGCATAGTCACAAAAGCCTTGTGAGGTGGGCATTACTACTCTTATTTTATACTTAAGGACAGCTGAAGCTAAGAGAAAGTGAGTGGCTTACTAGCATAAAAAAGTCAAATGGCTATGTATTTATTGATTTTGAGATGAAGTTTCACTCTGTCACCCAAGCTGGAGTACAATGGCATGATCTTGGCTCACTGCAACCTCTGCCTCCTGGGTTCAAGAGATTCTCCTGCCTCAGCCTCCTGAGTAGCTGGGATTACAGGCACATGCAACCATGCATGGCTAATTTTTGTATTGTTAGTAGAGATGGGGTTTTGCCATGTTGGTCAGGCTGATTTTGAACTCTTGACTTAAGGTGATCCACCTGCCTCAGCTTCTGGAAGTGCTGGGATTACAGGCATGAACCACTGGGCCCCGCCCAAATTGTCATTTAGAAGCAGAGATGTTTTACAAACCCACACTGATGGATTTTGCTTTTAGAATCTCTTCTTTATTCCACATTATCTTTCTGTTAGGGAGGGCTGAGATTACAGAAAATAAGTATGAATATATAAAATGTGAGGTTTGGTTTTTTTAACCTGTAAGTATTCCAAATGCAATTGTGCTTTCTTTTTTCTTTTTCTTTTTCCAGACAGAAAAGGGGAGTGCACTTCATGAAGCAGCTTTGTTTGGAAAGGTGGATGTTGTACGAGTTCTGTTAGAAACAGGTAACTGTTGTGATTCTGCATGGAGCGTATCCTGCCATATACCATTTCTATTTCGGGAATAGACAAAGGAAAATGACACAATTTTCTTCACAGATCACCCTCTTGCCTTCACTCTACATTGCAGATATGTATTTATATTACGTAGAGCTGAGCTTCGGTATTTAGGTAACATTGATATAAATGTGCACCTTCCTTTATGCAATAGATAAACAAACCTCTTAGTTATTACAATTTTGTGCATTTAAGTACTTTAGAGATAAACTACCAAAAGAAAAGAAAATTTCTGCCTTCTGTAAGAGAGAGGAATTGATCCTTGAGAAATTGTCACAAGTGCTTGGTTTATTGAAGAACATAATAGTTTTCCTAGGTTTTATATTGTGAACTAGGATAAACAAAGATTTGAGTTTCCTCTCCTAAGGTAAATTGTCCTTCCAGTAAGTTCATTAACTGAGTACCTATTGTTAGGCTATGGAGACTTATTATAAAGGAAATCTTTTAAAGGGAATATTTTGAAGGAAAAATAAAGTTGGCTTATTTATTTTTATATGTATGTTTTCACTGAAATGAAATAAAGGTAGAACTGAGGTCAGATTTTTTTTTTTTTTTAAAGATCGTAAGGCATGGATATAAATTCATGCTTGTAAACAACTGATGGAAGTTTCTTAGTTCATGTTATGAACTATAGTGAGTTTATTTTCCTCTGTAAAAAAGTAAAAAGAAAGACATTGGCAGACTATTGTATTGTGATTATATTTGTACACAATTTAACAAAGTTAAAATTTCATTTATATTTAACTTTGACATGCAGTGCGGTGATATAACAAATGATTTGAGGAAACCACCTCAATATTAATATGTGCTGGTCACACATTCCTATACAAATTTAAACCTGTATTAAATAGTCTTACAATGAACTAAAATTTGGGACCAGATCTTATAAACTGGCTTTTTTTTTTTTTGCAATTAGGTATTTGGAAAATTCATACATTTTTTTACTGCAGTGAAAGCTATTTGCTACATTAAAATAAGTTCTTTCATACACTATATATTTCACAACTAAAATAATAACAGGTGTTTTAGTTACAGACTTCAATAAGTTTGCTCATCAGGTGGATGATGAGTGTGGCTGATGAATCTAGTCTTGCATAAATAAATATCATGGAGTATTTGACCATGTATTTGGATAAATTCTATGTGGACAACAGTTAAAAATAATCATGCTTTTTCAACTTTGTGGATATTCAAGTGTTCTAAGACTATTCTTATATTACTTACATGGTACATGATTATCATTTACTAAGTATTTTTACCATATTATACAGAGTATATAAATCACATGAACATTATACTTTAGGAATTCACATTCTAAATCAGTAATTTTTTTTAGTGTAATAGTGTGCTGTTTATTTAAGTAGTTATAACCCAAAGATGCCATAGAGTCCTGAAAAACAATCTTAAGCATTGGATCAGTGCCCTTTAAGAGTTAATTCATCATCAAGAATGTTCCTAATCTTTGGTAGCAAAAGGCCTTCCCTTCTTTCTTGGTAAAATCTTGCATGTGTTTTTGGTGTATGTAGAACTTAATTTTTGTAAAACCACTTTTAATGCTTGGTCTGTGTATGTTTGAAATTACAGCAGTTAGATACTGATAGTATCTTCTGAGGACACTTTAGTGGTATACATCTAGTGGGTTTTTCTTTTTCTTTCAGGAATTGATGCCAACATAAAGGATAGCTTAGGTAGAACTGTCTTGGACATTCTGAAAGAACATCCATCTCAGAAATCTCTCCAGATTGCAACACTCTTACAAGGTAAATGTATTGAATGATGGATGAGTTTGCCTTAAAGTCGAGATGAAATTGAAACTGTTGTAGTTTTCTTCTGGATTTTGAGTTAGTGTTTACTTTTGAACAAACTTAACTAGTTTTATTTTTTTCTGGTAGACTTTTAAACTAAATAATACTACCTTTTAATTTTTTATTCTTGTTTTTCAACTGCTTGTTAAAGAAGTTAATGTATTTATTTACCCATTTTATATTAAAATATTTTTAAAATTCTTATTTATGTAGTAAATATGTAGTTATGAGCTGGAGGTTAATAACACTATAAAGTAGTGATGATTAAGTATTAGCTCACATTTGAATAATACTTCCAGTGTTTTCAGGATTTGCTACTACTTTGTCTGGTTTCTATGACCCTATGTAGTAAGGTAAGTCAGATATTATTTTACTTGTTGCACATAAGGGAAACTGAGGCTCTGAGAGATTTGATTTGCTCAAATTCATGTATCTTAAATGGCTGAGCTTGTATCTAAATGTTGGATTAACAATAATAACAAAAATAGTATTTAGCCACAAGAATACAGATTATTTCCTTCCTAATCCAATTTATAAAATAACTCAGTCTTACCAGCCTGTTTTTGGTAAAGGTCATTTAAGTACGTTTGTTGTTAGTGGCAGTTATTAGCTCTATTGAAGGTTTGACAACTCTCTAGGTACGACTTTCGTTATTTGCAGCATTGCATACTTTTCCATTTGAACTAAAACTTTTACAAAAAATTTAGATTAAAATGCTTTCCCTTCCTGTTTCACGATTAGGCATGACATGTAGCATGTTACCTAAAAAACCCAGATGTTTTTTCTCTCCTTTCTAGTTAGCTCTTACCCTGTTCAGCAGTGATTATCTCCTGCACTTGTTATGGATTGGCTGCAAGTATGACAGAGGAGGGTGCTGGGATAGGTTTTATTAGGTGTCAGTTGGGAAGCTGAAGAACAGCATTGTTCTGCAGGGAGATAAATGAATTAAAACCAAGTCAGGCAGGGAACATGTAGATACAGGAGTCAACAAAGGCCACACAGGACTAAAAAGAACAGATGCACCATATGCAGCCATTATGCTTTCTTCTCTATTTCCAAAACATCAAAACATTTCAGGGAAGTTTGGGCCCCTAGAATTTTCTTTATCAATAAAGAAGTTAATTGTAAGTCAAATAAATCCATACAGAGCGTAATCAGAGAAGGATCTAATCACAGCCTGTTATATAAATTAAAATTAAATTGAATAAAAGCTAAAAAAAAAAAAAGGGTGGCATATACTATTTTTATCAGTCTTCCCCTTCTAGGCACTTTATATTTCATATTGGACTTTTGACTGTCACTGAACTTTTTTTTTTTTTTTGAGATGGAGTGTTGCTCTTGTCAGCCAGGCTGGAGTGCAGCGGCGTGATCTTGGCTCACTGGAACCTCTACCTCCTGGGTTCAAGTGATTCTCTTGCCTCAGCCTCACAAGTCTCTGGGATTATAGATGCTTGCCACCATGTCCAGCTAATTTTTGTATTTTTAGTAGAGAGGGGGTTTCACCATATTGGCCAGGCTGGTCTCAAACTCCTGACCTCAGGTGATCTGCCTGCCTTGGCCTCTCAAAGTGCTGGGATTACAGGCATGAGCCACTGCACCCAGCCTCTCACTGAACTTTTCAAAACTGAAGCATGTGTATAATATGTCTTTTGGGAAAAGAAGAATAAATATTACCTACTAGAAAAGGGGATGTGACATAATAATGGACTTTTAAAAAATTTACTGCATTGGTTTATCTAAGATGAAATACTGTTATATAGGAGTAACTATCTTTGTTCTCCTAAATGGTCAAGATTTATTAGGTATGTCAGTTTGTGATAGGGATATGGGACATCTTTGAAGTTTTCTAATTACTGGCAAATTTCAGAATGTGAACACATCATCTTTGTTATTTGCAATCCTGTATTTCCCTGGTAGAAACTATTTGAATGGTATGAGGACATACTTGATTGGTATGAGATTACAAATGTTCTTAATTATATTTTAAGAAAAAGGTGTATCCTGAATAAAGAATTATAAGCAAATGATCGGTATGAAAAGGGATCCATTAATTTAATCTTTATACAGAGGCGATAAACTAGCCACTTGTGGGCTGAACACTTTGGTAGATAGCAGATATGCTTTGTTTATATCACATATTTTGGGCCTACATTGTGTTTCCATAAAACTTGAATTAGTTGTTAACATTTAAAAATCTAGAATATGGCTGGGCGCAGTGGCTCAGGCCTGTAATCCCAGTGCTTTGGGAGACTGAGGTGGGTGATTATGAGGCCAGGAGTTCAAGACCAGCCTAGCCAACATGGCAAAATCCTGTCTCTACTAAAAATACAAAAAGTTTTAGCCAGGCATGGTGGCACATGCCTGTAGTCCCATCTACTTGGGGGGCTGAGGCAGGAGAATCGCATTAACGATTCTGGGAGGCAGAGGTTGCAGTGAGCTGAGATCACACCACTGCACTCCAGCCTGGGTGACGGAGTGAGACTCCGTCTCAAAAAAAAAAAAAAAAAAAAATCATCTAGAATTTTAGCTCAAACTCTGGAGTTTTGGGTTCTCCAAAAGTTTGTTTCATTTCAGGGATGAACTTTACATTGGTCATTAGTTCTCTGGTTAAACATGGTCTACTAGTCTGAATATTGGTGAACATTTATTTCTACAGTCAGATGCTGTTTTCTTTATGATTAAGAGAAAAGTGAGATGTTTTCTTGTCTTATACTTATCTGACTTTGCCACTTATTAGCTGAATGAACACAGACAAGTTAATAATACTCCTCCTTTACTTGTAATCTTTAAAACTTAGTGCATGTGTCATAGTTTTGTAAGGATTAGATGAGTCAATTTATAGAATATATTTAGAACAATGCTGGGTCCATAATAAGCAGTATTTAAGTTTAAGCTGCTATTCCTAATATTATATCTTTATCCACACTGGAAAAATGAAAGATAGGCTGAGTATAGAACATTACTTCAAGAATAATGGCAATGAACATTATTCTTTGTGGAAATAAAGTTAATATGCAAATTATGCTTATCTTACACGATTATAGTACCATTTTAAAATAAACTTATTCCATTTCATTCATTTATGCTACCTGGCTGGTGGTTGTTTCCATATGAACTCAGCATTCCTATTTTAGGGATTAAATCTGTTTAAATAATGTTTCAGATAGTTTAAAATCTTCAGATGGAAAATATTTAAGGAGACCAAGGAGTTTATTGTATCTTCAATAGGTGAATTTATTTTTAAGGAAAGAATGTGTTAAGTTTCGTTTTTGGAAGAAAGGAGTTCAAGTTCTCCCAAAGAATCGAGTGTCTTTTTTTTAAATTAAAAACTTTAAGTAAACAACTCATCATGACATTCTTTTGCATGTTTGGTTGTTTTGAAGTTCTTTTGAAAACTTAGGATGTATTTAGGATACAAGAAAATAAATGAAAAATATCACCAGAAGTAAAACATAAAATTTATTGATTTTAAAATAAATGAATTCAAGTATGTAACCTCAAAATTGTATACATACAGAGTATTTAGAAGGCATGGGAAGAGCTACAGTCCTCGAAGAGCCTGTACAGGAAGATGCAGCACAGGAAACACACATTTCATCTCCTGTCGAGTCTCCTTCCCAAAAGACCAAAAGTGAGTGCCTCATTACAAAGCCCTGGAAACTATACTAGACTTGTATGTACAGTTGTGAAAATTTCAAGTCTAATAGGTTATATCCTATACTCTATATTTTATCCCTTTATAAGAGCACCTGTTGTTGGTTAGGGCTTCTCAGTCCTGAGATACAGTAGTGAGCAAAGCAGAAAATTATCCCTGCTATAGTGAAGCCTATATAAATATGTTTTTTTCTTAAATGTGTTTTTCCCCAGCTTTATTGAGGTATACTTGGCAAATAAAAATTGCATATATTTACAGTGTACAACTTGATATATACATTTTGGAATAATTTCCAGAATCAAGCTAATTTACTTACCCATCATCTCACATAGTATGGTGGTTGTTTTTTGTTTTTTTGGTGGAGAGAACACTTAAGATCAATTCTCTTAGCAAGTTTCAGGTATACAATAGAATATGATTAACTGTAGTCACCATGCTGTACTTTAAATCTCTAGAATTTATTAATCCCCCATGACTGAAACTTTGTACCTTTGATCAACTCTTTCCCATCTCGTTTACTCCTCAGCCCCTGGCAATCACCATTCTACTCTGTTTTATGACTTTGACTTTTTTAGACTCCCACATGTATGTGAGATCATGCAGTATTTGTCTTTCTGTGCCTGGTTCATTTCACTTAGCATTATGTCCTCTAGGTTCATCTATGTTGTTACAAATGGCAGGATCTTTTTTCTTAAGGCTGAATAATAGTCTATTATTTGTGTAGTGTGTATATAAATATATACATACGTTGCATTTTCTTTATCCATTTATCTGACAGTGGATACGTAAGTTGTTTTCATGTCTTGGCTGTTCTAAATAATTCTGCAGTGAACAGAAGGGTGCAGATATCTCTTAAAGATACCGGTTTCATTTCCTTTAAATAAGCACCCCAAAGTGCAAACCCTGAATCATATGGTAATTCTATTTTTAATTTTTTGAGGAATCTTCATACTGTTTTCCATAGTGGCTATACCATTTTACATTCCCACTGACAGCATGCACGGTTCCCTTTCGCCACATCCTCAGCAACACCTCCTATCTTTTGTCTTTTTAAGAATAGCCATTTTAATAGGTGTGAGGTGATAACCACATGTGGTTTTGATTTACATTTCCCTGATGATTAGTGATGCTGAGCACTTTTCCATATACTTTGGGCCATTTATGTGCTTTTTTGAAGATGTGTCTATTCTGGTTCTTAGCCCATTTTAGAATTAGGTTATTTGTGTTTTTGCTATTTGTTATGTGAATTCCTTATGTGTTTTGGGTATTAACCCATTACAAGATCTATGATTTGCAAATATTTTCTCCCATTCCTTAAGTTACCTTTTTAGTCTGTTGTTTCATTTGCAGTGGAGAAGCTTTTTAGTTTGATGGAATCCCACGTGTTCATTTTTGCTTTTATTCATATCCAAAAAATTGCTGTCCAAACCAACATCAAGTTTTTTCTCTATGTTTTCTTTTAGGAGTTTTATATTTTCAGGTGTTAATTTTCTAGTCTTTATCTCATTTTTTACATAGGTTATGAGATAAGTGTCATACTTCATTCTTGCATGTGGACATTCACTTTCCCAACACTATTTATTGAACAGACTATCTTTTCCACATTTGTGTTCTTGGAACCCTTGTGAAGAGCTAAAGTAATCAAAACAGTATAGTACAGGCATGAATATATACCAATAAAACATATATATACCAATAAAACAGAATAGAGCCCAGAAAGAAATTCATGTATTTATAGTCAGCTGATCTGAAATGTGTTTTTAAGTCAGAATAAAAATATTAAAATCTGGATTGTAACTGCTAGAAATTTTTTTCAGAATAAATTGTAGGTATAAGGAACCTTTCTGAGACTGTTTAGAAATGTACATATTTACATATAATTTACAAAATCTTCATGTTTGACAGACGATGCATATTATTTGTTTCTTCTGCGTTTTTGCTCTATATCATATATCATAATTCTTAATGTACTGATTACCTATATCATCATTTATTTAAATAACTTGTACTATTTCTATTTCTGTTTATTGAACCTGGAAAGAAGGTTCTCAGCACCATTTCAAATTTGCTGATGAATTCTGTCAGTGAAGTAAAGTACCAATAAAAGATTATAGAAATGAAATCCTATAATAAATGAAACTTTGTGAATTGGAATTTCAGATGCTTTTATGTACTATGCATATAAAATCTTGCAATAATTATTTATATTTTGAAAATGAAGGAAAATAGGCAGAATTATGATCTCTTTTGTCTACTAATATTGTTGTTCTAATTATAGTTGAGTACCTTGTTTTTAGCAGAATAGTGTCTGTCTGACTGCCTAATCTTGTTATATTTTGAGTTCTATCACCATAGCAGTCATATTTTTATTGCTTAACATTAAGTTTTAACAATAGCCTTTCTTGAAACTTCTGAAAAAATTATTCTCATAGGTGAAACCGTCACTGGAGAATTATCAAAACTCTTGGATGAAATAAAACTCTGTCAAGAAAAGGATTATTCATTTGAAGACTTGTGCCACACAATATCAGACCACTACTTAGATAATTTGAGCAAGATTTCAGAGGAAGAACTTGGGAAAAATGGAAGCCAGAGTGTAGTAAGTAAGGTGGGGGGAATGAAGACAATGTGTCTGTCTTTGCCAGTTCAGTATGTACACCTAAGAGGCATCATATGTGGTGCATTATCAGATTCTGCCAGTATAAGATGTCAGGTTTTTTTTTATTGTTCTTTTTTCCTGATGTTCTTTGGGGTTTTCCTCTCTGTGCATCTGTAGGGGAAGAAGTGCTTTGAGACATCACTTGACGATCTCTCTACATTTAGACTCTTTCTTAAAACACATGGATTTTTAGTTTTGTTGTTGTTGTTATATTCCATTACTGGGCATAATGATGTTGGTTCCCAAAGAAAGACAGAAATCTTCATTTTGACTGTCTCCCCACTTTCTCTATGAACTCAGTCTTGTTTCCCCCATTTTTTCTATGAACTAAGTCTAACACCATCTTAAAGAAGAAAAACAGAGCTGAGCCACATGTATAGTTTCCTCACCTACTCCTTAAGTCATAGTAGGAGAGAATGTGGGAAGTTCAGTCTGCATATTTTTATAATATTATGCAAATCCCAGGAGGGTTCTCTTTGATAAGCTCAGAATCTAAAGCGTGAGTTAATTCCTGTGACAATCCCTTATGATAGTGTTCTTTGAAAATATCGTCATATAAAATATTAAAGGTTATATGAGGCAGAAAAGCAGATGATATAGTTGAGTAAGAGCAAGTAGTTCTATTTATTAGGAATAACAGAGTTAACAAAGAGGAAAAGAGGGGAGATAAGATTAGAAGGATAGATTGAGGTCAGGCCATGGGTGATTCCCTCTTATTTGGATTTTTATATTAACACAATAGCAAGAAAAACTATAGCGAGTAAATCAGTTTAATATTAAGATTTATAAACTGGGGCCGGGCGCGGTGGCTCACGCCTGTAATCCCTGCACTTTGGGAGGCCGAGGCGGGTGGATCACAAGGTCAAGAGATTGAGACCATCCTGGTCAACATGGTGAAACCCCGTCTCTACTAAAAATACAAAAAATTAGCTGGGCACGGTGGCGCGTGCCTGTAATCCCAGCTACTCAGGAGGCTGAGTCAGGAGAAATGCCTGAACCCAGGAGGCGGAGGTTGCGGTGAGCCGAGATTGCGCCATTGCACTCCAGCCTGGGTAACAAGAGCGAAAGTCCGTCTCAAAAAAAAAAAAAAAAAAAATTCTTTATGAATAATTATGAACAGTTGTATATGTACTGGAGTAAATACCTGTAGGTTTTACCAAACGAAATTTCTATGTTAATGAAATATTTATAATAGTAACTTTAATGTTGGGACAAAATCCTTTGTTAAAAAACCTGAAACAGATATATGCTATCTCCAGATTACCAGTCAGTTACATTTTAATATTTCCTTGAAAGTTAGTTAGAACTTAAAACATATTTTTTTCTATATAAACAATACATAGTGCATTTTTAGATCCATCCTTAGATTTATATAAACTGGCAGCTTGTGGCCTACTTCTAAAACCACAGGTATTCTGATAGCCCTAAATCTTGATTATTTGTACATTATATTTGATGTAAATTATGAGATATTTTACATCAAATATTTCTAGTAATATTTGATGTAAATTATGAGATATACACAATGAAAGAAATTCAAATTGAGTGAAGTAGAGAGTAAGTATAAAACAGAAGCTCTAATTGTTTTTGTTTACTCAATGAATATCTTGTATTCCCTGGAGTCTGTAAGTGCTGCTTGGAGACCATGATTCAAACTTCTGTCTTTCAGGACGTGATGGCAAAGGCTTTTGATGTTAGGAGAGTGACAATAGTTTGGGGAAAAGATTTTCAATTTTTTTTTTTTTTTTAAACCAAAGACCATATTGTGAGAGTGGCAAGAAAGAGATTAATGCTCTTAAATTGAGCGTTAAGTTTTTGATATATGAGTTCATGCTTTTGTAACACCACTCTGTTCCTGTGACAAACCTTTACAATAGTGTTCTTTGAAAATATTTCCCTTTAAAATATTAAAGATTATGTGGGGGCAGAAAAGCAGATGGTATAGATGAGTAAGAGCAAGTAATTCTGTTTATTTAGAAGAATAGAGTTTTCAAAAAGGAAAGATGAGAGAGATTAGAAGTCTAGTTTGAGGTTAGGCCATGGATGATTTTGAATGTCAGACTAAGAATTTTGGTATTTATTTTTTGGGAAATGATAAAAATCTAAAGGATTTGAGATAGATAAAAGACATCATTGGAACTGACCTTTCAGAAGATGAATCTGATAGAAACCTGTTATCGAATGTTTAAAAAGTAATCAAATTACTTTGACCCTTCTCTGTAGCCTGTGTTTTATTTGCGTTCCTTCCCTGTTTTGTTGAATATTTGTTTCTATTCATCAAAAATGTTTTTTCCAGAATATTGCTTCAATTATACTTTCCAGATGATGCAAAAAGTTTAGTCAAGTATAGGTCACCTAATATCGGTCACCTAATATAGATGATTGTTATTGTGTTTTGAGTTGTGAAATTTATAATAGACATGGTTCTTGATTTCAAGCGATTCAAAACACCTATCTTAAGGAGACTTCAGTCAGTGTGTGTAGACTATAATTGAAGACTAACATATAAGACAATGAATAAGAACTGACACTTACTAGGTTTTTGTTATTTGCTGCTCTAATGTTTTACATGATTTAAGTCACTTATTAAGTAATCCTAACAATATGGATTAAGAAAATGACTTAACTGCCAAATGACAGAGTGATGATTCAAACTCTGAGCCAATGTTTTTAACTCTCAGCCATATTTCTCATAGTATGCTACCTGTGGCCAAAGGAATTTTTAAAAGGAAGAGATCAGTGAATATGTATATATTTTGAGACAAAGTTTCACTGTGTTGCCCAGGCTGGAGTGCAGTGGCATGATCTTGGCTCACTGTAACCTCCGCCTCCTGGGTTCAAGCAATTCTCCTGCCTCAGCCTCCCAAGTAGCTGGGACTACAGGCACCTGCCACCCTGGTGGGCTAATTTTTTTTTTTTTTTTTTTTTTTTTTTTTTTTTTTTTAGCAGAGATGGGGTTTCACTATGTTGTCCAGGCTGGTCTTGAACTCTTGACCACATGATCTATTTACCGCAGCCTCCCAAAGTACTGGGATTACAGGCTTGAGCCACTGTGCCAGAGGGCAGTTTATATTTATAGATATTAATTGAAGGCTTTGTGGAGGTAGGGAGAGACTAAGCTGTGTCCTGGCAAAAGGGGAGCTGTGCTTTTTATTTTTGTTGCAATAAATGACTGAGAAAGGATTCCAGCCTGAAGAAACAGTATATGCTAAAGCACAGAGGTGAGAATTAGTGCATAATTTGAGAATGATTTATGATGAGAGTTTATTTTGGAAAGTAGTAGGAAATAAAGTTGGATAAGTAATGATAATACCTAAATTTGTGGAACATTTTACTTGTATTAACTGATTTAATCCTCACAGTAACTCTATGAAAAGGATAGTATTATTTCTCCACACAGAAAGCTTTTATGACTTTCCCAGGTTCATACAGTAATTACAGAGCTAAAAACAGGCATTCTGGAGCTGGAGCCATAGCCCCTTGCCACTCAACTACACCGTCAGAGAACAAAGGCAGCTAAGTAGGTTGGGAAGCTAGTCAGAAGTTTAAAATCGATGCTGAGAATAAACTCTTGATTAGGGGAGTTCTCATGAGGGTGACATTTTTGGAAAATAAAAGTGGTGATTGTATATTGGATGATCTGGGGAGAGGCTCAAAAAATGGTTCTCAGCTATAGTTGCACATTAGATTTACCTAGAGAGGCTCTAGAAATAAATACTGTTGCCCTCAGATACCAGTTCAGACCAACTAAATCAAAATCATTTTGTGTAGCTCTGAGCATTGTTCCTGGAAAAGCTTCTCAGTTTATTCTAATATATGCATACTGTTTGTCTTGAGAACCAAAAATCGGCCAAGATCTTGCTGAGGTAATTCAGGTCTGAGATGATGAGTCAGAACTGAGGTCTTGATAACACCACGAAACTAGAATTTTTTGAGATAGAACAAATCTCGTAGATCTTAATGTCCAGCTTACTGCTCTAATTCCCCAGCCCAGTATAAGAGCTTCTAAAAGTGTCTTGAATTAGGAATTATCTATGCTGTAAAAAATTAGCATAGATTGGGTGGCTTGAAAAAAAAAACACCCAGCATTTATTTCTCATAGTTCTGGAGTCTTAGAAGCCCAAGATCAAGGAGCCTAGCAGAGCTGGTATCTGGTGAGGGCCTGCTTCCTGGTTTGCCGAGGACTGTCTTCAGGTTGTATCTTTTTTTTTTTTTTTTTTTTGCCAATCATTGAGAGCTTGTAAGGTTGCTGAGGTTGGTTGGCCTTGAACTCTTGGCCTCGCCTTCGCAAGCGCCACGACATCCGGCCGGAGCCACTTTGGGCCACCAGGTTGTATCTTAATGTGACAAAGAACAGAGGGGAAAAGCAGGCTCTCCTGACGTTTTTTTTTAAAATATGAACACTAGCACCATCATAAGAGATTATCATCTGATGACCTCTCAACACCCCCTTCCTAATACCATCACATTTGGGGTTAGGAATTCAACATACGAACTTAAGGTGGGGGACACCAATGTCAGGTCCATAGCAGGGAGGCTTTCAGTTTATCGTCAAGAAAAATCCTAACCGCAGTCACACCACAGTCCTCAATTATAACATTTCTATGTTATATTGAAATAATAAATGTGGAAAATGTTTGTTATTTTATATTACTGTCTAAATGGTGAGCATTTGGGTTCAGTTAAAATTTAATTTAATTGGATACGAAACATCCAACTTGCTAATTGTAATATGACAGGTAATTCCAAAAGTAATTTAGGAGAGACAAAAATGTAAGGAAATATGTTTTGTAGCATCCATATTATTAATTAATGTATTTTGCAAATTATTAATTATGTGACTTGAGTTTTGGAAGTGTTTTACCTATTCTTAGTTCAGTGTAGCTTTTATTGTCTCGTTTCTTCCAATAGAGGGCACTCTGATTCAGTAATTTCACATACAAAACCAACCATCTTATGTAAGAACTTTTATTTTTGAATCGGAGATTATTATTTTTATTCAAATATTAGCTGTAATGTAGTAGTTTGAACACTTTTACTAACATAAGTTAAAAATTAAATTCTTATGATTGAATGTATTCAATTGGAGGTTTTGCATGTAATATAAAGGCTAGCTCAAGTTAAAATTACATTTTATCTTGCATACATTTTAATTCAAAAGTCAGTCTGTTTTATATACTCTTACAATATATGTATGAAACCATTTCTAAGTTGAATTAGGACATTATATAATCTAGAATGTAAATTTTGAAGAAATATAAATATCCTAACATTCTTTAACAACCCATAAAATTTAGGTTTTCCAAAGAATGTAAAATAATCTGAAAAAAATTTTCTGTTCTTTTTGTTTTCCCAAGCCTTATATTCATGTTTTTTCCTACATGTTTATAGGCAGTCTATACAATTCTTAAATGTGAACACAGCATGGCATAGAGAAATTTGATGATATATATCATTAGAGCACATTTCAGAATCCAGGTATCAGGAAAACTTTTGTTTTTTTTAAACATTTGTAATAGAGCATTACCTCATCAGCTTATGTCTTTAAGAAGTAAATAAGAAGGTTAAGGGATGAAATGTGTTATATTTTTTTTCTCCTGAGGGAGAACATAGACACAAGCAGCATCTAAAGCTTTTGGTTTGAAAGGTATTGCAGTTGTTAGGTTTTGTGCATTTTCATACAGCCACTATGCCTCTTTTCTGTTATTTTACTTTCTTTTCCAATGCAAAATCTTTAATTACATGTCAGCCTTCTGGAGTGTGAGATATTTTATTTTAGTATTTTAAGATTTTAAGATTTACCTTGAAGGATTTTCTTTTTATTATTATTATTATTTTTTATTTTTTTATTGCATTTTAGGTTTTGGGGTACATGTGCAGAACGTGCAAGATAGTTGCATAGGTACACACATGGCAGTGTGTTTTGCTGCCTTCCTCCTTTTTTTTTTTTTTAATGCTGAGTTATCCTTGAGAATACTCTTTGGGAGTGAGGTCCCTACTTTTGGAAAACATACTTAATTTAGTTCTAAAATTCATCAAGTTTTAAGGTTCTGAGTCAGACTAGATTGCCTAAAAGCAAAATTGTGTTTCTGAAACAAAGTTTACCTTCAAACACCTTTTAACCCATCTTCTAGAGCTTATTATCAGGAATGCATCAATTTCAGAATTTGGAGAGACCTTAGCAGCTATCTTATCCAATTTCCATCATATTTAGAGAAACTTGGAAAGTTAATTTTTTGAAATGTAAGTAGTGGCTTCTTATTATAGGACATAACTGATTCTTTAGCTTATGTAATTTTTTAATAGTGGTGCTAAATCTTAAGTGGTATATAATGTTCAGAATAGTCTAACTTGAACAATTCATGTTAGTATGTAGTCGAACAGTTCTTTTGGAAGTGGTAACTCAAGGTGATTCAACCAGGGTTTGAATTGTTCTAACAGATTTTGCAAGATTTAGAGAATTTAGAACTAGGATCCTGTTGAACTGCATTCATACTTTGAAAACAATACCATTAACCACACATATGTACTGTATGTACATTAATGGAAAAATCTAGAGTCAGAGGGATAATATTTTTGTCCCTACTTTCACCTCAGGAAGAACTTTTTGTATCCTTTGGGAATCTAGGAAATCCTTGAGATAAATGGCTAGTAAAATAAAAGAGTTGTTTTTCTGAACTCGAACACACTTGTTTTTCCCATTCATGATACATGTCTTTTTGCCTTGCCTTGTAGGTGTATATGTTTTACATTACTTATTATATACTCCTTCATGGTGGGTTCATTGTTAGATCTCTGTAATCACATCCTGCCTAACACAGTGCCTTGTATGGAGTGGTCTCTCAATAAAAGTTTATTGACTGAATAAATGCATAAAAAGGCAAAGACTGCATATAAAAGTGCAAATGGTCTTGCAAAATGAATCATTATCATTTCAAAATGCATTTAATTATTTGGAGATGAATTACAGAGGCCAAGGTAGAGGTTTTTTTACCAGCAATCATAGTGGGAATCTCAACCATCCTTCTTAGAAGATAACTTAGTCTAGCAGTTAAGAGCATGAGATTGTGAGTCCTACTGATTTGGGTTTACAACTGTTCTGTGACTTAGTAACAAGGTGACTTTTGGAAGTTACTTGATATTTCCAAGCCCTACTTTCTTCATCAGTTAAAAAAATTTTACTATAGCTTTCTGTCAGCCATAGAAAAGAGCTATTTTGTTCTCTTTTGTGTTGCTGAAGACATCATGATTTTTATGTTTTACACTTTGTCTAATTTTGTCCAGACTTTCTAAATAGCCAAAAAATGTCAAGTGAAAAGTGAAATATTTTGTTCTTATATTGGTCTGAGTCAAAATTTTACTTAGAAAAAGCATATCGATTCTAAATAGCTTTGCAGAAGTTAGGGAGGAATAGTAAGTAGGGCAAATAATTGAACTTATATGAAAAATTATCTCAATAGGCTGAAATCTTGGCTCAAGGTAAAAACATAAAATTCAGTGGGAGTTAGTATAAAATGCTATATTTAGATTCCTTAAAAATTGATGGTATAAATACAAGATGGGAAGATTTAATGTTAGGGAGTAGTTCTTAGAAAAAGCTCTAGGGTATTTAAATGACTGCAACTGCTACATGAACCAACAGTGACATGTAGCTACTAAAAAAATCAGTTAACAGTGATCAAACTATGATATCATGATAGATTGTGTAAAAATGTTAAAAATCATTACCTTCTTTATTCCTAACAACAATTCCATGAGGTAGCTTTTATCATCTTCAACATGGGAATCAGGAGTTAAAGTAACTTGCTAAAAAGGTAAATCTGGGATCTGAATGTAGGTCCAATCTCTTGCAATTAGATCATTTTGTCTTTTATTACTATCTTCCAGATTGATCTGCTCTCACCTTTTCATAATTCCTGCCAGTTTGTGGGTTCAGACCCTCATTTCCTCTCACCAGAGTTACTGCAAGAGCCTCCTACCCTGTCTACCCACTTCTAGTCTCTCCTCTTCATCTGCTCTTATTTATTCGGAGCAATGCTGCCAAGTCAGTATGCCTTAAGTGCCATTCTGGTCATGTCATTTTCCTGCTCAAAATGAGCACTGGTCCTCACTGCGAAAGTTAAATAGAAACTTTTAACTTAGGTATTGAAGACTCTTCATTTCTAGCTTCATCATGTATTTCCCGCTTTATTTCCTAGTAATGTTTTAGATAAATATATTTGGTACTATCGGCCAGGCATGGTGGCTCATGCTTGTAATCCCAGCACTTTGGTAGGCTGAGGCTGGAGGATTACCTGAGGTTGGGAGTTAGAGATCAGCCTGGCCAACATGGTGAAACCTGGTCTCTACTAAAAATACGAAAAACTAGCCAGGCCTGGTGGTGCACATCTGTCATCCAGCTACTCAGGAGGCTGAGGCAGGAGAATTGCTTGAAGCCAGGAGGTAGAGGTTGCAGTGAGCTGAGGTTGCGCCACTGCACTCCAGCCTGGACAAGCATTAGATTCTGTCTCAAAAACAAAAAAACAAAACAAAACAAAACAAAACAAAACAAAACAAAACAAAACAAAATGGATCACTCTCAAACATGTCTGTCTTTCCTTATTTCTGTCCATATTCATGTTTTATGTGTATATGATTAATTCTTTCCCCTACCATCTCTACTTACTGAAAACTATCCTTCACAAAACCTTTTTTGATCTTTCTATTTAGATACAACTATTTGTGTCATTATGCTGCTTTCTATTAATTGTACATGAATCATCTTTTTTGGCTTTGCCTATAAACTCCTTGAAGACAGGGAAAATATTAATCTGTGTGTGTGTGTGTGTGTGTGTGTGTGTGTGTGTATTTGTTCTTAGCGTAGTTCCTTGCTCACATACTTAGCAAATATTTATTGAATTTATAGAACAGGTCATGGGCATAAAAATATCTGTTTGACACCTGTATTTTGGTATAGACATATGAGAAAGGTTCTATCATGGAATATTTATGATCTGAGAAGAACTTCCCCTGTTGGTTGATTTTTCAAATAATGAATACCTTGCCAGTTTCTTTGAAGATGAAATAAAATACACAGATAAACTATATTATTGACTTCACAATATATCACTAGCATCGTAAGTCAGCTTATATTTTTCATAAGTAATAGTACATCTCTCTCACTGATGGCAAGGATATCCTGTATTACAAATACCATGTTTAGTTCCTGATAACATATACGAAGGAAGTATATAGTATGTGAATATCAAATTTCTGATTACATAATTAATTTTTGAATTCCTAAATATTTATGTGATATATGTTTTTGAATTAATCCTTGTTATCTCTTTTTGTATTATTGAGATGGGGCTATTTTGCTTCCTTTTTTTCTTCTTTTATTTTAAGTTCAGTGAGATACATATGCAGGTTTGTTACATGGGTAAATTGTGTGTCACTGGGATTTGGTGTACAAATGATTTCTTCATCCAGGTAATGAATATAGTACCCAATATGCAGCTTTTTGATCTTTACTCTTCTCCCATACTACACCTTCAAGTAAGCTCCAGGGTCTGTTGTTCCCCTCTTTGTGTCTATGAGTATTTCCATGTGTATTCGGTGTTTAACTCCCACTTATGAGTGAGAACATGTGGTATTTGATTTTCTGTTCCTGTGTTAATTTGCTTAGGATAATGGCCTCCACCTGCCTCCATGTTGCTGCAAAGGACATAATTTTATTTTTTATGGCTGCATAGTATTCCATGGTATATATGTACCACATTTTCTTTATCCAGTCCACTGTTGATAGATATCTATGTTGATGCCATGTCTTTACTATTGTGAGAGTACTGCAATGAGGCAATGAGTATACATGTGGATGTGTCTTAATGGTAGAATGATTTTCTCAGTAATAGGATTGCTGGGTCAAATGGTAGTTCTGTTTTAAGTTCTTTGAGAAGTCTCCAAATTGCTTTCTATAAGAGCTGATTTAACTTACTTTCCAACAATAGTATATAAGCAATCCCTTTTCTCTGTAACTTCACCGACATCTGTTGTTTTTTTTTTAACTTTTTAATAATAGTCACTGTGCCAGGTGTGAGATTGCATTCAGTGGCTTTGATTTGCATTTCTCTAATGATAAGTAATGTTGACGATTTTTTACTATATTTATTAGCTGCATGTATATCTTCTTTTCATGTCCTTTACCCATTTTTTAAATGGGGTTGTTTGGTTTTTGCTTGTTGATTTAAGTTCCTTATAGATTTTGGATATTAGACCTCTGTCAGATGCATGCATAGATTGTGAATATTTTATCCTGTTATCTAGGTTGTCTGTTTATTGTGTTTATTTCTTTCGTCTGTGCAGGTTTTCAGTTTAATTAGGTCCCACTTGTCAATTTTTGTTTTTGTTGCAATTGCTCTTGAAGTCTTTCTCATGAAATTTTTGTCCAGACCTATGTCTAGAATGGTGTTTCCTAGATTTCATTCCAAGATTCTTAGAGTTTGAGGTCTTACATTTAAATCTTTAATCTATCTTGTGTTATTTGTTGTATATGGTGAAAGTTAAGAGTCCCGTTTCATTCTTTTGCATATGGCTAGCCAGCTATCCCAGCACTATTAACTGAGTGGTTTGTCCTTTCCCTATTGTTTATTTTTGTGGACGATTAGATGCTTGTAGATGTGTGGCTTTATTTCTGGGTTCTCTGTTCTGTTCCTTTGCTCTATGTATCTGTTTTTATATCAGTATCATGCTGTATTTGTTATTGTAGCTGTATAGTACAGTTGGAAATTGGGGAATGTGATGCCTCTGGCTTCATTCTTTTAGGATTGCTTTGAATATTATGGCTTGTTTTTGATTCTACATGAATTTTAGAATAGTTTTTTTCTAATTTTGTGTAAAATGATATTGATAGTTTTATAAGAATAGCATTGAATCAGTAGATTCCTTTGGGTAGTATGAAACTTTTATTGATATTGATTCTTCCAACCCATGAACATGGAATGTTTTTCCATTTCTTTGTATTATCTCTGATTTCTTTGAACAGTATGTTTTGTAGTTCTCATTGTAGAGATCTTTCATCTCCCTGGTTAGCTGTATTCCTTGATATTTCATTTTTTGTGTATGTTTATCGTAAATGGGATTGCATTCTTAATGTGGTTCTCAGATTGAATATTATTGATGTATAGAGATTCTATTGATCTTTATACATAGATTTTATATTCTAAAACTTTGATGAAGTCATTTATCAGTTTCAAGAGCTTTTTGCTGGAGTTTATGGTTTTCTTGGTATACCATCATATCATTAGTGAAGACAGATAATTTGAATTTTTCTTTTCCATTTGGGTGCCCTTTATTTCTCTTGCATGATTGCTTTGGCTAGGACTTTCAGTACTATATTATATGTGAGTGGTGAGAGTAGCCATACTTGTCTTATTCTAGTCCTTAAGGAAAATGCTTCTAGTTTTTGCCCATTTATTATAAGGTTGGCTGTGAGTTTGTCCTAGATGGCTATTATTATTTTGAGTTATGTTCCTTTGATGCCTAATTTGTTAAAGGTTTTTTTTTTTAATAATGAAATGATGTTGAATTTTATTGAAGATTTCTTTTTTCATCTATTGAAATGATCATATTGATTTTGTTTTTAAATTTGCTTATATAGTAAATCCCATTTATAGGTTTGCGTATGTTAAATTAACCCTGTATCCCAGGAAGAAACCCTCCTTTCTCATGGTAAGTTTTTGATGCATTACTGCTTTCAGTTTGTTTGTTGAGGATATTTGCTTTGCAGTTCATCAGGGATATTGGCCTGTAGTTTTCTTTTGTGTGTGTGTCTTTGCCAGGTTTTGATACTAGGATGATCGGGTGGCTTTGTAATATGAGTTAGGGAGGAGTCCATTCTCGATTTAGTTTCAGTAGAATTGTTACCAGCTATTCAACTGTGAATCCTTTTGGTCTGGTTTTTTTGTTGTTGTTGTTGTTGGTAGGCTTTTTATTATTGATTCCATTTTGGAACTCATTCTTGTTCTGTCCTGGGTTTCAATTACTTCCTGATTTAACCTTGGGAGATTGTATATTTCTAGGAATTTATCTACTTCTTCTAGATTTTCTAATTTGTATGCATATGGTGTTCATCATAGTCTCTGAAGGCTTTTTTGTATTTCTGTGGGTTTGGTTTTAGCTTCACCTTTGCCATTTCTGATTGTGCTTATTTGGGTTTTGTCTCTTCTTTCTTTGTTAATCTAGCTACCAGTCTATTGATGTTGTTTATACTTTCATGCCAACTTTTGTTTTTGTTGATTTTTTTGTATGAATTTTTGGGTCTAAATTTTGTTCAATTCTGCACTGATTTTAATATATTTCATTTTTAAAAAAATTTTTATTGCATTTTAGGTTTTGGGGTACATGTGCAGAATGTGCAAGATAGTTGCATAGGTACACACATGGCAGTGTGTTTTGCTGCCTTCCTACCCTTCACCCACATTTGACATTTCTCCCCAGGCTATCCCTCCCCAGCTCCCCCCACTGCTTTCCCTCCCCTATTCCACCCAATAGACCCCAGTGTGTAGTACCCCCCTCCCTGTGTCAATTTGTTTTCTCATTTTTCTCACCTGCCTATGAGTGAGAATATGCGGTATTTCATTTTCTGTTCTTGTGTCAGTTTGCTGAGAATGATGTTCTCCAGATTCATCCATGTCTTTACAAAGGACAAAAACTCATCATTTTTTATTGCTGCATAATATTCCATGGTGTATATGTGCCACATTTTCCCAGTCCAGTCTATCATCGATGGGCATTTGGGTTGGTTCCAGGTCTTTGCTATTGTAAACAGTGCTGCAATGAACATTCGTGTGCATGTGTCCTTATAGTAGAACGATTTATAGTCCTTTGGATATATACCCAGTAATGGGATTGCTGGGTCAAATGGAATTTCTATTTCTAGGTCCTTGAGGAATCGCCACACTGTCTTCCACAATGGTTGAACTAATTTATACTCCCACCAACAGTGTAAAAGTGTTCCAATTTCTCCACCTCCTCTCCAGCATCTGTTGTCTCCAGAATTTTTAATGATCGCCATTCCAACTGGCATGAGATAGTATCTCAATGTGGTTTTGATTTGCATCTCTCTAATGACCAGTGATGATGAGCATTTTTTCATGTGTTTGTTGGCCTGATGTATGTCTTCTTTTGTAAAGTGTCTGTTCATATCCTTTGCCCACTTTTGAATGGGCTTGTTTGTTTTTTTTCCTGTAAATCTGTTTGAGTTCTTTGTAAATTCTGGATATCAGCCCTTTGTCAGATGGGTAAACTGCAAAGATTTTTTCCCATTCTGTTGGTTGCCGATTCAGTCTAGAGACTGTTTCTTTTGCCATTCAGAAGCTGTGGAGTTTGATTAGGTCCCATTTGTCTATTTTGGCTTTTGTTGCCAATGCTTTTGGTGTTTTGGTCATGAAGTCCTTGCCTACTCCTATGTCCTGAATGGTTTTGCCTAGATTTTCTTCTAGGGGTTTTATGGTGCCAGGTCTTATGTGTAAGTCTTTAATCCATCTGGAGACCTTTAATCCATCTGACACCTTTTCATGTAAGGTGTCATGAAGGGGTCCAGTTTCTGCTTTCTGCAATGGCTAACCAGTTTTCCCAACACCATTTATTAAACAGGGAATCCTTTCCCCATTGCTTGTTTTTGTCTGGTTTATCAAAGATTATATGATTGTAGGTATGTTGTTTTGCCTCCAATGCCTCTGTTCTGTTCCATTGGTCTATATCTCTGTTTTGGTACCAGTACCATGCTATTTTGATTACTGAAGCCCTGTAGTATAGTTTGAAGTCTGGTAGTGTGATGCCTCCCACTGTGTTCTTTTTGCTTAGAATTGACTTGGCTATGCGGGCTCTCTTTTGGTTCCATAAGAAGTTCATGGTGGTTTTTTCCAGTTCTGTGAAGAAATTCAATGGTAGCTTGATGGGGATAGCGTTGATTCTGTAAATTACTTTGGGCAGTATAGCCATTTTCGTGATATTCATTCTTCCTAACCATGAACATGGAATGTTTCTCCATCTGTTTGTGTCCTCTCTTATTTCGTTGAGCAGTGGTTTGTAGTTTTCCTTGAAGAGGTCCCTTACGTTCCTTGTAAGTTGTATTCCTAGGTATTTTATTCTCTTTGTAGCTATTGTGAATGGCAGTTTGTTCTTGATTTGGTTCTCTTTAAGTCTGTTATTGGTATATAGGAATGCTTGTGATTTTTGCACATTGATTTTATATCCTGAGACTTTGCTGAAGTTATTTATCAGTTTCAGGAGTTTTTGGGCTGAGGTGATGGGGTCTTCTAGGTATGCTATAATGTCGTCTGCAAATAGAGACAATTTGGCTTCCACCTTTCCTTTTTGAATACCCTTTATTTCTTTTTCTTGCCTGATTGCTCTGGCTAGAACTTCCAGGACTATGCTGAATAGGAGTGGTGAGAGAGGGCATCCTTGTCTAGTGCCGGATTTCAAAGGGAATGCTTCCAGTTTTTGCCCATTAAGTATAATATTGGCTGTTGGTTTGTCATAAATAGCTTTTATTACTTTGAGATATGCTCCATCAATACCAAGTTTATTGAGGGTTTTTAGCATAAAGGGCTGTTGAATTTGGTCAAATGCCTTCTCTGGGTCAATTGAGATAATCATGTGGTTTTTGTTTTTGGTTGTGTTTATGTGGTGAATTACGTTTATAGACTTGTGTATGTTGAACCAGCCTTGCATCCCCGGAATGAATCCTACTTGATCATGATGGATAAGTTTTTTAATGTGCTGTTGCAATCGCTTTGCCAGTATTTTATTGAAGATGTTTGCATCTATGTTCATCATGGATATTGGCCTGAAGTTTTCTTTTTTTGTTGAGTCTCTGCCTGGTTTTGGTATCAGGATGATGTTGGTCTCATAAAATGATTTGGGAAGGGTTCCCTCCTTTTGAATTATTTGGAATAGGTCCAGAAGGAATAGTACCAGCTCCTGTTTGTGTGTCTGGTAGAATTCGGCCGTGAACCCATCTGGACCTGGGCTTTTTATTGTGTGGTAGACTCTTAATTGCTGCCTCAACTTCAGACCTTGTTATTGGTCTATTGATAGTTTCGGCTTCCTCCTGGTTTAGGCTTGGGAGGACACAGGTGTCCAGGAATTTATCCATTTCTTCCTGGTTTACTAGTTTATGTGCATAGAGTTGTTTGTAGTATTCTCTGATGATGGATTGAATTTCTGTGGAATCTGTGGTGATTTCCCCTTTATCATTTTTATTGCGTCTATTTGGTTGTTCTCTCTTTTCTTTTTATCAGTCTGGCTAGTGGTCTGTCTATTTTGTTGATCTTTTTGAAAAACCAGCTCTTGGATTTATTGATTTTTTGAAGGGGTTTTCATGTCTCTATCTCCTTCAGTTCTGCTCTGATCTTAGTTATTTATTGTCTCCTGCTAGGTTTTGAGTTTTTTTGATCTTGCTCCTCTAGCTCTTTCAATTTTGATGAAAGGGTGTCAATTTTGGATCTCTCCACTCTTCCCATATGAGCACTTATTGCTATATATTTTCCTCTGGAGACTGCTTTAAATGTGTCCCAGAGATTCTGGTATGTTGTGTCTTTGTTCTCGTTGTTTTCGAAGAACTTCTTTATTTCTGCCTTCATTTCATTGTTTATCCAATCAACATTCAAGAGCCAGTTGTTCAGTTTCCATGAAGCTGTGCGGTTCTGAGTTAGTTTCTGAATTCTGAGTTCTAACTTGATTGCACTATGGTCTGAGAGACTGTTTGTTATGATTTCAGTTGTTTTGCATTTGCTGAGTAGTGCTTTACTTCCAAATATGTGGTCAGTTTTGGAGTAGGTGTGATGTGGTGCTGAGAAGAATGTATATTCTGTTGATTTGGGGTGGAGAGTTCTGTAAATGCCTATCACGTTTGCTTGTTCCAGGTCTGAGTTCAAGCCCTGGATATCCTTGTTAATTTTCTGTCTGGTTGATCTGTCTGATATTGACAGTGGAGTGTTAAAGTCTCCCATTCTTATTGTGTGGGAGTCTAAGTCTCTTTGTAAGTCATTAAGAACTTGCCTTATATATCCGGGTGCTCCTGTATTGGGTCCATATACATTTAGGATCATTAGCTTTTCTTGTTGTATCGATCATTTTACCATTATGTAATGACCTTCTTTGTCTCTTTTTATCTTTGTTGCTTTAAAGTCTATTTTATCAGAGACGAGAATTGCAACTCCTGCTTTTTTTTTGCTCTCCATTTGCTTGGTAAATCTCCCTCCATCCCTTTATTTTGAGCCTTTGTGTATCCTTGCATGTGAGATGGGTTTCCTGGTTATAGCACACCGATGGGTTTTGGGTTTTTCTCCAATTTGCCAGTCTGTGTCTTTTGATTGGTGCATTTAGCCCATTTACATTTAGGGTTAATATTGTTATGTGTGAGTGGTGTGCTCTGCCCTGTTGGCGGAGTCTCTGTTATGGCAGGTTGCTTCAGCAATGGCAGGCTGCTTCTGCAATGGGCGTGTACCTCAGTAGGGTGGTATGCATCCGTAGTGGCGGACGCCCATCCCCCACCGAGCTGCATCGTCCTGGATTCAGCTGAGCCCGAAGTAAAACTCTCAACCCCGAGCATTTCGAATCGCCATTTTGTTTGTCCCTTTGGGGGTGGGACCCACTGAGCCCAATCACCTGGCTCCCCACCTCAGAGTCCCTTCTCTTTCTCTCTCTTTTTTTTTTTAAGTTGAATGGTCAACTCTCCCACAGGCATTTCAGCCGCCTGCTTACAGGGCACTGGGATCTGTGTGATTTCCCGTGTCGCAGCCCACTGCACCGGCTCAAATCACGTTTCCCAGGAATCTCCTGGTCTGGCTCACTGTCCAATCCCATTTAATCAGATGGATATGTTAATCTGCCCTCCCAAATCTTAGATTGCTGCTTTAACAGGGCACCCAGACCAGCAAGTTTTGTGCGGGCTGCCGCTGTGTCTTGACACCAGCTGAAACAGCCGCGCAAGCCAAAGGGGCTGTGCTGGTATCCCATGGCTCTCCTACACCTGGGAATTTCCCCGTTCTGTGGGCAACAAAGGTCCATCTGAAAATGCGTGTAGGACTCACCCTGTGCGCCTTCACTGAGAGCTGAAATCCTGAGTTGTTCCTACTGTGCCATCTTGGAAATCCCCCCGATTTTATTTTATTTCTTCTGCTTTGTTCTTGTTTTTCTGCTTCCTCTTTTATGATGTTAGATTATTAGTTTGGGGTCTTTTAAAACTTTTTGAGGTAGGCATATAACATTATAGACTCTTAACATTGTTTTTGCTGCATCTCAGATACTTTGGTATGTTATGTCAGTTTTAGTTTATTTCAAATAGTTTTTTGATGTCTGCCTTAATTTCATTGTGCACCCAAAAGTCATTCAGGAGCAAGTTGTTTAATTTTCATGAAATTGAAAAGACTGGAGGGATGATTTTGAGAGATGTTCAGGGCATTGATTTCTAGTTTTATTCCACCATGGTCTAAAAGTATTGTTGGTATGATTTTGGTTTTCTTGAATTTATTGAGACTTGCTTTTTTGCTGAGGATGTCATCAGTCTTTGAGTATGTTCTCTGTGTAGGGGAGAAGAACGTATCTTTGGTGGTTGTTTGCACCCTGTTTTTTTCTAATTGTTAATGATTCTTGCACATTTTGATGGACTCCACTGATGCATAGTATTTCAGTGTGCATGTTCTTAAAATGAGTTTGATGTTAAAATATGTGTCTATATTATGAGCATTCTATGAAGGGCAGTAAACTCCCTTTCTAAAATATTTTATTTTTTTATGTTTTGAACTTTATGAAGTTTGTGAAGTTATCATTTTTATATACTCTTTAGATATATTAGTGGCCAGTTTTTGTTTTGGTACTTTTGTGCTTTCTAATCTCTTTATCATCTCTAACTTGAATTTAAGCTTTCTAATAGAATAACTCAGCTGTTATAATTATCCTGAGAATCTGTACTTCACACTTATGAGCTAATTGAAATGTTTTCCTGAAAATGTAGTAATAGTTCACCTTTCTTTTAACCTCACATTCTGGATAATGAAGTTCACTTTTAGTCACTTTTCACATTTACCTTGTTCATTTGTCATAGTGTACCTAATTTGTAATTCTATTTCAAGGTGTAGCTTTGGGAGTTCTTGGCTCTCTTTTAGAGTGAAGGCCTTGGACAGCTTGCCAGTATTAAAAAAATCCCATTTTGCTGCCTAATGTCAAAGGAAATCAGGCAAGAGCCTGAGCTTAAAGAGACATGTCAGTAACAATAATCACTTATCTTTGTGTCCGAGGAAATGTATTTCACCTTGAAGAGCAAATTAATTCTAATGGAACAGTAGACTAGTAACCCAGAAAAAATTGCTGAAATTGCCCACGCTTCAACATATTTTATCATGAGACCATTTGGGCCATGACTAAAGAATATTGGAATTCATTCAGCCTCTAACAGCTGAAGAATTGAGATTCTCTATGATAGAATCAAAATCAATAACAGCAGGTAAAAGATGCTGTGTGGCCTGCTTCAATCTCAGGCTTAGATTTTAAAAACTGATGTTATTTTCATGTCACTTTGCCAGAATTCTTGTGTCTGCCATCTATCCCTTTTAAAGCTGAAAAGTTTTGTTTGCTTACAGTTTCCTAACAGTTCCATTTAGTTGATAGCTGTCAGTGTTTGCTATCAAATCATTAATTATGAGAAGAAAAGTCTTAATTGGGGGAAAGAATGCATAGTCAAGGGGATAAATCAGACAGGAAATGAAAGTCTTTAAAATGAACAAAGAAAATGAAGTAGTAAGAAGTGGGATCATTAAAGTGAAAATAGTCTGCCCTCGGAATAAATGAGACAAGCATTGACATGTTATATCTTTTTCTATAATCCATTCTTTGTTCCTGAAAGAAATCCATTCCAGCCTTGAAAGATTTCCTTTTGCCCTTGAATCTCTAATCCTACTTTTACCTAGCCTGGTGCCACTTTCCAAAACATTAAAGTGTCTTTATTGTCATAACAATTATCACCCTCACTAACTTACTGAGTCCTTGCATTAAAGAATTACACTAATTTCTTTAATAACATAATTTTGTATTGTGTGTGACATTATAGTGTAGAGAACAGGAATTTGAATTCAAACAGACTTGTGTTTGAATTCCAATTCTACGTCATAGGTAAATATTTCCCTGATCTTTAGATTTCTCAGCTGAAAAATGGTAACAGTAATAATAATACCTTGCAGGTATTATTTCCCTGGTAAATATTTCCCTGATGTTTAGATTTTTTTATATGAAAAATGGTAACAACAATAATAATAATAGTACCTTACAGGGTTGTTGTGGGGCTAGAGGTGGTAAATATGGCGTACCTAACACAGTGCCCACCACAGATTACACACTAAACAAATGGTAGCCCATCATTTATATTTTACTTGACTGAGTCATTTATATGTATTTTTCTCTATCACTGTAAGATTACCCCATAATTGTAGCTAACCTTCCCATTTTGTCTTAGTCTCTCACTGTTTCCTATTGAAGTATACTTTGTATAAAATGTGTTTAGCAGTATGTTCGAACACACAGACGGTGTCAAACCAATGTTTTTGCTCCTTTCTTTGCAATCAGTTTCTCTTAATTCTGACTCACACCTATATTATACTGCCAGATGAGACTTTCTGAAATGGAGTTTATATTTCATGACTTCACAGTCAAAAATCAATGAGACCCTTATTATTATTATTATTATTATTTTACTTCTATTTTAAGTTTAGGGTTACATGTGCAGGTTTGTTACATAGGTAAACTTGTGCCATGAGGGTTTGTTGTATAGATTATTTCATAACTCAGCTATTAAGCCTAGTACCCATTAGTTGTTTTTCCCAATACTCTCCCTCTTCCCACCCTCAACCCTTCAGTAGACCCCAGTGTTGTTCTCCTCTGTTTGTGTGTTCTCATCACTTAGCTCCCACTTATAAGTGAAAATATGTGGTTGGTTTTCTCTTCCTGCATTAGCTTGCTAAAGAAAATGGCCTCCAGCTTCAACCGTGTCCCTGGAAAGGGAATGATCTCATTCTTTTTTATGGTGGCATGGTATTCCATTTTGTATATGTACCAGATGTTCTTTATCCAGTCTATCACTTATGGACATGTCTTTGCTATTGTGAGTAGTGCTGTAATGAATACATGTGTGCATTGTGCATGTGTCTTTATAATAGAATGATTTATATTCTGTTGGGTATATAGCCAGTAATGGGATTGCTGGGTTGAATGGTATTTCTGTCTTTAGATCTTTGAAGAATCACCATTCTGCCTTCTATAATGGTTGAGCTAATTTACACTCCCACTAACAGTGTATAAGCATTGCTTTTTCTCCACAACCTTGCCAGCATCTGTTATTTTTTAATTTTTTAATAGCCATTCTGAACTGTTGTGAGGTGGCATCTCATTGTGGTTTTGGTTTGCATTTGTGTAATTATCAGTGATGTTGTGCTTTTTTTTTCATATGCTTATTGGCTGTGTGTATGTCTTCTTTTGAAAAGCATCTGTACATGTTCTTTGCCCTTTTTTTAATGTGTTTTTTTCTTGTAAATTTGTTTGAGTTCCTTATAGTTGCTAACTATTAGACGTTTCTTGGATGCATAGTTTCCAAAAATTTTCTCCCATTTTGTAGGTTGTCTGTTTACTCTTTTGATGGTTTCTTTGGCTGTGCAGAAGCTCTTTTTAATTAGATCTCACTTGTCAGTTTTTGCTTTTGTCGCAGTTGCTTTTGGCATCTTTATCATGAAATCTTTCTCCATCCCTATGTCCTGAATGATATTACCTAGGTAGTCTTCCAGGATTTTTATAGTTTTGGGCATTACATTTAAGTCTTTAATTCATCTCGAGTTAATTTTTGTATATGGTTCAAGGAAGGGGTACAGTTTTAGTCTTCTGCATATGACTAGCCAGTTTTTCAAGCACAATTTATTGAATAGGGAGTCCTTTCTCCATTGCTTGTTTTTGTCAGGTTTGTCAAAGATCAGATAGTTGTATATTTGTGGTCTTATTTCTGGTGTGTGGTCTTATTTCTGAGTTCTCTATACTGTTCTATTGTTTTATGTATCCGTTTTTGTACCAGCACCATGCTGTTTTGGTTACTGTGTATAGTTTGAAATCAGGCAGTATGATGCTTCCAGCTTTGTTCTTTTTGCTTAGGATGCCTTGGCTATTTTCATTCTTTTTTGGTTCCATATGAATTATAAAATAGTTTTTTTTCTAGTTCTTTTTTTTTCTTTTTATTGCATTTTAGGTTTGGGGGTACATGTGCAGAACATGCAAGATAGTTGCATAGGTACACACATGGCAGTGTGTTTTGCTGCCTTCCTCCCCTTCACCCACATTTGGCATTTCTCCCCATGCTATCCCTCCCCAGCTCCCCCCCAAAGTCCCTCCCCTATTCCCCCAATAGACCCCAGTGTGTAGTACTCCCTTCCCTGTGTCCATGTGTTCTCATTGTTCATCACCCGCCTATGAGTGAGAATATGCGGTATTTCATTTTCTGTTCTTGTGTCAGTTTGCTGAGAATGATGTTCTCCAGATTCATCCATGTCCCTGCAAAGGACACAAACTCATCATTTTTGATTGCTGCATAATATTCCATGGTGTATATGTGCCACATTTTCCCAGTCCAGTCTATCATCGATGGGCATTTGGGTTGGTTCCAGTTCTTTGCTATTGTAAACAGTGCTGCAATGAACATTCATGTGCATGTGTCCTTATAGTAGAACAATTTATAGTCCTTTGGATATATACCCAGTAATGGGATTGCTGGGTCAAATGGAATTTCTATTTCTAAGGCCTTGAGGAATCACCACAATGTCTTCCACAATGGTTGAACTAATTTACACTCCCACCAACAGTGTAAAAGTGTTCCTATTTCTCCACATCCTCTCCAGCATCTGATGTCTCCAGATTTTTTAATGATTGCCATTCTAACTGGTGTGAGATGATATCTCAATGTGATTTTGATTTGCATCTCTCTAATGACCAGTGATGATGCGCATTTTTTCATATGTTTGTTGGCCTCATGTATGTCTTCTTTTGTAAGGTGTCTGTTCATATCCTTTGCCCGTTTTTGGATGGGCTTGTTTGTTTTTTTCTTGTAAATCTGTTTGAGTTCTTCTTAAATTCTGGATATCAGCCCTTTGTAAGATGGGTAAACTGCAAAAAGTTTTTTCCATTCTGTTGGTTGCTGATTCACTCTAGTGACTGTTTCTTTTGCCATGCAGAAGCTGTGGAGTTTGATTAGGTCCCATTTGTCTATTTTGGCTTTTGTTGCCAATGCTTTTGGTGTTTTGGTCATGATCTCAATGTTAGTTTACTAATAGGAATTGCATTGAATCTAAATTGATTTGGACAGTGGCCATTTTCATGATGTTGATTCTTTCTATCCATGAGCATGGATTTTTTTTATATGAGTTTGTGTCATCTCTGATTTCCTTGCACAGTGTTTTGTAGTTCTCATAGAAATCTTTTATCTCCATATTTAGCTGTAAGCCTAGGACTTTATTCTTTTTGTGGCTATTGTGAATGGGAGTATGTTCCTGATTTGACTCTCTGCTTGCCTGTTGTTGGTGTGTAGGAATGCTAGTTATTTTTTCACATTTATTGTGTATCCCTTGAGACTTTGTTGAAGTTGTTTATCAGCTTAAGAAGATTTTTGGCTAAGACTGTGTGGTTTTCTGGATACAGGATCATGTCTTCTTCAAAGAAGGGATGGTTTGACTTCCTTCCTATTTGAATGCTTTTTATTTCCTTCTCTTCCCTGGTAGCCCTGGCCTGGACTTCCAACACTAGTAGTGGTGAGAGAAGGCTTCCTTGTCTTGTTCCAATTTTCAAGGGGAACACCCCCAGCTTTGCTCACTCAGTATGATGTCAGATATATGTTTGTCATACATGGTTCTTATTATTTTGAGAGATGTCCTCAATATAAAGACATCATAATGTATGTCCTTACTATTTTGAGTTATCATCCCTTTACCATTACTTAATGCTCTTCTTTGATCTTTGTTGGTTTAAAGTCTGTTTATTGAGAGTTTTTAACATGAATGGATGTTGTATTTTATTGAAAGGCTTTTCTGCATCTGTTGTGATAATTATGTGATTTTTGTCTTCTGTTTATATGATGAATCACATTTATTGACTTGTGTATGTTAAACCAGCCTTGCATCTCAGGAATAGAGCCTGCTTGATTATGGGGGATAAACTTTTTCATGTGCTTCTGGATTCAGCTTGTCAGTATTTTATTGAGGATTTTTTGTATCAATGTCCAGCAAGAATATTGGCCTGAAGTTTTCTGTTTTTGTTGTATCTTTGCCAGGTTTTGGTATCAGGATGATACTGGCTTCATAGAATGAATTAGGGAGGAGTCCCTTCTTTTCAATATTTTGGAATAAGTTCAGTAGGAATCGTACCAGCTCTTCTTTGTACATCTGATAGAATGTAGTTGTGAATCTGTCTGGTACTGGTATTTTTCTGGTTGGTAGGCTGTTTATTACTGATTCAATTTCAGAGCTCCTTATTGGTTTGTTCAGGGAATTAATTTCTTCCTGGTTTAGTCTTGGGAAGGTACATGTGTCTAGGAATTTATTCATTTCTTCTACATTTTCAAGTTTATGTGCATAGAGGTGTTCATAATATTCTTTGATGGTTGTTTGAATTTCTGTGAGGTTAGTGGTAATATCACCCTTGTTATTTCTGATTGTGTTTATTTGAATCTTCCCTCTTTTCTTCTTTATTAGTCTAGCTAGTGTTCTATCTACTTTATTAATTAAAAAAAAAATAGAAAACCCAGCTCCTGGATTTGTTGATCTTTTGAATGTTTTTCATCATGTCTCAGTCTTCTTAAGTTTAGCTCTAATTTTGGTTATGTTTTGTCTTCTACTAGCTTTGGGATTTGCTTGCTCTTGGTTCTCTAGTTCTTTTAGTTGTAATGTTAGGTTATTAACTGGAGCTCTTTATAACTTTTTGATGTGGGTATTTGGTGCTATAAATTTTCTTCTTAACACTGCCTGACTGTGTCCCAGAGATTTTGGTATGTTGCATCTTTGTTCTCTTTAGTTTCAAAGAACTTATTGATTTTTGCCTTAATTTCATTATTTACATAAAAGTCATTAAGGAGTGAGTTATTCAGTTTGCATGTAAGTTTATGATTTTGAGTGAATTTATTAGTATTGATTTCTAATTTGATTTCACTGTGGTCTGAGAGACTGTTTGTTATGATTTTCAGTTCTTTTGCATTTTATTTTTGATTATGTAATCAATTTTAGAGCATATGCCATGTGACAATGAGAAGAACATATGTGTATTCTGGTGGAGTGTTCTGTAAATATCTATCAGGTCCTTTGATTCATTGCTGAATTCAGGTCCTGAATATCTTTGTTAGTTTTCTGTCTCAATGATCTTTCCAATATTGTCAGTGGAGTACTAAAGTCTGGAAGTCTTTCTAATATTGTCAGTGGAGTACTATTCTCTGGAAGTCTAAGTCTCTTTGAAGGTCTCTAAGAACTTGATATATGAATCTGGGTCCTCCTGTGTTGGGTACATATATATTTAGGATAGTTAGATCTTCTTGTTTAATCGAACCCTTTACCATTATGTAATGCCCTCTTTTGTCTTTTTTGATCTTTGTTACTTTAAAGTCTGTTTTGTCTGAAATAAGAATAGCAACCATTGCATTTTATGGTTTGTTTTCCACTTGCTTGGTAGATTTTTCTCTGTCCCTTTATTTTGAGCCTAATGTCATTACATGTGAAATGGGTCTCTTGAAGACAGCACACCAATAGGTCTTGGTTCTTTATCCAGCTTGCCACTTTGTGTCTTTTATTTTATTTACTTATTTGTTTATTTGTTTGAGACAGAGTTTTGCTCTTGTTGCCCAGGCTGGAGTGCAATGGCACAATCTTGGCTTACTATAGCCTCTGCCTCCTGGAATTAATTGATTCTCCTCCCTCAGCCTCCCGAGTAGCTGGGATTACAGGCACCTACCACCATACCCTGCTATTTTTTTGTATTTTTAGAAGAGATTGGGTTTCACCATGTTGGCCAGGCTGGTCTTGGACTCCTGGCCTCTGGTGATCCACCTGCCTCGGCCTCCTAAAGTGCTGGGATTATAGGTGTGAGCCACTGTGCCAGCCTACTTTATGCCTTTTAATTGGGCCACTTAGCTTATTTACATTTAAGGCTAGTATTGATATGTGTAGATTTGACTTTGTCCTCATAGCCAAAGGAGAAATAAGATCCTTTTTAGACAAGTAAATGCTGAGGGAATCTGTAATCACTAGACCTGCCTTACAAGAGCTTCTGAAGGAAGCACTAAATATGAAAAGGGAAGACTTTTACCAGCCACTAAAACCACATTGAAGTATACAGACCAATGATACAACAGAGAATCTTATTTTAACTACTATATTCTGGCCCCTTCCTCTTCTTGGAGTTCAAGAATGTCAAGATCTTCCCATTCTGTTCCTGCCCCTCCTTTTCCAATGATAGTTTTTTCTATTCTCCTTCCTGCCACCAATATACCCTATTCATTTGTCATTTGTCTAAAAATACCATAGGCATTTCTTGCACAATGTCTTTGATCATTGTTTCATTCTCTCATCTTTGCTGTTTGTTTAAATCTTGTTTATCTTATGATGTGTAATACAACTCTTTATATAGAAACCTCCTCACTTACTCCAGCTCAGACTTTTTTTTTTTCCTTCTAACAGATGGAGAATCTCAGAAGAGAAATGAGATCTATTAAAAACATTAATTGGAAATTCCAGAATTTAAAAGTACAGTATCTCTTAGTTAAAGCCATGAATTTCAACTGAATTTATAATCTTATACTATGTAATCATGCAGTTTAACAGTGTATCAGTCATTGTTTCAAAGTATATTATTTATGAAATAGGATGTTGAATGACATTGTTCTTTTGCCACAGGGTATGAGTAGGGCTTAAAATTAAGTATAATGAGAAGTTAATTTGACATATTTTACTGATTACATTATTGTATTTGATAGAAATGCAGTAGAAAAGCTAAGCAATTCACATAGTGCCCTGTGAATAGTAAGTGCTCAATAAATATTTTTGTATGGATGAAAAAATGAATTTTAGTCATATCTTTGATAACATTCCAATACTAATATGTTTTCAGAAACAGAATTGAAAGTTGTATATATAAGGTTATATTGTGAAGGGGTACTACAGTAGTAAAATATTGTTACTTACCAGTTAATAGTATCAATATCCTGCAAAACATAAAAACATACACATAAAATACACATGATATTTCATATACTTAAAAAGCCTTATTGTATAATGAGAAAACTGAAATGATAGTCTCTTATTTTAAAGGTAATAAATTTTTCTGCATTGCTTTCATTCATCCACTCAGTAAACTTTCATATCTATATTATGTACCAGTTACTGTTTTGGCCAGACAGAAAAATGAATGAGGTACATTTTCGTGTTTCATGGAGCTTGGAGTCCAGCAGAGAAAACAGATACACTGCCAAATAATTGAAATAAAGGGTGACAAGTATATTACTAAGTAAGCAGTTCAGTAAATGATAATATAAGGTGTTATAGAAAATTAAGAGGAACAGTACATTTGAGTCTGGTATGTTGCCTGACAGCTAGTAGCTATCTTATAAAAGTGTGTTAAAAAGAGAAACAGCTGTATTTTAATCAGTGAAAATGAAACGATGATTCTGTCCTGTTTGAATATGATGTGAGAGGCACAGGAAAAAGCATGATAATAACAACCATCTGATTATGGAATAGAGAAAATGAAGACATGTCATGAGCTTATTCCTATTTAGTGCTGTGTATTTACCCCACTAACTAGGACTTCTGTAAATTTACCAAACTCTCTTTCACCAGTCTTTCAGCATGTGTAACCATACCTGAAGTTCTCACACTCTCCTCTGCCCCAAATCAATTTCATCATTTTTACTTTTCCTCCTCCATCAAAACATTGCTCCTTATATTAGCTCACTTTTGAACCTTTTTTCCAATCTGTAATAGGCTTTCTTCCAGTGCCTTTTATAATACAGAGTCCCAATGTCCTGTAATAGTACTTATGATGGTTGCAATTGTAGTAAGTAGTTGTAAATTCTGTTCATTTCTTGTTCTTGAATATATTAAACTATGAACCCCTTGAGAGCATTATATATATATCTTTCATTTTTGTGATCACAGAATCCTAATATAGGGCCTGCCACATAAAATGATAGCAATATGCATTTATTGAATCAATGAACAAAAGAAGAATAAATGGGTGGGAGGATGGGTAGATGTTAGAAAATTGACCACAGGGGGGGACCCGGCAAGATGGCGTCGTAGAAGCGACTCAGGATTGCAGCTCTCAGTGATGGCACAGAGGCTGCTACAGGTATACTCCAGACAAACGGGGCCTGGAGTGGACCTCAGCACTCATACAGCAGAGGGGCTAGACCACTAGAAGGAAAACTAAGTAACAGAAATACTTCATCATCAACAATATCAGCATCCACACAGAGACCCAATTGAAAAATCAGCAACTACAAAGACGACAGGCGGATAAATCCATAAAGATGGGAAGAAACCAGCGCAAAAAGGAGGAAAACACCCGAAACCAAAACACCTCACCTCCTACAAAGGACCAAAACTCCTCACCAGCAAGGGAACAAAGCTGGACCGAGACTGAGTGTGATGAAATGACGGAATCAGACTTCAGAAAGTGGATAATGAGAAACTTCATTGAGCTAAAAGAACATGTTCTAAATCAGTGCAAAGAAACTAAGAACCTTGAAAAAAGATTTGAAAAAAAATTCGAGGAATTGATAACAAGAATGGAAAACTTAGAGAGGAATATGAATGAATTGAAGGAGCTGAAAAACGCAACACGAAAACTTCGTGAAGCATGCACAAGTTTCAACAGCCGAATTGACCAAGCAGAAGAAAGAATATCAGAAATTGAAGATCAACTCAATGAAATAAAACGTGAAACCAAGATTAAAGAAAAAAGCACAAAAAGGAATGAACAAAATCTCCAAGAAATGTGGGACTATGTGAAGAGACCCAACCTACATTTGATAGGTGTACCAGAATGTGATCAAGAGAATGAATCTAAGCTGGAAAACACTCTTCAGGATATTATCCAGGAAAATTTCCCCAACCTAGCAAGACAGGTCAATACTGAACTCCAGGAAATACAGAGAACACCACAAAGATACTCCGCAAGAAGAGCAACCCCAAGGCACATAATCGTCAGATTCACCAGGGTTGAAACGAAGGAGAAAATACTAAGGGCAGCCAGAGAGAAAGGTCGGGTCACCCACTAAGGGAAGCCCATCAGACTCACAGCAGATCTCTCGGCAGAGACTCTACAAGCCAGAAGAGAGTGGGGGCCAATATTCAACATCCTTAAAGAAAAGAGCTTTCAACCCAGAATTTCATATCCAGCCAAACTGAGCTTCATAAGTGAAGGAAAAATAAAATCCTTCACGAACAAGCAAGTACTCAGAGATTTTGTCACCACTAGGCCTGCTTTACAAGAGCTCCTGAAAGAGGCACTACACATAGAAAGAAACAACCAGTTCCAGCCATCCTAAAAGCATACCAAATGCTAAAGACCATCAACAAAATGAAGAATGTACATGAACCAATGGGCAAAACAGCCAGATAGCATCAAAATGGCAGTATCAAATTCACACATAACAATATTAACCCTGAATGTAAATGGGCTAAATGCACCAATCAAAAGACATAGACTGGCAAATTGGATAAAAAACCAAAACCCATCAGTGTGCTGTATCCAGGAAACCCACCTCACACACAAAGATACATAAAGGCTCAAAATAAAAGGATGGAGGAAGATTTACCAAGCAAATGGAGAGCAAAAAAAAGCAGGAGTTGCAATTCTCATCTCTGATAAAATAAACTTTAAAGCAACAAAGATCAAAAGGGACAAAGAAGGTCACTACATAATGGTAAAAGGATCGATACAACAAGAAGAGCTAACGATTCTAAATATATATGGACCCAATGTAGGAGCACCCAGATATATAAGGCAAGTTCTTAATGACTTACAAAGAGACTTAGACTCCCACACAATAATAGTGGGAGACTTTAACACTCCACTGTCAATAGCAGACAGATCAACCAGACAGAAAATTAACAAGGATATCCAGGACTTGAACTCAGACCTGGAACAAGCAAACCTGATAGACATTTACAGAACTCTCCACCCCAAATCCACAGAATATACATTCTTCTCAGCACCACATCACACCTACTCCAAAATTGACCACATAATTGGAAGTAAAGCACTCCTCAGCAAGTGCAAAACAACGGAAATCATAACAAACAGTCTCTCAGACCATAGTGCAATCAAGTTGGAACTCAGAATTCAGAAACTAACTCAGAACCGCACAGCTTCATGGAAACTGAACAACTGGCTCTTGAATGTTGATTGGATAAACAATGAAATGAAGGCAGAAATAAAGAAGTTCTTTGAAACCAACGAGAATGAAGACACAACGTACCAGAATCTCTGGGACACATTTAAAGCAGTCTGTAGAGGAAAATATATAGCAATAAGTGCCCACATGAGAAGAGTGGAGAGATCCAAAATTGACACCCTATCGTCAAAATTGAAAGAGCTAGAGGAGCAAAATCAAAAAAGCTCAAAACCTAGACGAAGACAAGAAATAACTAAGATCAGAGCAGAACTGAAGGAGATAGAGACAAGAAAAACCCTTCAAAAAATCAACAAATCTAAGAGCTGGTTTTTTGAAAAGATCAACAAAATAGACAGACCACTAGCCAGACTGATAAAAAAGAAAAGAGAGAACAACCAAATAGATGCAATAAAAAACGATAAAGGGGAAATCACCACAGATTCCACAGAAATTCAAACCATCATCAGAGAATACTACAAACAACTCTATGCACACAAACTAGTAAATCAGGAAGAAATGGATAAATTCCTGGATGCCTGTGTCCTCCCAAGCCTAAACCAGGAGGAAGCCAAAACTATGAATAGACCAATAACAAGGTCAGAAGTTGAGGCAGCAATTAAGAGCCTACCACACAAAAAAAGCCCAGGTCCAGATGGGTTCACAGCTGAATTCTACCAGACACACAAAGAGGATCTGGTACCATTCCTTCTGAAACTATTCCAAATAATCCAAAAAGAGGGAACCCTTCCCAAATCATTTTATGAGACCAACATAATCCTGATACCAAAACCTGGCAGAGACTCAACAAGAAAAGAAAACTTCAGGCCAATATCCATAATGAACATAGATGCAAAAATCTTCAATAAAATACTGGCAAATCGATTGCAACAGCACATTAAAAAACTTATCCATCATGATCAAGTAGGATTCATCCCGGGCATGTAAGGCTGGTTCAACATACGCAAGTCTATAAATGTAATTCACCACATAAACAGAAGCAAAAACAAAAACCACATGATTATCTCAATTGACGCAGAGAAGGCATTTGACAAAATTCAACAGCCCTTTATGCTAAAAACCCTCAATAAACTTGGTATTGATGGAACATATCTCAAAGTAATAAAAGCTATTTATGACAAACCAACAGCCAATATCATACTTAATGGGCAAAAACTGGAAGCATTCCCTTTGAAATCCGGCACTAGACAAGGATGCCCTCTCTCACCACTTCTATTCAACATAGTACTGGAAGTTCTAGCCAGAGCAATCAGGCAAGAAAAAGAAATAAAGGGTATTCAAATAGGAAAGGTGGAAGCCAAATTGTCTCTATTTGCAGACGACATGATAGTATACCTAGAAGACCCCATCACCTCAGCCCAAAAGCTCCTGCAACTGATAAGCAACTTCAGCAAAGTCTCAGGATATAAAATCAATGTGCCCAAATCACAAGCATTCCTATACACCAATAACAGACTTAAAGAGAACCAAATTAAGAACGAACTGCCATTCACAATCGCTACAAAGAAAATAAAATACCTAGGAATACAACTCACTAGGAATGTAAGGGACCTCTTTAAGGAAAACTACAAACACCTGCTCAACGAAATAAGAGAGGACACAAACAGATGGAGAAACATTCCATGTTCGTGGTTAGGAAGAATCAATATTGTGAAAATGGCTATACTGCCCAAAGTAATTTACACATTCAATGCTATCCCCATCAAACTACCATTGAATTTCTTCATAGAACTGGAAAAAACCACCATGAATTTCATATGGAACCAAAAAAGAGCCCGCATAGCCAAGTCAATTCTAAGCAAAAAGAACACAGTGGGAGGCATCACGCTACCAGACTTCAAACTATACTACAAGGCTACAGTAATCAAAACAGCATGGTATTGGTACCAAAACAGAGATATAGACCAATGGAACAGAACAGAGGCATCGGAGGCAACACAACATATCTACAACCATATCATCTTTGATAAACCAGACAAAAACAGGCAATGGGGAAAGGATTCCCTATTTAATAAATGGTGTTGGGAAAACTGGCTAGCCATGTGCAGAAAGCAGAAACTGGACCCCTTCCTGACACCTTACACTAAAATTAACTCCAGATGGATTAAAGACTTAAATGTAAGACCTGACACCATAAAAAACCTAGAAGAATATCTAGGCAAAACCGTTCAGGACATAGGAGTAGGCAAGGACTTCATGAACAAAACACCAAAAGCATTGGCAACAAAAGCCAAAATAGACAAATGGGACCTAATCAAACTCCACAGCTTCTGCACGGTAAAAGAAACAGTCACTAGAGTGAATCGACAACCATCAGAATGGGAAAAAATCTTTGCAGTTTACGCATCAGACAAAGGGCTGATATCCAGAATTTACAAAGAACTCAAACAGATTTACAGAAAAAAAACAAACAAGCCCATTCAAAAATGGGCAAAGGATATGAACAGACACCTTACAAAAGAAGACATACATGAGGCCAACAAACATATGAAAAAGTGCTCATCATCATTGGTCATTAGAGAGATGCAAATCAAAACCACATTGAGATATCATCTCACACCAGTTAGAATGGCGATCATTAAAAAATCTGGAGACAGCACATGCTGGAGAGGATGTGGAGAAATAGGAACACTCTTACACTGTTGGTGGGAGTGTAAATTAGTTCAACCATTGTGGAAGACAGTGTGGCGATTCCTCAGGGACCTAGAAATAGAAATTCCATTTGACCCAGCAATCCCATTACTGGGTATGTATCCAAAAGACTGTGAATCGTTCTACTATAAGGACACATGCACACGAATGTTCATTGCAGCACTGTTTACAATAGCAAAGACCTGGAACCAACCCAAATGCCCATCGATGATAGACTGGACTGGGAAAATGTGGCACATATACACCATGGAATATTATGCACCAATCAGAAATGATGAGTTTGTGTCCTTTGTAGGGACATGGATGAATCTGGAGAACATCATTCTCAGCAAACTGACACAAGAACAGAAAAAGAAATACCGCATATACTCACTCATAGGCGGGTGAGAAAAATGAGAACACAGGGACACAGAGAGGCAGTCTACTATACACTGGGGACTGTTGGGGGAAATGGGGGAGGGACAGCGGGGGGGGGTCTGGGTGGGATAGCCTGGGGATGAATACCAAGTGTGGGTGAGGGGGAGGAAGGCAGCAAAACACACTGCCATGTGTGTACCTATGCAACTGTCTTGCACGTTCTGCACATGTACCCCAAAACCTATAATGCAATAAAAATTAAAAAAAAAAAAAAAAAAAAAAAAAAGAAAATTGACCACAGGTTCACCGGAAATTGAGGAAAATTTTTAGTTCAGTCTTACCTGGGATAGTTCCATTTTGTTTTCATCTGTTTGTTTAAAAGCACATTCATTCTTACTGAATGAGAGCTATGCCAATGGGATAATTTTTTTCTTAAATATTTTAATGTAATTTTCAGGCAGTTTTCTTGAAGCATTTTGTTACTTTTGAGGTGCTTTATAGGAATATGGTAAAACTGATGTCTCATACAGATTTTTATTTTTTTTGTTTGTTTTAATAAGAGGTTATCCTGATTTCAAAAAAGAATCTAATTAAATCTTTTGGTCAATTAATCTAGTTAAAGAAATATCTAATTGATTGCTAAAGCCATTAATAAGGTTAATTATGTTAATTAAATGTTAAGGAAAGTTTAGAATCTGCTGGGATTAAGCAAAGAAATAAACTTCAAAGTAGTTTTACTGAAAATGTAGACTTCTTATGAATATTAAAGTATTTTATAATTTGAAGTTAATGCATTTGTACTCAGTTCTAGGGATATTAAAATTTTAAAATTAGTCAAACAAAATGAATCATGAATATTAATGATCACATATTAGTGATATAATCATAAGCTATATTCAGGTAATACTAGCTGTTTTAAAAAATAAAAATTATATAATGAATCAAATATAATAGAAGTTTATTTCTTAACAATTTAAAGTCCAAAACAGGTATTCTGGATTAGCTATCCTCAAAGGGGAATTCAGATTTCTGTCATCTGTTGACTCTGTCCTCTTGAGCACAACATTTCAAGATCATTTGGTTTATCTGTAAAAAAGGTGGCATGGGTAAAGATGATGGAAGATACAGGTGAGGTAGGAGGGTTAAGGAGATGGGCCTGGGAACAGTAAATTTCATTTCCAGTTACCTTCCACGGACTAGTACTCAGTCATACAATCACATGGCTGTCCCAACCTGCAAGACTAAGAAATATAGTCTAGCTAAGTGTCCAAGAAATAGAGTAAAACAGGTTTGTTCAGAAGCTAAGCAGAATTGGCTATACAATATCTTTTATAATTTAAATAATTTTTCTTCATACACATGTTGATTTTTATAGTTCTCATTTAAAGAAACTTTTTCTGTAGTTCTAGGTAGCAGTATAAACATGCATTTATTAATTAAAATCTTCCCAGGTAAAATTGTGAAATATGCTTATATAACAAAAGTTAGGCCTTTATGCCCTGCAATTTCAAGTTTTAAATTATTCCTAAGGAATATTATAACTACCTCTAAGAGTTTGCTTATTGTATACATAGTAGGTCTTTTACTTCTGTTTAGAGTGATTATCATAAACACATATAATTTTTGATGCATTCACTCACATTAAAAGTTATATAAATGCCTCACTCACAAATGTACATATTTAAAGAAAAAATCAGTAATTCTAATATGCTTGAGAAAGAATTTATGATCTTGTTTTACAGAAAAAAATGGAAATGACTTGTCTCTTTTTGTGATTAAAAAATTCAACTGTGGGGCTGGGGGGGATAGCCTGGGGATGAATACCAAGTGTGGGTGAAGGAGAGGAAAGCAGCAAAGCACACTGCCATGTGTGTACCTATGCAACTATCTTGCTCGTTCTGCACATGTACCCCCAAACCTATAATGCAATAAAAATTAAAAAAAAAAAAAATTCAACTGTGAGATAGAATGTTAATAATTATTTGTAATGTCTGGTAGACAAGTCAGTAATTACTTTTAAGAATCCTAGCTAAAAGTTAGATTATATAACTATATGGCTGGTTGTGCTATTTTTCGTTTCTTTATTTTTTCTGATAGAGAACTATATTTGCTTTCATTTGATTTGCTTTAGAATTCCTTTTGTGTACTGGATTTTCCCTTAAAGTAATATTTTTCATATACCAGAATCTTTAAACCCTGGGAGACCCTTTCTGAAGCACCAGCTTCTGATGGTCACAAATATAGCCTTGGACCTTCTTTTGTTTATATTGACTTCCTTCAGGAAAATTAGATTTTATTACTTTGAAATGGCCTTCTGATCACACTTTAGGTCCTGTGATAATACTTTACTTCCATCGAAGAGGTGACACCTGGATATCAAAGAAGCTTTGACTTGGATATCAAAGCTTGTGGGAGGTAGGGGTAGAGACAGCCCTACTTGAACAGAAATGGTTCAGTTATATCTCAGTGATTCTTTTCAAGCTGTAGCCAGCAGCCTTGAAATGGGCTTGTGTCCCATAGGGTAACAAACCAGCTTTCAGTAATGAATCTCTTGCCGGTAGAGGGAGCTAATAAAACTATAGCATCTGTATCAGATGATTGAGGGTGGTTGCAGCCTACTTCTTACTCCTACGCTTTTACAAATATTTTACTCCCAGGATTTGTTAATTCAGCAGGATGGAATATTTAAATGATGTAACTAGGAAACATTAGGTTACTAAATCACAGTATTACCTGAATTTTGGCTATGCTGATGTTCCATATTTTATGAATAGCCATAATCCTTAAAATATCTGTTCAAATCTCACCTTGTCAATAAAGTCTTCTCTCTTCTCCTCCTTAGTGTTCTCTATTTCCACTACCTTGTTTTATGTTTCTTTACAACACTTATCATAATTTGACATATATATTTGCTTACTTATTTTCTATATCCTTCCACTAGAATGCAAGCTTGAGCAGCAGCTTTATGTACTTTATTTATTGCTGTATTACAGGTATCTAGAAAAATTCTAGCATAAATCTATACTCAGTATTATTTGCCAAATGAATGAACAAATGAAAATTGAAAAATTAGTTTGATAAGAAAAAAATAATGATTTCTAATTTTTTTATGCTGCAATATTAGAAAGGTATTCCATGAGAAATCTTTGTCCCAGAATTCAAAGAAAAATCTCTCTTCAGATAGTTCTCAAGCCAATTTTAGACAGATTTACTTGAAGTATGTTTTATAAATATCAATAGTATTTAAAGTAGCTAATAAAATAGTCTATTTCAAATCCATTTGAAGGAAATAAAATCAGTGGGGCACTCACTTTAGACTGTTTTTACTTTCATCTGGCCACAAACATTACCTTGATGTTCATGGTAGACATAAATAGATTTCTGGGAAGGGTCAGGGTTGCAATTTGTGGCACCCAAATAAAATGAAGTTATCTATTCCATATGGATATTTAAACCTAACCTAGTTCTGTGATACTTTCTATACCAAGATGAGCTAGCTAGTCACAATCATAATTAACTGCATTATAAGCCTTTAAGAGAAGTATAAAAAATAGAATTAAGTCTCTACCTTTAAGAATAGAAAGTAAACACATGAGGGTAAAAGTGCTTTCAATATAGAAGGAAAAAGAAATTTGGATTCATACATCATTATTCTTCTCCTGACTTTTAGATTTTTGGTGTACCCATGTGTTTCTTTTAGATGGATTGTTTAGGAGTTTAGATGTTGTTTTTTGGCAAGGATTGTGAGAAAATGGTTCATTTTTAACGTGTTTAATAAGAGAGCTTTGAGATAGCAATCCAATTTTGAAAGGTGGGGCTTAGTTAAGTGTGGGAGAGAAAGGAGAGCATTCTAGGCAGTGAGAACTTTCCAAGCAACATCACATAAGTGGGACTGGATGTATTTGGAACAATTTGACTAGATTGGATGACTGATGTATAGGAGAAGAGAGAGAAGAGGTTGTAGAGATAGGGAGACAACAAGAATTTTGAATAATTGGATAAGTAGTATGAAATATATTTTATAGACAATGGAGATCCAGTAAATATTTTTGAACAGGAAGTGAAATGTGAACTATAGATTGAGCAGAGGGAGAGGGAGAGACAGTTTGTATAGTAATCAATTAGGAAACAATTGTATTTCTCTGGGAATGCAGACCGAGATGAGAGTTGGGGTTGCCAGGAAAGAAATTTATGAAGGCTGAATTTATAGGATTTGGTGGCTATAGGTTGCAGGAGAGAGGGAAAAGAGAGGAATAAGGGATCACTCTCTTCTGCAACTTGAAAATCAAGAAGAAGGGAAATTGGCTGTGATCAAAAGAGGATGTTTAGTTTTAGACATGTTAACCTTGAGGTGACTGCAAAGTTCCAAGGTGGTGATGCCTAGCAGGGAGAGCCTTGAGAAGGTAGCTTGGGAAAGCTTTTAGGGAAAGAGATTTGATTGTGGAATTATAAACACAAAGGTAGAAGCTTGATATATTGAAGGAAGGAGAAAGGGTTTCAGGCCTGAGCCTTTAAAGCATCCCAGCTTTGGGGGTATGAAGATTATCGGGACTATGAGTATATGAAAGAGATTCAATAGATTATATAGATTATGACTTCCAGGGACTTTTAGTTGCAATTCCATGGCACTCAGTTTAGGAATTTATAGGGACTAGGCTTTACCAGACTAGAGAGAGTCCGAGGGTGAGGATTAAGGATTTTAAAAACTAATTGAATGTGTTATGTATTACTATACAATATTACAATCATGTTATATGTTACACAACTTGAAGTTAGAAAAAAAATGCCCCTGTCTCAGATGCAGGTTGGATTGCTTCTGTATTTAAGACTGTGCCCAGATGAGACAGTACTGCCTCCTCAGGTCTGACCTGATGTGACATTCCAATACAACCATTCACAACCACATATCTCTTAGTGAGAGTTTTGGGATCTAGAAGTTTATACCTCTCTCTGTCCTAGATAACGTTGCTGACTGTGTCATATTTTTTGATGCATTGATATACTTTTGTTAATATTTATATCTGTATCATTACAATGATTGTATAGAAGCAAAGAAATGAAGAGGTATAAAAAATTCAGGGTAATATAACATGAACTAAATGAGAATATTTGAGGGAAAATGACTGGCTGCTGATGCCACAAGCAATGAAAACTGCAAAAGTGCCTTTGGAGTTTACATTCGGAAGTCATTGATAACATTGGTAAATGGAATTTTAATTTGGATTGGTTGATGGCCAGATTGCTAATACATCAGCATTTCATTTTTGAGTACTAAATACATGGATAGGGACTAGAGAAAATATTTGTTACACTGAATTATTTTCTTAATTATATCTGTATTATTATTGATGACACAATGAAACCACCTATCAATGTATGGAAATAGCTTGTTATTCAGAAACCTTGGGGAAATAAAATTCATTCATTTGTTCATTGATATCATGATTTCATAGAATAAGCTGAGAGTTACACAGCCCTGCTTTAAACCCTAGTGTTGCTGCTCACCAGTTATATAAATCTGGACACAAATTACTTATATAACTGAGTCTTTTTGTTATTACTGGTAGAGTGGGAATAATCAGGCTTATCTAAGAGCATATTTTTCCAACCTTAAATGGCTCATGAACTCCTATTATGTGGTTCTTTCTGTTTTTTTCAGCACCATTAAGTATTTAGAAAATCATTGTCTTTTATGGAATGTATTTTAAAAATAAGAAATTATATCTTTTAGATCAGTAGTTAAATGTTGTATCATGAAGTTAATTCAAGCATAATTATTAATATTAAAGGTGAATTTATATTTTGTATGACAGATAAAGGATGACATTTAATGTAAATCAGTTAGATTTTTAAAAAGAATAAAATGACAGGTTATATTGTGTTTTCTTACTTTAATTGTAAATTATAATTTTACTGTTTGTTTATAGCATCAAAATACTTTCACAACCTGACACAATTTGTGCTTAAAAATGAACCACAAAAAATGATTTTAGTGCTTTTTTCCAAGTGATAAGATAGAAAATTTAGGCTGCTGTTTGTAGTTGTTTACAAATTACAAGCTTGGAGGCCCTGAATGAAAAGCCACATGGATAAAACCTCCATCATATTTTTCTTTTCTTAATGTTGTTTTTTGAAGTGCTTAGAGATATTTTTAAAATCTGATGAAGATGAGTTTGAGATGAATTTGCACAATGTTTACTGTTCTTATGTTTCTCATTTGTTGGTTGTATTTCACCTCAATGCTTCTTAACATGAATGTTATTTCTGTTTTTATTCATTGGTTATTTATGCATGTGCACTTATGCACAATTGCAGTGATCAGTTATGTTATGTTTCCTTATTGTTCTCTTTGTTTCATTAGATATTAGAATAGCTATTAATACTTTGAAGGTTTTTAAAACAAACTTAAGACTTTGAACATCCTGAGTCTTTTCATCAGGATCCCCTTAATAGACATATGTGTTTTTTTTCATTAGGAGGGCTTCTTGGGCTCCTAAAGATACTCCTGAAGTTTTGTTTGTTTGTTTGTTTGTTTCTCTCTTTGAGACAGAGTCTCTCTCTGTCACCCAAGCTGGAGTGAAGTGGTGTTATCTTGGGTCACTGCAACCTCTGTCTTCCTGGTTCAAGTGATTCTCCTGCCTCAACCTCCTGAGTAGTTGGGATTACAGGCATGTGCCACCTTATCTGGCTAATTTTTGTATTTTTAATAGAGACAGGGTTTCACCATATTGACCAAGCTGGTCTCAAATTCCTTACCTCAAGTGATTCTTCCGCCTCAGCCTCCCAAAGTTTCAGGATTACAGGCGTCAGCCACAGTGCCCAGCCTGAAGTGTCTTTTTAAGTTACCGTTTTGTTTATAACATCTTTTCCATTTGCATGTTTCTAATACTTCAAAGATAGAACATTTGTTCAGGCTGCCGAGGCAGTTGTATAGCTTTAATTTTAGTACTGTAGAAAGAGGAACTAAGCAGAGTCAAAAAAGAATGCCTGTAGCTGTAGTGCTATATTTGCTTGATTTCAGGATTTCCTTCAGAAATTAATCTCAATGCAGAGGAAGAGGTGGACACAGGGACTTAAGGACAGCATGAAGAATGCTTCCTAGCATGTGTTTTTTCTCGGGGTTTACAGTTGTAAGTGAAACTTTTAATGATGGTCTTGTACTTTAAGTAAGAAACTTCTATTGATCAAGTTTAGGGAATTTGTGCCTCACCAAATTCTATACTATTTAGTGTATGTTGAGAAATGTGGTTGACTCTCAAAAAGGAGAAATAAATCTATTCGTGTGAACTTTTAAGTAAAAATTAATTCATTTGAAACTTTACCCCTTAATTTCTCCCATTTTTACTATTCCCAATGTCTCATTTCATCTGTATGTTCCAGATATAGTCATCTTTCAATATCTGCAGGAGATTGGTTCCAGGAACCCCAAGGATACTAAAATCCATGGATGCTCAAGTTCCATAGTCAACTTTTCTTGTCTGCAGATGTGGAACTCATGGATAAAGAGGGCCAGCTGTATTTTAATATCTTTCTGGTATCACCATTGGCTTTAGGCATTAATTTTTCTCATTAGGATTGTTAGAATCAACACAGTTAAAGCTGAGAAAGTTATCAAGATGTATGAAGTTTTTTCAAAACCCATTATTTAAAGATGCTTCAAAACATTAGACCTGTAAGATATAGTTCAATATGGAGAACTTTAGTTGAAATTAACACTACTCCATTTTCTAAGGCTGTTGTCTTGGGAAATGTTTACAGAATACATCTTTTAGAGATGAGCTTAGTTATTTTAATGTTCTTACTTTAGTTCATAATTTTTTTGTGGTTGGTGACAAATACTTCACCTGTTCTCACATTCCCACAGGAATAGAAAACTGCAGAATAAAGTTACATATAACTTGAAAATTATTCAGCATGAATGTACCTCTCCAGCCACATATTCCCATTTGTACTGAAATAAGATTTGCTTTATTAAACCTGTTTTCCTCTCCATCCATAAAACATTAAAGTTATGTTGTAGATTTCATTCTGAGGGAAAAGATGACTTGTCATTCCAAAAGAGTGGTTTTAGAAATAGACTTAGCTTTAGAAGTAACTCGTAAAAATATATTCATAATGGAGACAAAGATATACCTAAAAACAATTAAAAATATAGAGAGACTACATCAGATTATTGGTAAATTACCTATATGCTAAAATTAATGAAACAATAGCTATAGGAACTGAAAGGTCTTTTTCTTTAATCTCTGATTATTTTAGGTGAACGTCTAGATTTTGTTGTGCTTGAGACAAAACTCATTTCCTCTATCTGTAGGCTTACAAGAATAGAAGGTTATTTTGCTGGGAGACCCTGATAGTCATCATTTATTATAATTAAGTATCTACATAGAAGAGGTTACTTAAATCAGATACTATGTTAATAATTAAGGTAGAATTTTTGCCTGTTAGGCTATAAATTAGAGAAAGCACTTAGGGGAAGCTGATATAATATCATGAGGTCAAAATAATTTGTTATCAAGATTTCTTGGTCAGTTTAGAGAAAGGAAGATATTTATAGCCATTGCCTGGAAAACTACAAAGATGTGAGGATATGCTGGAAAATAGCTTCTAATATTGTTAATTGAAATAAAAGCACCAGATAGTGTGAATTTCAATGTATATTTCACTTACTTTTATTTTTACTAATATAGTAAACAGTGACATACTTAGATTTAAAAATTTTGCATCTTCCATACCACAGTCTTTGTTATGTTGTTTCTTAAATTATAAAATCTAGTTCTTTTAAAAAATTTGTGACTACTCTGCTTTGGTTTTCTTTATTTTTGTTTTTTGGGGAATGTTTTGATATTTTAATTTTTAATATAATCAAAGCTATCACTTATTGTCTTTGCAATTGCCTCTGGTTTCTTTTTTTTATTTTAAGTTCAGGAGTACACGTGCAGGTTTATTACATAGCTAAACTTGTGTCATGGGGGTTTGTGGTACAGATTATTTCATCACCAAGGTATTAAGCCTAGTACTCATTAGTTATTTTTTCTGATCCTCTCCTGCCTTCCACCATCTACCCTCCAATAGGCCCCAGTATGTATTGTTCCACTCTATGTGTCCATGTGTTCTCATCATTTAGTTCTACTTATAAGTGAGAAATGCAGTATTTGTTTTTCTGTTCCTGTGTTACGTTGCTAAGAATAATGGTCTCTAGCTCCATCCATATACCTGCAAAGGATGTGATCTTGTTATCTCTTTTCAAAATTTAGCTTGCTTGCTTTCTCTCTTTCTTTTTTTCTGTTCTGGGATGCATGTGCAGAAAGTGCAGGTTTGTTATATAGGTATACATATGCCATGATGGTTTGCTGCACTCATAACCCCATCCTTTACATTAGGTATTTCTTCTAATAGTATCACTCCCCTAGCCACCCACCCCGCAAAAGGCCCCAATGTATGATGTTCCCCTCCCTGTTCTCACATGTTTTCATTGTTCAACTCCCACTTATGAGTGAGATCATGAGGTGTTTGGTTTTTGTTCCTGTGTTAGTTTGCTGAGAATTATGGTTTCCAGCTTCACTGATGTCCCTGCAAATGACATGAACTCATCCATTTTTATAGGTACAGTGTATTCCATGCTGTATATGTGCCACAGTTTCTTTCTTTTTTTTTTTTTTTAGTTTTACATTCTTTTTTTTTAATTGCATTTTAGGTTTTGGGGTACATGTGCAGAACATGTAAGATAGTTGCATAGGTACACATGTGGCAGTGTGATTTGCTGCCTTCCTCCCCTTCACCCACATCTGGCATTTCTCCCCATGCTACCCCTCCCCAATTCCCCCAACGCTGTCCCTCCCCTATTCTCCCCAATAGACCCCAGTGTGTAGTGCTCCCTTCTCTGTGTCCATGTGTTCTCATTGTTCATCACCCACCTATGAGTGAGAACATGCAGTATTTCATTTTCTCTTCTTGTGACAGTTTGCTGAGAATGATGTTCTCCAGATTTATCCATGTCCCCACAAAGGACACGAACTCATCATTTTTGATTGCTGCATAATATTCCATGGTGTATATGTGCCACATTTTCCCAGTCCAGTCTATCTTCGATGGGTATTTGGGTGGGTTCCAGGTCTTTACTATTGTAAACAGTGCTGCAATGAATATTTGTGTACTTATGTCCTTATAGTAGAACGATTTATAGTCCTTTGGATATATCCCAGCAATGGGATTGCTGGGTCAAATGGAATTTCTAGTTCTAGGTCCTTGAGGAGGAATCGCCACACTGTCTTCCACAATGGTTGAACTAATTTACACTCCCACCAGCAGTGTAAAAGTGTTCCTATTTCTCCACATCCTCTCCAGCATCTGCTGTCTCCAGATTTTTTAATGATCACCATTCTAACTGGCGGGAGATGGTATCTCAATGTAATTTTGATTTGCATTTCTCTGATAACCAGTGATGATGAGCGTTTTTTCATATGTTTGTTGGCTGCATGTATGTCTTCTTTTGTAAAGTGCCTGTTCATATCCTTTGCCCATTTTTGAATGGGCTTGTTTTTTTCCTGTAAATCTGTTTGAGTTCTTTGTAAATTCTGTATATCAGCCCTTTGTCAGATGGGTAAACTGCAAATATTTTTTCCCATTCTGTTGGTAGCCGATTCACTCTAATGACTGTTTCTTTTGCTGTGCAGAAGCTGTGGAGTTTGATTAGGTCCCATTTGTCTATTTTGGCTTTTGTTGCCAATGCTTTTGGTGTTTTTGTCATGAAGTCCTTGCCTACTCCTATGTCCTGAATGGTTTTGCCTAGATTTTCTTCTAGGGTTTTTATGGTGCCAGGTCTTATGTTTAAGTCTTTAATCCATCTGGAGTTAATTTTAGTGTAAGGTGTCATGAAGGGGTCCAGTTTCTGCTTTCTGCACATGGCTAGGCAGTTTTCCCAACACCATTTATTAAACAGGGAATCCTTTCCCCATTGCTTGTTTTTGTCAGGTTTATCCAAGATTGTATGGTTGTAGATATGATGTGTTGCCTCTGATGCCTCTGTTCTGTTCCATTGGTCTATATCTCTGTTTTGGTACCAGTACCATGCTGTTTTGATTACTGTAGCCTTGTAGTATAGTTTGAAGTTCGGTAGTATGATGCCTCCCGCTGTGTTCTTTTTGCTTAGAATTGACTTGGCTATGCGGGCTCTCTTTTGGTTCCATATGAAGTTTAAGGTAGTTTTTTCCAGTTCTGTGAAGAAGGTCATTGTTAGCTTGATGGGGATAGCATTGAATCTGTATATTACTTTGGGCAGTATGGCCATTTTCATGATATTGATTCTTTCTAACCATGAATATGGAATGTTTCTCTGTTTGTGTCCTCTCTTATTTTGTGGAGCAGTGGTTTGTAGTTATCCTTGAAGAGGTCCTTTATGTTCCTTGTTAGTTGTATTTCTAGGTATTTTATTCTCTTTGTAACAATTGTGATTGGCAGTTCGTTCTTGATTTGGCTCTCTTTAAGTCTGTTATTGGTGTATAGGAATGCTTGTGATTTTTGCACATTGATTTTGTATCCTGAGACTTTGCTGAAGTTGCTTATCAGTTTCAGGAGTTTTTGGGCTGAGATGATGGGGTCTTCTAGATATACTATCATGTCGTCTGCAAATAGAGACAATTTGGCTTCCTCCTTTCCTAATTTGAATACCTTTTATTTCTTTTTCTTGCCTGATTGCTGTGGCTAGAACTTCCAGTACTATATTTAATAGGAGTGGTGAGAGAGGGCATCCTTGTCTAGTGCCGGATTTCAAAGGGAATGCTTCCAGTTTTTGCTCATTATGTATGATATTGGCTGTTCATTTGTCGTAAATAGCTTTTATTACTTTGAGATATGTTCCATCAATACCGAGTTTATTGAGGGTTTTTAACCCAAAGGGCTGTTGAATTTTGTCAAATGCCTTCTTTGCGTCAATTGAGATAATCATGTGGTTTTTGTTTTTGGTTCTGTTTATGTGGTGAATTTCGTTTATAGACTTGCGTATGTTGAACCAGCCTTGCATCCCCAGGATGAATTCTACTTGATCATGATGGACAAGCTTTTTGATGTGCTGTTTCAATTGGCTTGTCAGTATTTTATTGAAGATTTTTGCATCTATGTTCATCATGGATATTGGCCTGAGGTTTTTTTTCTTGTTGAGTCTCTGCCGGGTTTTGGTATCAGGATGATGTTGGTCTCATAAAATGATTTGGGAAGGATTCCCTCTTTTTGGATTATTTGGAATAGTTTCAGAAGGAATGGTACCAGCTTCTCTTTGTGTGTCTGGTAGAATTCAACTGTGAACCCATCTGGACCTGGGCTTTTTTTGTGAGGTAGGCTATTAATTGCTGCCCCAATTTCAGACCTTGTTATTGGTCTATTCATAGTTTCAACTTCCTCCTGGTTTAGGCTTGGGAGGACACAAGTGTCCAGGAATTTATCAGTTTCTTACAGGTTTACTAGTTTATGTGCATAGAGTTGTTTGTAATATTTTCTGATGATGGTTTGAATTTCTGTGGAATCTGTGGTGATTTCCCCTTTATCATTTTTTACTGCATCTATTTGGTTATTCTCTCTCTCTTTTTTTTTTTTTTTTTTTAATCTGGCTAGTGGTCTGTCTATCTTGTTGATCTTTTCAAAAAGCAGCTCTTGGATTTATTGATTTTCTAAAGGGTTTTTCGTGTCTCTCACTCCTTCAGTTCTACTCTGATCTTAGTTATTTCTTGTCTTCTGCTAGGTTTTGAGTTTTTTTGATCTTGCTCCTCTAGCTCTTTCAATTTTGATGATAGGGTGTCAATTTTGGATCTCTCCACACTTCTCATACAGACTGCTTTAAATGTGTCCCAGAGATTCTGGTATGTTGTGTCTTCATACTCGTTGGTTTTGAAGAATTTCTTTATTTCTGCCTTCATTTCATTGTTAATCCAGTCAACATTCAAGAGCCAGTTGTTCAGTTTCCATGAAGCTGTGCGGTTCTGAGTTAGTTTCTGAATTCTGAGTTCTAACTTGATTGCACTATGGTCTGAGAGACTGTTTGTTATGATTTCAGTTGTTTTGCATTTGCTGAGTAGTGCTTTACTTCCAATTATGTGGTCAGTTTTGGAGTAGGTGTGATGTGGTGCTGAGAAGAATGTATATTCTGTTGATTTGGGGTGGAGAGTTCTGTAAATGCCTATCAGGTTTGCTTGTTCCAGGTCTGAGTTCAAGCCCTGGATATCCTTGTTAATTTTCTGTCTGGTTGATCTGTCTGATATTGACAGTGGAGTGTTAAAGTCTCCCATTCTTATTGTGTGGGAGTCTAAGTCTCTTTGTAAGTCATTAAGAACTTGCCTTATATATCCGGGTACTCCTGTATTGGGTCCATATATATTTAGGATCGTTAGCTCTTCTTATTGTATTGATCCTTTTACCATTATGCAATGTCCTTGTCTCTTTTGATCTTTGTTGTTTTAAAGTCTATTTTATCAGAGACAAGAATTGTAACTCCTGCTTTGTTTTTTGCTCTCCATTTGCTAGGTAAATCTTCCTTTATCCCTATATTTTGAGCCTTTGTGTGTGCTTGCTTGTGAGATGGGTTTCCTGGATACCGCACCCTGATGAATTTTGGCTTTTTATCCAATTTGCCAGCCTGTGTCTTTTGATTGGTGCATTTAGCCCATTTACATTTAGGGTTAATATTGTTATGTGTGAATTTGATACTGCCATTTTGATGCTAGCTGGCTGTTTTGCCCATTAGTTGATGCAGATTCTTCATTGTGTTGATGCTCTTTAGAATTTGGTATGTTTTTGGAGTGGCTGGTACTGGTTGTTCCTTTCTGTGTGTAGTGCCTCTTTCAGGAGCTCTTGTAATGCAGGCCTAGTGGTGACAAAATCTCTGAGTATTTGCTTGTTCGTGAAGGATTTTATTTTTCCTTCACTTATGAAGCTCAGTTTGGCTGGATATGAAATTCTGGGTTGAAAGTTCTTTTCTTTAAGGATGTTGAATATTGGCCCCCACTCTATTCTGGCTTGTAGAGTTTCTGCCGAGAGATCTGCTGTGAGTCTGATGGGCTTTCCTTTGTGGGTGACCCAACCTTTCTCTCTGGCTGCCCTTAGCATTTTCTCCTTCATTTCAACCCTGGTGAATCTGATGATTATGTGCCTTGGGGTTGCTCTTCTTGTGGAATATCTGTGTGGTGTTCTCTGTATTTCCTGGACTTGGATATTGGCCTGCTTTGCTAGGTTGGGGAAATTTTCCTGGATAATATCCTGAATAGTATTTTCCAGCTTGGATTCATTCTCTTCGTCACATTCAGGTACACCTATCTAACGTAGATTAGGTCTCTTCACATAGTCCTGCATTTCTTGGAGACTTCGTTCATTCCTTTTTGTGCTATTTTCACTTATCTTGCCTTCTTGGTTTATTTCATTGAGTTGATCTTTGACCTCTGATATCTTTTCTTCTGCTTGGTCAATTCGGCTGTTGAAACTTGTGCATGCTTCATGAAGTTCTCGTGTTGTGTTTTTCAGCTCTATCAGTTCACTCATGTTTTTCTCTAAGTTGTCCATTCTTGTTATCATTTCCTCAAATCTTTTCTCAAGGTTCTTAGTTTCTTTGCATTGAGTTAGTAAATGTTCTTTTAGCTTACAGAAGTTTCTCATTACCTACCTTCTGAAGTCTGATTCTGTCATTTCATCACACTCATTCTCCGTCCAGCTTTGGTCTCTTGCTGGTGAGGAGCTGTGGTCTCTTGTAGGAGGCGAGGTGTTCTGGTTTTGGGTGTTTTCCTCCTTTTTGCACTGGTTTCTTCTTATGTTTGTGGATTTATCCACCTGTCGCCTGGGTAGTTGCTGATTTTCCGATTGGGTCTCTGAGTGGACATCCAGATTTTTGATGATGAAGTCTTTCTGTTTCTTAGTTTTCCTTCTAACAGTGTGGTCCCTCTGCTGTAGGACTGCTGAGGTCCACTCCCGGTCCTGTTTGCCTGGGGAACACCTGTAGCAGCTGCAGAACAGTAAGGGTTGCTACCAGTTTCTTCTTCTGCTATCTTTGTCCCAGATTGATGCCCGCCAAATGTCAGTTTGATCAGTCCTTTGTGAGGTGACTCTTTGGATATACGGGGGTCAGGGAGCTGCTTGAGGAGACAGTCTGTACTTTATAGGAGCTCAGGTGCTGAGCTGTGAGCTCTGTTGTTCATTGAGAGCTGCTAGGCAGGTACGTTTAAATCTGCTACAGCAGAACTCATAAAACCCCTTTTTTTTCCTCAGGTGCTCTGTCCCAGGGAGTTACGGCTTTATGAGTATCCATTGCACTTTCCTGCCCAGCAAGGAGGCAGTCTAGTCACTGCCTGCCTGCAGAGGCTATACTGAGCTGCTCTGGGGTCTGCCCTGCTGCCGTGGGTTCCGCCCTGCTACCGTGTGTAATTCCCTGTAGTCCTGTTTATATGGGTGTGGTTAGAACTACTGTGGCAATGGTGGTTCGCCTCTGTAATGGCGGACTCTCTCTGTTATGGCAGGTTGCCTCGGCAACAGCAGGCTGCATCAGCAATGGCAGAGTACCTCCGTAGGGGTGGAGTGCCTCGGTAATGGTGGACACCCCTGCTCCACCAAGCTGCACTGTCCTGGGTTCAGCTGTGCTTACGATGAGACTCTCAACCTCGAGCGTTTCCAATTGCAGTTTTTTTTTGTTTGTTTGTTTTTGTGGGAGTAGGACCCACAGAGCCTGACCACCTGGCTCCCTGCTTCAGAACCCTTTTTTATTTATTTTATTTTATTTTATTTTTAAATTGAATGAGTGACTTTCTCCCAGGTGTTCCAGTCACCTGCTGAAAGGGCGCCAGGATCTGTGTGATGTCCCATGCAGCGACCCACTGCGCTGGCTGAAACAATGTTGCAGCCCAGGACTCTTCTGGCCTGGCTTTATGTTTAAGTCCCGTTTAATCAGATGAATGTGCTAATCTCCCTTCCCAGATCTTCAGTTGCCGATTTAACAGGGCAACCAGACCAGAGTATTTTGTACGGAGTGCCACTGTGCTGTGGTGCCGGCTGAAACAGCCGTGCTGGCCAAAACAGCTATGCTGATGACCCATGGGGCTCCTACACCTGGGAATCTCCTTGTCTGTGGGCGATAAAGATCCGTCTGGAAATGCAGTGTCCACTCACCCTCTGCACTTTCACTGGGAGCTGCAATCCTGAGTTGCTCCTACAGCACCATTTTCTCCAGCAGTCTCACATTTTTTTTTAAATTGCATTTTAGGTTTGGGGGTACATGTGAAGAACATGCGAGATAGTTGCATAGGTGGTACACATGTGGCAGTGTGATTTGCTGCCTTCCTCCCCTTCACCTGTATCTGGCATTTCTCCCAATGCTATCTCTCCGTAACTCCCCAACCCCTGCTGTCCCTCCCCATTCCTCCCGACAGACCCTAGTGTGTAGTGTTCCCCTCCCTGTGTCCATGTGTTCTCATTGTTTAACATCTGCCTATGAGTGAGCACCTGCAGTATTTCATTTTCTGTTCTTATGTCAGTTTGCTGAGAATGATGGTCTCCATGTTCATCCATGTCCATACAAAGGACACAAACTCATCATTTTTAATGGCTGCATGCTATTCTATGGTGTATATGTGCCACATTTCCCTGTCCAGTCTATCATTGATGGGCATTTGGGTTAGTTCCAGGTCTTTGCTATTGTAAACAGTGCTGCAATGAACATTCATGTGCATGTGTCCTTATAGTAGAACGATTTATATTCCTTTGGATATATACCAAGTAATGGGATTGCTGGGTCAAATGCAATTTCTTTTTCTAAGTCCTTGAGGAATCATCACACTGTCTTCCACAATGGTTGAACTAATTTACACTCCCACTAACAGTGTAAAAGTGTTCCTCTTTTTCCACATCCTCTTCAGCATCTGCTGTCTCCAGATTTTTTAATGATCACCATTCTGACTGGCTTGAGATGGTATCTCAATGTAGTTTTGGTTTGCATTTCTCTAATGACCAGTGATGATGAGCATTTTTTAATTTTTGTTGCCCTCATATATGTCTTCTTTTGTAAAGTGTCTGTTTATATTCTTCACCCACTTTCGAATGGGCTTGTTTGTTTTTTACTTGTAAATCTGTTTTGGTTCTTTATAAATTCTGGATATCAGCCCTTTGTCAGATGGGTAAACTGCAAAAATTTTTACCCATTCTGTTGGTTGCCAATTCACTCTAATGACTGTTTATTTTGCTATGCAGAAGCTGTGGAGTTTGATTAGGTCCTATTTGTCTATTTTGGCTTTTGTTACCAATGCTTTTGGTGTTTTGGTCATGAAGTCTTTGCCTATGCTTATGTCCTGAATGGTTTTGCCTAGGTTTTCTTCTAGGGTTATTATGGTGTTAGGTCTTACGTTTAAGTCTTTAATCTGTCTGGAGTTAATTTTAGTGTAAGGTGTCAGGAAGGGGTCCAGTTTCTGCTTTCTGCACATGGCTAACCAGTTTTCCCAACACCATTTATTAAACAGGGAATCCCTTCCCCATTGTTTGTTTTTTTCAGGTTTGTCAAAGATCAGATGGTTGTAGATATGTTGTGTTGCCTCTGATGCTTCTGTTCTGTTCCATTGATCTACATCTCTGTTTTGGTACCAGTGTCATGCTGTTTTGATTACTGTAGCCTTGCAGTATAGTTTGAAGTCTGGTAGTGTGATGCCTCCCTCTGTGTTCTTTTTGCTTAGAATTGACTTGAAAATTTCTTTATTCAGTCGTTGATGGACATTCGGGTTGGTTCCAAGTCTTTGCTATTGTGAATAGTGCTGCAATAAACATGCATGTGCATGTATCTTTATAGTAGAATAATTTATAATCCTTCAGGTATATATCCAGTAATGGTACTGCTGGGTCAAATGGTATTTCTAGTTCTAGATCCTTGAGGAATTGCCACACTGTTTTTCACAACGGTTGAACTAATTTACACTTTCACCAACAGTGTGAAAGCATTTCTATTTCTCCACATTCTCTCCTGCATCTGTTGTTTTGTGACCTTTTTTTTTTCTTTTGAGACAGAGTCTTACTCTGTGGCCTGAGCTAGACTGCAGTGGTGTGATCTTGGCTCACTGAAACCTCTGTCTTCTGTGTTCAAGCAATTTTTTGCCTCAGTCTCCCTAGCAGCTGGGATTGTAGTTTCCTGACTTTTTAATGTTCACCATTCTAACTGGCATGAGATAGTATCTCATTGTGGTTTGATTTGTGTTTCTCTAATGACCAGTGATGATGAGCTGTTTTTTCTTTTTCGTTTCTTAGCCACATAAATGTCTTCTTTTGAAAAGCATCTATTCATATCCATCTCCCACTTTTTTATGTTTTTTTTTTTTTTGGAAATTTTTTTAAGCTTTTTGTAGATTCTGGATATTAGCCCTTTGTCAAATGGATAGATTACAAAAATTTTCTCCCATTCTGTAGGTTTCCTGTTCACTCTGATGATAGTTTTTTTTTTTTTTTTTTTTTTCTGTGCAGAAGCTCTTTAGTCTAATTAGATCCCATTTGTCTATTTTGTTGCAATTGCTTTTGGTGTTTTAGTCATGAAGTCTTTGCCCATGTCTACATCCTGAATGGTATTGCCTAGGTTTTTTTCTAGGGTTTTCATGGTTTTAGGTCTAAGATTTAAATCTTTAATCCATCTTAATTTTTGTATGAAGTGTAAGGAAGGGATCCAGTTTCAGTTTTCTCCATGTGGCTAGCCAGTTTTTTCAACACCATTTATTAAATAGCGAATCCTTTTCCTATGGCTTGTTTTTGTCAGGTTTGTCAATGATCAGATGGTTGTAGATGTGTAAAGTTATTTCTGAGGCTTCTGTTCTGTTCTGTTGGTCTATTTGTTTTGATACCAGTACCATGCTATTTTGGTTACTGTAGCCTTCTAGTATAGTTTGACGTTAGGTAGCATGATGCCTCTAGCAATGTTCTTTTTGCCTACAATTGTCTTGGCTATGCAGGCTCCATTTTTAGGTTCCATAAGAAATGTAAAGTAGTTTTTTCTAATTATTTGAAGAAAGTCAATGGTAGCTTGATGAGGACAGCATTGAATCTATAAGTTACTTTGGGCAGTATGGCCATTTTCATGGTATTGATTCTTCCTATCCAGGAGGATTACATATTTTTCTATTTGTTTGTGTCCTCTCTTACACAAACAGTGGTTTGTAGTTGAGCAGTGGTTTGTAGTTCTCTTTGAAGAGGTCCTTCACATCCCTTTTAAGTTGTATTCCTAGGCATTTTATTTTTTTTATAGGAATTGTGAATGGAAGTTCACTCATAATTTGGCTCTCTGTCTACTATTGGTGTATAGAAATACTTCTGATTTTTACACATTGATTTTGTATCCTGAGACTTTCCTGAAGTTGCTTATCCGCTTAAGGAGATTTTGGGCTGAGATGATGGGGTTTTTTAAGTATACAATCATGTCATCTTCAAACAGAGATAATTGACTTCCTCTCTTCTTATTTGAATATTTCTCTCTCTTGCATGATTGCCCTGGTCAGAACTTCCAATACTGTGTTGAATAGGAGTGGTGAGAGAGGGCATCCTTGTTCTGTGCCAGTTTTTAAAGGGAATGCTTCCAGCTTTTGTCCATTCAGTATGGTATCAGCTGTAGGTTTGTTGTAAATAGTTCTTATTATTTTGAGCTATGTTCCATCAATACCTAGTTTATTGAGTGTTTTTAACATGAAGGGATGTTAAATTTTATCAAAGGTCTGTTCTGCATCTGTTAGATAATCATGTGGTTTTTTTATTGATTTTGTATGTGATGGATTATGTTCATTGTTTTGCATATATTGAACCATCCTTGCATCCCAGGGATGAAGTTCACTTGATTGTGGTGGATAAGCTTTTTGATATGCTGCTGGATTTGATTTGCCAGTATTTTATTGAGGATTTTTGCATTGATGTTCATCATGGATATTGGCCTGAATTTTTTTTTTTGTTTGTTTTGTTATTGTGTCTCTGCTAGGATTTGGTATCAGGATGATGCTGGCCTCATAAAATGAGTTAGGGAGGATTCCCTCTTTTTCTATTGTTTGGAAGAGTTTTAGAAGAAATAGTACCAGCTCCTCTTTGGAGGCCTCTGGTAGAATTTGGCTATGAAATCATCTGGTCCTGGACCTTTTTTTGGTTGGTAGGCTATTAATTACTGTCTCAATTTTAGAACTTTTTATTATTCTATTCAGGGATTTGACTTCTTTCTGGTTTAGTCTTGGGAGGTTGTATGTGTCCAGGAATTTATCTATTTATTCTAGATTTTCTAGTTTATTTGCATAGAAGTGTTTATAGTATTTTGTGATGGTAGTTTGTATTTCTCTGGGATCAATGGTGATATCTCCTTTATCATTTTTTTCTTGTGCCTATTTGATTCTTCTTTTTTTTTCTTTTTTATTTTTCTGGTGAGTGGTCTATCTGCTTTGTTAATCTTTTCAATAAACTAGTTCCTGGATTCATTGATTTTTTTGAAGGGTTTTTCATGTCTCTATCTCCTTCAGTTCTCTCTGATCTTAGTTATTTCTTATCTTCTGCTAGCTTTTAAATTTGTTTGCTCTTGCCTCTCTAGTTTTTTAAATTGTGATGTTAAGGTGTCGATTTTATATCTTTCTTGATTTCTCCTGTGGGTATTTAATGCTATAAATTTTCCTCTAAGCACTGCTTCAGCTGTGTCCCAGAAATTCTGGTATGTTGTATCTTCGTTCTCATTGGTTTCAAATAACTTATTTATTTCTGCCTTAATTTTGTTATTTAGCCAGTAGTCATTCAGGAGCAGGTTGTTCAGTTTCCATGTAGTTGTGCAGTTTTGAGTAAGTTTCTTAATCCTGAATTCTAATTTGATTGCACTGTGATCTGAGAGACTGTTATGATTTTTGTTTTTTGCATTTGCTGAGGAGTGTTTTACTTCCAATTATGTGGTCAAAATTCAAATTTTACTTCCAATTATGTGATCAATTGTGCTTAGAAGTATGCATGTTCTTTTGATTTGGGGTAGAGAGTTCTGTAGGTAGCTATTAGGTCCGCTTGTTCCAGAGCTGAGTTTCAGTTGTGAATATTCTGGTTAATTTTCTTGTCAATCTTGTTGATCGGTCTAATATTGACAGTGGGGTGTTAAAGTTTCCTACTATTATTGTGTGGGAGTCTAAGTCTCTTGGTAGGTCTCTAAGAACTTGCTTTATAAATTTGGGTATTCTGGTATTAGGTCATATATATTTAGGATAGTTATCTCTTCTTGTTGCATTGGTCCCTTTACCATTATGTAATGCCTTTCTTTGTCTTTTTTTTAAAATCTTTCTTGGTTTAAAGTCTGTTTTATCAGAGACTACGATTTCAACCCATGATTTATTATTATTGTTTTTTGCTTTCTATTCACTTGGTAAATATTCCTTCATCCCTTTATTTTGAACCTATGTGTGTCTTTGCATGTGAGATGGGTCTCCTGAATACAGCACACTGATGGGTCTTGACTCTGAATTCAATTTGCCAGGCTGTGTCTTTTAATTGGGACATTTAGCCCATTTACATTTAAGGTTAATATCATTGTGTGTGAATTTTATTCTCTTTTTATGATGCTACCTCATTATTTTGCCCTTTAGTTGATGCAGTTTCTTCATAGTGTCTATGGTTTTTACAATTGGGCATTATTTTGCAGAGGCTGGTACTGGTTTTTCCTTTCCATATTTATTGCTTCCTTCAGGATCTCTTGTAAGTCAGGCCTGATAGTGACAAAATCCCTCAGCATTTGCTAGTCTGTAACGGATTTTATTTCTCCATCACTTATGAAGCTTAGTTCGGCTGGATATGAAATTCTGGGTTAAAAGTTCTTTTAGAATGTTGAATATTGACCCCTACTTTATTCTGGGTTGTAGGATTTTTGCAGAGAGATCCACTGTTAGTCTGATGGGCTTCCCTTTATGGGTAACCTGACCTTTCTCTCTGGCTTCCCTTAATCATTTTTTCCTTCTTTTCATCCTTGGTGAATCTGACCATTATATATCTTGGGGTTGCTCTTCTCAAGGAGTATGTTTGTGATGGTTTCTGTATTTCCTGAATTTGAATGTTGGCCTGTCTTGCTAGGTTGGGGGAAGTTCTCCTGGATAATATCCTGAAGTGTGTTTTCTAAGTTGGTTCTATTCTCCCTGCCACTTTCAGGTGCACCAATAAAATGTAGATTTGGTTTTTGCACATACTCCCATATTTCTTGGAGGCTTTGTTCAATCCTTTTCATTCTTCTCTAATCTTGTCTTCATGCTTTATTTCATTAAGTTGATCTTCAGTCTCTGACATCCTTTCTTCCACTTGATCGATTCAGCTATTGATACTTGTGTATGCTTCATTAAATTCTCATGCAGTGTTTTTCAGCTCCCTCAGGTTATTTATGTTATCTGAACTGGTTATTCTAGTTAGCACTTCCTGTAACCTTTTATCAAGGTTCTTAGCTTCCTTGCATTTGGTTAGAACATGTTCTTTTAGTTCAGAGGAGTTTGTTATTACCCACCTTCCAAAGCCTACTTCCGTCAGTGCGTCAAACTCATTCACCATCTGGTTTTGTTCCCTTGCTGGTGAGGAGTTGTGATCTTTTGGAGAAGAGGAGTTCTGGTTTTTGGAATTTTCAGCCTTTTTATGCTGTTTTTTTCTCATCCTCGTGGATTTATTTACCTTTGGTCTTTGATGTCAGTGACTTTCAGATGGAGTTTTTCTGTGGTCATCCTTTTTGTTGATGTTGATGCTATTGCTTTCTATTTGTTAGTTTTCCTTGAAACAGTTAGGCCTCTCTGCTGGAGGTCTGCTGGAGTTTGCTGGAGGTCCACTCCAGACCCTGTTTGCCTGGGGGTGGCCAGTGGAGGCTGCAGAACAGCAAAGATTGCTGCCTTTTTTTTCTTCTGGAAGCTTTGTCCAAGAGGGGCAACCACCAGATGCCAGCCAGAGCTCTCCTGTATGAGGTGTCTGTTGACCCCTGCTGAGAGGTGTCTCCCAGTTAGGAGGCATGGGGTCAGGAACCCATTTGAGAAGGCAGTCAGTTCCTTAGCAGAGCTCAAGCACTGTGCTGGGAGATCAGCTGTTCTCTTCAGAGCTGGCAGGCAGGAATGTTTAAGTGTGCTGAAGCTGTGCCCACAACTGCCCATTCCCCCAGGTTCTCTATTCCAGGGAGATGGGAGTTTTATCTATAAGTCTGACTGGGGCTGCTGCCTTTCTTTCAGAGATGCCCTGCCCAGAGAGGCAGAATCTAGAGAGGCAGTCTGGCTACAGCAGCTTTATGGCGTTGAGGTGGGCTCCACTTAGTCTGAACCTCTAGATGGCTTTCTTTACACTGTGAGGGTTAAACTCAAACCTCACTGATAGTGGATGCCCCTCCCACCACTAAGATTGAGCATCCCAGGTGGACTTCAGACTGCTGTGCTGTCAGTGAGAATTTCAATCCAGTGGATCTTAGCTTGTTGGGCTCCATGGGGGTGGGATCCACTGAGAAAGCAAGACCACTTAGCTCCCTGGCTTCAGCCCTTTCTTCAGGGGAGTCAGTGGTTCTGTGTTGCTGGTGTTTCAGGCACCACTGGGGTGTGAAAAAAAAAAACCAACCCTGTGGCTAGCTCGGTGTCTGCCCCAACATCTGCTTGAAATCAGTTTTGTGCTTGAAATCCAGGACCCTGATGGTGTAGGCACATGAGGAAATCTCCTAGTCTGAAGGTTGTGAAGACAGTGGGAAAAACACTATGTGGGCCAGATAGCACCGTCTCTCAGTCACATCCTCCCTTGGCTAGGGGAGGTAGTTTTCCAACCCCTTGCACTTCCTGGGTGAGGCAATTCTTCACCCTCCTTCTGCTCATCCTCCATGGGCTGCACCCACTGTGTGAGATTAGCTGGGAGCCTCAGTTGGAAATGCTGTTGGTCTTGCTGGCAGCTGCAGACTGGAGCTGTTCCTCTGTGGCCATCTTGCCTGGGAATCCTGATCTTGTTCTTTTTTTATGGTAGCATAGTATTCCATAGTGTATATGTATTACACTTTATATCTATGATAAAATCTAGTTCTTCATGTACTTAGCCTGCGTTTGTACTTTTTTCTAAACTAGGATGCAACTCTATTGTTTATTTTATAAACTATCAAATATTATAATAAAATGCTTATAAATTCTTGTTGCAGTTTATAGAGCCTTTGCTTTCTGATGTTTAAAAATTGATTTTTAGGTTTGCTGAAATATCTATTTAGAGAATATGTACTTTGCTCAGTATATTTAAATTAGCACTTCAGGTTGATCTATAACTTTTTCAACTGGAAAAATATGGGAAAGAAATCGGTTCCAAATGAAATATATTTCAAGAACTATTTTTATTTTTTTCTGCTTACCATATAATTTCTGACTTTTCTAATTTTATAATGAAAACTTAAGGAATTTATCATTCTTGTGACTTTATTACTTCATGAAATAAACATTTTTCTCTGAAAAGTTATGAGTACATGCCAGATACTTTGGGAATGTAAAAAATATAAGATATAACCTCTGACTCAAAGGAACATTCTCAGTGTAAGTAATTATATATATCCATATTGATGTGGCTCTCTATGTTTGTTCCAAGAATCTCACTTTCAGTAGGTTTAGTCTTTTTGAGATCATCCAGGCTAGAAGAGAGTCTGAAGTATATAATGGTTCATTCAATATTTCTCTAAATATTTATAAAAATAAGTTTCAATAGTGGCTGTCTGTGGCAAGGGAACAAATTTTATTGCATGCATTTTTCTATTGTGTGTATTTTATTACCACATGAATATATTACCTTTTTAAAAATTATTTATTTATTATTATTATTATTTTTTTTTCTGAAGTATTTTTTTTTAATTTTTATTGCATTATAGGTTTTGGGGTACATGTGCAGAATGTGCAAGATAGTTGCATAGGTACACACATGGCAGTGTGTTTTGCTGCCTTCCTCCCCTTCACCCACACTTGGCATTCATCCCCAGGCTATCCCTCCCCAGCCCCCCCGCTGTCCCTCCCCCATTCCCCCAATAGACCCCAGTGTGTAGTAGACCCCCTCTCTGTTTCCATGTGTTCTCATTTTTCTCACCCACCTATGAGTGAGTGTATGCGGTATTTCTTTTTCTGTTCTTGTGTCAGTTTGCTAAGAATGATGTTCTCCAGATTCATCCATGTCCTCACAAAGGACACAAACTCATCATTTTTGATTGCTGCATAATATTCCATGATGTATATGTGCCACATTTTCCCAGTCCAGTCTATCATCGTTGGGCATTTGGGTTGGTTCCAGTTCTTTGCTATTGTAAACAGTGCTGCAATGAACATTCGTGTGCATGTGTCCTTATAGTAGAACGATTTATAGTCCTTTGGATATATACCCAGTAATGGGATTGCTGGGTCAAATGGAATTTCTATTTCTAGGTCCTTGAGGAATCGCCACACTGTCTTCCACAATGGTTGAACTAATTTACACTCCCACCAACAGTGTAAAAGTGTCCCTATTTCTCCACATCCTCTCCAGCATGTGCTGTCTCCAGATTTTTTAATGATATCCATTCTAACTGGCGTGAGATGGTATCTCAATGTGGTTTTGATTTGTATCTCTAATGACCAGTGATGATGAGCATTTTTTCATGTGTTTGTTGGCCTGATGTATGTCTTCTTTTGTAAAGTGTCTGTTCATATCCTTTGCCCATTTTTGAATGGGCTTGTTTGGTTTTTTTTCCTGTAAATCTGTTTGAGTTCTTTGTAAATTCTGGATATCAACCCTTTGACAGATGTGTAAACTGCAAAGATTTTTTTCCCATTCTGCTGGTTGCCGATTCACTCTAGTGACTGTTTCTTTTGCTGTGCAGAAGCTGTGGAGTTTGATTAGGTCCCATTTGTCTATTTTGGCTTTTGTTGCCAATGCTTTTGGTGTTTTTGTCATGAAGTCCTTGCCTACTCCTATGTCCTGAATGGTTTTGCCTAGATTTTCTTCTAGGGTTTTTATGGTGTCAGGTCTTATGTTTAAGTCTTTAATCCATCTGGAGTTAATTTTAGTGTAAGGTGTCAGGAAGGGGTCCAGTTTCTGCTTTCTGCACGTGGCTAGCCAGGTTTCCCAACACCATTTATTAAATAGGGAATCCTTTCCCCATTGCTTGTTTTTGTCTGGTTTATCAAAGATAATATGGTTGTAGCTATGTTGTGTTGTCTCCGATGCTTCTGTTCTGTTCCATTGGTCTATATCTCTGTTTTGGTACCAGTACCATGCTGTTTTGATTACTGTAGCCTTGTAGTATAGTTTGAAGTCTGGTAGTGTGATGCCTCCCGCTGTGTTCTTTTTGCTTAGAATTGACTTGGCTATGCGGGCTCTTTTTTGGTTCCATATGAAATTCATAGTTGTTTTTTTTAGTTCTGTGAAGAAATTCAATGGTAGTTTGATGGGGATAGCATTGATTGTGTAAATTACTTTGGGCAGTATAGCCATTTTCACGATATTGATTCTTCCTAACCACGAACATGGAATGTTTCTCCATCTGTTTGTGTCCTCTCTTATTTCGTTGAGCAGTGGTTTGTAGTTTTCCTTAAAGAGGTCCCTTGCGTTCCTTGTGAGTTGTATTCCTAGGTATTTTATTTTCTTTGTAGCAATTGTGAATGGCAGTTCGTTCTTGATTTGGTTCTCTTTAAGTCTGTTATTGGTATATAGGAATGCTTGTGATTTTTGCACATTGATTTTATATCCTGAGACTTTGCTGAAGTTGCTTATCAGTTTCAGGAGCTTTTGGGCTGAGGTGATGGGGTCTTCTAGGTATACTATCATGTCGTCTGAAAATAGAGACAATTTGGCTTCCACCTTTCCTATTTGAATACCCTTTATTTCTTTTTCTTGCCTGATTGCTCTGGCTAGAACTTCTAGTACTATGTTGAATAGGAGTGGTGAGAGAGGGCATTCTTGTCTAGTGCTGGATTTCAAAAAGAATGCTTCCAGTTTTTGCCCATTCAGTATGATATTGGCTGTTGGTTTGTCGTAAATAGCTTTTATTACTTTGAGATATGTTCCATCAATACCAAGTTTATTGAGGGTTTTTAGCATAGGGGGCTGTTAAATTTTGTCAAATGCCTTCTCTGCATCAATTGAGATAATCATGTGGTTTTTGTTTTTGCTTCTGTTTATTTGGTGAATTACATTTATAGACTTGTGTATGTTGAACCAGAGTTGCATCCCTGGGAGGAATCCTACTTGATCATGATGGATAAGTTTTTTAATGTGCTGTTGCAATCGGTTTGCCAGTATTTTATTGAAGATTTTTGCATCTATGTTCATCACGGATATTGGCCTGAAATTTTCTTTTCTTGTTGAGTCTCTGCCGGGTTTTGGTATCAGGTTGATGTTGGTCTCATAAAATGATTTGGGAAGGGTTCCCTCTTTTTGAATTATTTGGAATAGTTTTAGAAGGAATGGTACCAGATCTTCTTTGTGTGTCTGGTAGAATTCAGCTGTGAACCCATGTGGACCTGGGCTTTTTTGTGTGTGGTAGGCTCTTAATTGCTGCCTCAACTTCAGACCTTGTTATTGGTCTATTCATAGTTTGGGCTTCCTCCTGGTTTAGGCTTGGGAGGACACAGGTGTCCAGGAATTTATCTATTTCTTCCTGGTTTACTAGTTTATGTGCATAGAGTTGTTTGTAGTATTCTCTGATGATGGTTTGAATTTCTGTGGAATCTGTGGTGCTTTCCCCATTATCATTTTTTATTGCATCTATTTGGTTGTTCTCTCTTTTCTTTTTTATCAGTCTGGCTAGTGGTCTGTCTATTTTGTTGATCTTTTTGAAAAAACAACTCTTGGATTTATTGATTTTTTGAAGGGTTTTTCTTGTCTCTATCTCCTTCAGTTCTGCTCTGATCTTAGTTATTTCTTGTCTTCGGCTAGGTTTTGAGCTTTTTTGATCTTGCTCCTGTAGCTCTTTCAATTTTGATGATAGGGTGTCAATTTTGGATCTCTCCACTCTTCTCTTGTGGGCACTTATTGCTATATATTTTCCTCTACAGACTGCTTTAAAAGTGTCCCAGAGATTCTAGTACATTGTGTCTTCATTCTCGTTGGTTTCAAATAACTTCTTTATTTCTGCCTTCATTTCTTGTTTATCAAATCAACATTCAAGAGCCAGTTGTTCAGGTTCTATGTAGCTATGCGTTTCTGAGTTATTTTCTGAATTCTGAGTTCCAACTTGATTGCACTATGGTCTGAGAGACTGTTATGATTTCAGTTGTTTTGCATTTTCTGAGGAGTGCTTTAGTTCCAATTATGTGGTCAATTTTGGAGTAGGTGTGATGTGGTGCTGAGAAGAATGTATATTCTGTTGATTTGGGGTGGAGAGTTCTGTAAATGTCTATCAGGTTTGCTTGTTCCAGGTCTGAGTTCAAGTCCTGGATATCCTTGTTAATTTTCTGTCTGGTTGATCTGTCTGCTATTGACAGTGGAGTGTTAAAGTCTCCCACTATTATTGTGTGGGAGTCTAAGTCTCTTTGTAAATCATTAAGAACTTGCCTTATATATCTGGGTGCTCCTGCATTGGGTCCATATATATTTAGAATCATTAGCTCTTCTTGTTGTATCGATCCTTTTACCATTATGTAATGACCTCCTTTGTCCCTTTTGATCTTTGTTGCTTTAAAGTCTATTTTATCATAGATGAAAATTGCAACTCCTATTTTTTTTGCTCTCCATTTGCTTAGTAAATCTTTCTCCATCCCTTTATTTTGAGCCTTTGTGTATTCTCGCGTGTGAAGTGGGTTTCCTGGATACAGCACACCGATGGGTTTTGGTTTTTTATTCAATTTGCCAGTCTGTGTCTTTTGATTGGTGCATTTAGCCCATTTACATTTAGGGTTAATATTGTTATGTGTGAATTTGATACTGCCATTTTGATGCTAGCTGGCTGTTTTGCCCATTGGTTCATGTGCATTCTTCATTTTGTTGATGCTTTTTAGCATTTGGTATGCTTTTAGGATGGCTAGTACTGGTTGTTTCTTTCTATGTGTAGTGCCTCTTTCAGGAGCTTTTGTAAAGCAGGCCTAGTGGTGACAAAATCTGTGAGTACTTGCTTGTTCATGAAGAATTTTATTTTTCCTTTACTTATGAAGCTCAGTTTGGCTGGATATGAAATTCTTGGTTGAAAGTTCTTTTCTTTAAAGATGTTGAATATTGGCCCCCAGTCTCTTCTGGCTTGTAGAGTTTCTGCCAAGATATCTGCTGTGAGTCTGATGGGCTTCCCTTTGTGGGTGACCCGACCTTTCTCTCTGGCTGCCCTTAGTATTTTCTCCTTCATTTCAACCCTGGTGAATCTGACGATTATGTGCCTTGGTATTGCTCTTCTTGCAGAGTATCTTTGTGGTGTTCTCTGTATTTCCTGGAGTTGAGTATTGACCTGTCTTGCTAGGTTGGGGAAATTTTCCTGGATAATGTCCTGAAGAGTGTTTTCCAGCTTGGATTCATTCTCTTCATCACATTCTGGTACACCTATCAAACGTAGGTTAGGTCTCTTCACATAGTCCCACATTTCTTGGAGATTTTGTTCATTCCTTTTTGTGCTTTTTTCTTTAATCTTGGTTTCTCATTTGATTTCATTGAGTTGATCTTCAACTTCTGATATTCTTTCTTCTTCTTGGTCAATTTGGCTGTTGAAAGTTGTGCATGCTTTGCGAAGTTCTCATGTTGTGTTTTTCAGCTCCTTCAATTCATTCATATTCCTCTCTAAGTTGTCCATTCTTATTATCAATTCCTCAAATGTTTTTCAAATCTTTTTTCAAGGTTCTTAGTTTCTTTGCACTGATTTAGAACATGTTCTTTTAGCTCACTGAAGTTTCTCATTATCCACTTTCTGAAGTCTGATTCCGTTATTTCGTCACACTCATTCTCCATCCAGCTTTGTTCCCTTGCTGGTGAGGAGTTTTGGCCCTTTGTAGAGGTGAAGTGTTTTGGTTTCAGGTGTCTTCCTCCTTTTTGCACTGGTTTCTTCCCATCTTTATGGATTTATCCACCTGTCGTCTTAGTAGTTGCTGATTTTTCAATTGGGTCTCTGTGTGGATGCTGAGATTGTTGATGATGAATTATTTCTGTTACTTAGTTTTCCTTCTTATGGTCTAGCCCCTCTGCTGTATGAGTGCTGAGGTCCACTCCAGGCCCTGCTTGTCTGGGGTATACCTGTAGCAGCTGCAGAACAGTGAGGGATGATACCAGTTTCTTCTTCTGCTGTCTTTGTTCCAGAATGATGCCTGATAAATGTCAGTCTGATTAGTCCTTTTTTGGGGTGACTCTTTGGATATACAGGGGTCAGAGAGCTGCTTGAGGAGATGATCTGTGCTTTATAGGAGCTCCAGTGCTGAGCTGTGAGCTCCGTTGTTCATTCAGGGTTGTTGGGAGGTTGTTTATGTCTGCTGCAACAGAACTCATAAAACACCACCCCTTTTTTTTCCCCCTTAGATGCTCTGTCTCAGGGAGTTGGGTCTTTCTTTATGAGTATCTGTTGCACTGTCCTGCCCCACTAGGAGGCAGTCTATTCAGTATTTGCCTGCCGGGGCTCTGTCCTGCTAGCGTGGGTCCACCCTGTTGCTGCTGGGCTCCTTTCTGCTGTGGAGCACTCCCCCCTCCTGGTGGAGTCTCTCTGTTATGGCAGGTTGCCTTGGCAACGGCAGGCTGCGTCAGCCCTGGGCGGTACTTCAGTAGGGGCAGATTGCGTCCATAGTGGCAGACACCCCTCCCCCACTGGGCTGCACTGTCCTAGATGCCAGCAGCAAAACTCTCAGCCCCGAGCGCCTCCAATCACTACCCTGCTTGTCCCCGTGAGGGTGGGACCCGCGGAGCCCGATCACCCAGCTCTGTGGCTCAGAGTCCGTCCTCTCTCTCACTCTCTTCCTCTCCCCAAGCTGAAAGTTCGATTCTCTCACTGGTGCCCCCGTAGCCTGCCGATAGGGCACTGGGATCCATGCAATCTCCTGTGCCGCTGCCCACTGCACCGGCTCAGATCACGCTTCCCAGGAATCTCCTGGTCTGGCTCATTGTCCAAGTCCCGTTCAATCAGATGCACATGCCAATCTGCCCTTCCAGATCTCAGATTGCCGGTTTAACAGGGCACCCAGACCAGTGAGTTCCGTGCCGGGTCCCACTGCGGTGCCGGCTGAAGCAGCTGTGAGAGCCGGCTGCACTAGCCGGCTGTACTGGCGTTCCATGTCTCTCCCACACCTGGGACTTTCAACGCTCTGTGGGCAAAAAAGGTCCATCCGAGAATGCGGCTAGGACTCACCCTCTGCGCCTTCACTGAGAGCTGCAATCCTGAGTCGCTTCTACGACGCCATCTTGCGAGTCCCCGATATATTACCTTTTTAAGGAAAAATTAGTTTAAGTAAAAAAGAAGAATCATGTCTAACCAGCATTAGTTGTCACTTGAATCACCATGGTAAAAAGATACTGCTAGTGGTGCATGATGTGTGCTGAGCTTCTCAGCTGTCATATCCCATGGTACTGTCTCATGCTCCCTTACCGGCTCATGTTCAGCCTCAATATCCATAGTTCCAACTGTATCCCACAATATGTTAGTTAACAAGACATGTCTGTACCACTCATGTTTAGATGTCCTATAATGATTTCATAACTTTCTCTAAACTTCAAGGAAAACAGAAGTACATGATGTGTTGTTATCTTTAGTTCCCATTTAGCCTCCTTTCTCTCAGTACAGATATCTATGCTGGGGTTGGATATGTAACTCTTGAAATATTCTTTCTACTTGGAGCAATTTATTACCCCTATAAAATTGGAGCCAAATAATATGGTATATCGGAGGAAAGTATTTGAATTAGTTTCTTTTTTTTTTGAGATGGAGTTTCGTTCCTGTTGCTGAAGTGCAATGGCACTATCTCAGCTCACTGCAGCCTCCACCACCCAGGTTCAAGCAATTGTCCTGCATCAGCCTCCTAAGTAGCTGGAATGACAGCCATGTGCCACCATGCCTGGCTAACTTTGTATTTTTGTGGAGATGGGGTTTCTCCATGTTGGTCAGGCTAGTACTCAACTACCACTGTGTATCAAAGATCCCCAGTCCTTCATCACCAGTCCCAACCTTCCCTTGACCTGTATTTACATTACCAAGTTCACTCTGGGCATACTAACCTGGATAGTTTTCAGGCACCCAAAGTTTAATATTCCTAAAACATAACTCAACTTGACCTACTTTTTCTCACTGAATTCTAATTCAGGTAAGGTTATCACCATACACACAATTAGACAACCTAGAAATCTTACAGTAGTTATAGATTTTTCTTTTCCCATTTGTAATCATTTTTCAAGTCTTACTAATTTAACTGTAATTCTACCTCACTGATTTGGTTTTCTTTGGCAAAAATCCTGATTTTCATTCTTTTCCTGTGGCTTTTGATGTGATAATCATCTCTTAAGTCACAATTCAGTCTTTCTTTGTTTTGGTTCATTATTGCTGATAGCACATACTTTAGTATTCCAATATTTTCTCCTATTTTTTAATTTAACTTGAAGTTATGGGATACTATTTAACTTACCCTCATTGATTCTTTACTTGTGATTTTCCCTATGCCTTTATATGAGCCAATCATTTTTCTTGTCTGACATATACTTTTACCTGACATGCTGTGTGTTAGCCAGGAAAGATGCTGCAATTAGGACTGATTCCTGGAGTATTTCACAGAGGTTTTATAATATTTATTATTATAACAATAGCCTATATTTATTGGCTAGGTTTTTATTTTATTTTATTTTATTTTTCAAGACATGGGCTCGCTCTGTTACCCAAGCTGGAGTACAGTTGTGTGATCATGGATCATTCTAGTCTCAACCTCCTGGGCTCAAGTAATCCTTACCCTTAGCCTCCCAAGTAGCTGGAACTATAAGTGTGTGCCACCATGCCCAGCTAATTAAAAAAATTTGTAGAGATGGGGTCTCACTATGTTACCCAGACTGGTCTTGAACACTTGGGCTTAAGCGATTCTCTTGCCTCAGTCTCCCAAAGTGCTGGGATTGCAGGTGTGAGCCACTGTGCCTGGCTACCGATTAGTTCTTGTGTGCCAGATGTTTTTAGTGGATCCCACATTCAGTGGGAGAAGACAGAAGGTAAAGTAAAAATGTGAAAATATGTAGTATGATAAAGATGATAAGTACTATGGAGCAAAATAAGGCAGAGAAGGGATAGAGGGAAGGGCAGAAGTAAAATAAGGGGCTTAGGCTTACATGGAATGCTCAGAGAAGGCTGGAGAAGATAGTGTTAGAGTGAAGACCTGAAGCAGGTGGAACTGTTGGCCATCAGCTATCTGAGGAATTAATATTCCAGGGAGAGAAAAAAGATGTGGCAGCAGAACTCTTGAGGTGGAACAATGATTGGCATGAGTGAGGCGGAGATGACATAGAGATGACATGGAGATGACATGGTCAAAGAGACGTGGGAGGAGAAGTTCTCATCTAGTACCTTATGGGCCACTATAAATATTTTTAGTTTTATTTACCACATCTTATTTAATTCTTACAAAATTCTATGAAGGCCTGTTATTATTCATATAAGATTATAAAACTAAAACTTAAAATGCTTATATTGCTCCCAAAGCCCATACAACTAGTCCTTGGAGTCAGGATTTTAATATGCTAGTCTAACTTCAGATGGTATTTAAAGACAAAGGATCTTGGACAGAGTTTTTGTTTTGGCTTTGAGTACTTTTTATTTTTGCCAAAAAAAACCTCTCCAACAAATGACAGCTAGAAACATACAGAGTATTAATGTAGAAGGATATTAAAGTAGAAGTTTCTATTGAAGCCCCAAGATACTAGATGCCATACTCTGAAGTGGGGTTGAAGGCCACAGTGGTTTAGAATTTATAAAGTTAGGGTAGAATTGGTCAGACAGTGTTTGCACCACTTAAAGACATGGAGGTTGTGAAAGTTAGGAGATGGGAGATTAGTAGAGAGATTTTGGAGAGAGATGGTAGCATATGTGAATACCCTGCCTGAATGGAATAAGAGAAGTAATTCCTAACCTTTACCTAAGTCTAGCGGAAGGTGGCCTTCCAATAGCTTACTATCCCATGGAGAACTTAATATTAGTATATGCTTTTACAGCTTAAAGGACACAGTGAGCTGGTATCAAATGCCACCTGAACTCTCAGCCACAGTATAATATGGAATCATCTACTTGCTTCACAGTCTGCGTTCACCTCCAGCCTCACATCTCCGAAGGTGAGCATATTTGTGGGATTTTGCTGGTCATCTTTATTTACTTTCCAGACAAGTTACTTCTTAACTGAGTCAATCCTTCCTTCAATAAACTCCTCTTGACCTAAACTTATAAAAGTTCTTCAATTTTGTGATGTGAAAATATCATTTTTTGTAGTTTCCAGTACTGTTTACCCCATTTTTAATGGTTTCACTGATCATTTTAATTGAAATATTAGGAAGTAGAGAATTGTTCATATTTAGTCATCTTATCTAGAAGTCAATCAGATTCATTTAGAAAGAAAACTCAAAGAAATGGAAGATAAGTTAGAGCGGTAAGAATGAGAACAGTGAGACAGCTTCTGAAATACTACAATAGAAAGAGATAGAGAGATTTGAGAGATTTTTCAGACATAGAATGTGGCTTAGTGACCCAATAAATATGAAGTTATGGAGGAATTAAATGTGACTTGGAAGACTTCTGTATTGTTGCTGGTAGTAGTAATGCCATGAGTGAAGGTAGGAATAACAGAGAAGCAAGAGTGATTTGGATTTGGAAATAATAAAATCAGTATTGAAAAATATGTGGATTTGAAGGGAGAGTAGTGAATGTCATAGTGAAATGGACTTTTGCCAATCTGAGCTTAAGTTCCAGCTTCAGTACCTTCTATTTATATGATACTCGGAAAATTTTATAAAGTCCATGTCTGTGTTTATCCCAAAGAAGGAACAATTGTGGCCGGGCGCGGTGGCTCACGCCTGTAATCCCAGCACTTTGGGAGGCCAAGATGGGTGGATCACAAGGTCAAGAGATTGAGACCATCCTGGTCAACATGGTGAAACCCCGTCTCGACTAAAAATACAAAAATTAGCTGGGCATGGTGGTGCATGCCTGTAGTCCCAGCTACTCGGGAGGCTGAGGCAGGAGAATTTCCTGAACCCAGGAGGCGGAGGTTGTGGTGAGCCAAGATCGCACCATTGCACTCCAGTCTGGGTAACAAGAGTGACTCCGTCTCAAAAAAAAAAAGAAGGAACAATTGTGCCTGCTTTACAGCATTCTGTAATGATTAAATGAGAACATGTATATTTAATGGATATGTGTTCTAGTAGACATCTAGTGCAATTGCTGGCATGCAGTAGTTTTCTAATAAATGAGATGTAATTATTGACAATACTAGAATGTCTATGGGACTGTGGCTTAGGATAGAAGTTGGAGGTTGTAGATTAAAATTAATAAACTGTTGATCAATAGTTTGTAATTGGATACAATGAGGTCCACTAGAAGGGACAAGATTGTCCAGGGTAATTGGATTGCTAGAACTAAAAGAGAAGAAAAAACAAAGACCTGAGGCTGTAGGAACTCGAGAAAGAAACTGAAAGGTATTATACAGGTAGGGGGAAAATAGGAAAAAGTGACGTTGAAGGAAACAAGGTGGAAGAATTTCAAGAAACTATATATAAAGTACATACTATGCTTCAGATATAATACTAAGCACTGGGAATACACATGGAAATTAAAATATGGTTTCTAAGAAGCTTAACATCTTATAGATAGAGACATAAAGCAAATACTGCTATGGACATCTGTACAGATATAGTAGAGGGCGTAAAGGTAAATTAAAATGGGTAGGTGATAGGGAGCAAAAAAAAAAAAAAAATGCTTCCCAGGGAGTCGATACTTAATTTTAGCATTGATAGATGTTAGGTTTTTCTCAAACAGGGTTGAGGAGGAAGGAGTAAGGATAGCCTTTCGCATAGAGAGAACAGTACAACCAAAAGCACCAAGGCATTAAACAATATAACTTGAACTGGAAAATGATAGGAAGTTTTATATAAATGCAATGTAGGATGCAAAGGACATGGTATGGTGAGGTGATCAGGAGTTGATGTTGTAGAGGTAGCCAAAAACACCTTTTATTCCCTAATAATGAATTTTGTCCTTGCCCTCTAGGCAATGGATACCTATTGAATACCTATTGAAGGGTCTTGAGCATGGGGAAAATAATTTGGAGGGAGAGGAAAGCCATTATTTGATTAAGTTGGCATTTCCTAGCTCCCACATATGAGTGAGAACATGTGATATTATATTTGTCTTTGTATATTTATCTTATTTCACTTAACATAAGGATTTCTAGTTCTATACATATTACTGCAAATGACAGGATCTCATTTTTTATGGACAACAAGTATTCCATTGTGTGTGTGTGTGTGTGTGTGTGTGTATACACATACCACATTTTCTTTATTCACTCATCCATTGATGGGCACTTAAGTTGATTCCATATCTTTGTTGTGTGAATAGTGCTGTAATAAACACGAAGGTGCAGGTATTCCTTTCACATACTGATTTCCTTTCCCTTGATAAATAACCAGCAGTGTGATTGCTGGATCTTATGGTAGTTCTAGTTTTAGTTTTTTGAGAAATCTCCATACTGTTTTTCCATAGCAGCTGTACTAATTTACATTTTCACCAACAGCATATAAAAGTTCCCTTTCTCTGCATTCTCACCAGCATCTGTTGTCTTTTTGATAATAGTCATTCTGACTGGGGTAAGACAATATCTCATTATGGTTTTGATATACATTTCCCTGATGATTAGTGATGTTGGCACTTCCCATATCCCTGGTGGCCATTCGAATGTCTTCTTGTGAGAAATGTCTATTAATCTCCTTTGCCTATTTATAATGGTATTATTAGATTTTTATTGTTGAATCATTTGAGTTTTTTATATTCTGGATATTAGTCCCTTGTTGAATGAATACTTTGAAAATATTTTCTTTCATTCAGCAGGTTGTCTCGCCACTCTATTGATTGTTTCTTTTGCTGTGTGGAAGCTTTTTAGTTTAATATAATTCCATTTGTCTATTTTTATTTTTTTGTCTGTGCTTTTGAATTCTTTGCCATAAAATTCTACTGATCTGTGAACATGGGATGTCTTTCTCCTTGTTTATGCCCTCTTCAGTTTCTTTTATCAGTGTTTTGTAGTTTTCCTTCTAGATGTCTTTCACCACCTTGGTTAAATTTATTCTTAGTTTTTTGTTTTTTTTTTTGTAGCTATTGTAAATAAGATTGCCTTCTTGATTTCATTTTCAGCTATTTCATTTTTGGTGTATAAAATACTGATGATTTTTGTATGCTGATTTTGTACCCTGAAATTTTACTGAATTTATCAGTTTGAAGAGGTTTTTTTTTGGTGGGCTCTTTTGATTTTTCTAAATATAAGATCAAATTGTCTGCAAAGAGAGACAGTTTTACTTCTTTTTTAGTTTGGATGCCTTTTATTTCTTTCTCTTGCTTGATTGCTCTGACTAGGACTTCCAGTACTATGTTGTGTAGAGTGGTGAAAGTGGATATCCTTGTCTTGTTCTACTTCTTAGAGGAAATGCTTTTAACTTTTCCCTGTCAGTATGATGTTAGCTGTGGGTTTATCATATACGACCTTTATTAGGCTGGAATATGTACCTTCTGTGCTTAGCTTGTTGAGAATTTTTATTATGAAGGGATGTTGAATTTTATCAACTGCCTTTTCTGTATCTATCAACGATCATATCATTTTTGTCCTTCATTCTATTAATGTTATCTTTATTGATATATATATGTTGAAACATCCTTGCAACCTGGGGTAGGTAAATCCTACTAGATAATGGTGTATGTATTATCTTTTTGATGTTCTGTTGTATTCAGTTTGCTAGTATTTTGTTGAAGATTCTTATGTCTATGTTCATCAGGGATATTCTTTTCTTTTCTTTTCTTTTTGTATATGTCCTTGTCTGGCTTTAGTATCAGGGTAATTCTAGCCTCATAGAATTGAGTTAGGGAGAAATTCCTCCTCTTTATTTTTTAGAATTGTTTGAGGAGAATTCATACTAGTTCTCCTTTATGTGTTTGGTAGAATTTGGCAGTGAAGCCATCTGATCCAAGATTTTTCTTTGTTGGGAGACTTTTTATTACAGATTCAATATCATTACTTATTATTGGTCTGTTCCGGTTTTCTGTTTCTTCCTGATTTAATCTTGGTAGGCTGTATATATCCAGGAATTTATCTACTTCCTTTGGGTTTTCCAGTTTGTTTAAATATAGCAGTTCATACATAATAGTCTCTGATGATATTTCGTATTTCTAAGGTATTGGTTGTAATGTTCCATTTTGTAATTTCTAATTTTATTTATTTGGACTTCTCTTTTTTTCTTGGTTAGTCTAGCTAGTGGCTTACCAATTATATTTATCTTTTTGAAACATTAACTTTTCATTTCATTGATTATAGTCTCTATTTCATTTATTTCTGCTCTGATTTTTATTACTTCTTTCCTTCTGCTAACTTTGGGGTTTGGATTATTCTTGCTTTTCTAGTTCCTTTAGGTGCATCATTAGAGTGATTATTTGAAATCTTTCTACTTTTCTTAATGTAGGTGTTTCTTGTTATCAACTTCTCTCTTAGAAGACTTTTTGAATAGTCTAACTGAGAGATTATAATAGTAAAATAGTAATAATCATAATATTGGAGATGTTAAGAGGCTATAATATGAGAGAGTAAATGATTAGATTGGCCTGAAGATTTCTAGGCTGGGTGACTGAATGATACCAATAACCATAATAGAGAACACAGAAGGAGGAGCAATGAGGTACAGGGTGGGTCTGGAGGGATGGAGTTGATGTATGTAGTCAACAATGACATTTAAAACTAGAGAGAGGCTTGGTTAAGATAATTGACCATCTCCATCACTGACTTGGGCAATTTGGAAACTGTCAGTGACCTTTGAGAGAATAATTTTGATAAAGTTCATAGAAAGGGAACTTATACTATAATGCATTAAGGAGTGAATCGGAGATGAAAAAGTAAATATAGCTAATACAGCCCCTACTTTGCCAAGAAGTTTAATAGTGAAAGCAAGGAGAGAGATGAGTTGGTGATTTGTGGAGGCATCAGGTTTATGGGAAGGTTGGCATCAGTACTCCTGGCTCTCTGGCTTCCCCCACCCACCAAGTTGTCCTTAAAAGTAAAACAAAAATAAAAAATAAAAATAAAAGATGTGGGAGAAATGGGGCTGGGCGTGGTGGTTCATGCCTATAATCCCAGCACTTTGGGAGGGTGGGAGGGTGGATCACCTGAGGTCAGCAGTTTGAGACCAGCCTGACCAACATGGCGAAACCCCATTTCTACGAAAAATACTGAAATTAGCCAGGTGTGGTGGCACATGCCTGTAATCCCAGCTACTCAGGAGGCTGAGGCAGGAGAATCACTTAAACCTGGGAGGTGGAGGTTGCAGTGAGCCTAGACTGCGCCACTGCACTTCAGCTTGGATAACAAGAGCAAAACTCCATCTCAAAAGAAAAAAAAAAGATGTGGGAGAAATTAGTATGTAAAAAGGAAGATGTTAAATCTATAAAACAAGGTATGGGAAGGAAGAAAGAAAAGAAAATGGGGGTAGAATTAGCCATCTGTGACACAAGAGCAAGGGGTAAAGAGAGGTAAAGGTAGGTATGAGGCAGAGAGGAAAAAAGTTGAGAAATGTAATGCCTCATGGAATATTCATTCACTGTGAAATTGGAGGCAGAGCCTTTGAAAGTGAGGAGTGATACTGAAATTAGGGCTTGTCTTGGTGATTAAAGTTTGGAATAGCTATTGTGGGGAATGCAAAATGGAATCAACATGAGTAAGCACAGTTTTGCAAAGCTATATGGAAGGTTCATCAGCATATTAAATAATAACCTTGTAATGGAGTCAAGGCAGTGTACTCTTGTAGCTACTGATGACCCAATAGTTGGGGTAGAGTAAATAGATGGTTGTTTAGATACAGGCATGAAGATGGACAGGTTAGGTGGAAGAGAATAAAAGGGTTTATGGGAATTGAAGAGTGTTAACCATTATTTAACATCCAGAAGAATAGAATTTAAAAATTCAATTTGATCTTGATAATTAATGCATTCACTGAAGTGGGTATTATAATTATAACATCCTGAGTTTAAACCCTTCTGGTTACTTAGTAGCTCTGAGACTGAATAATGCAATTATCCTATTTGTACTTAAGTTTCATCATGTATTTTTAAAAGACAATGTAAAATATTTTCTCTTAGAGTCATTGTGATGATTAAATGGATAATACATGTAAAATTTTTAGCTCAGTGCTTAGAACATTGTAATTTCTCCTCATATTTTAGCTTTGTATGAGTCAACTTTTGCCATAGTAATGCTGTAACAAACCCACCAAATTTATTGTCATATCATGGCAAGCTTTTAATTTCTCACTCATAAGTGGCTCGGCTTTATGCTGTAGTTCAGTTTCAGGCTTTGAGGTAAGTTCAAGTTTGCCCCTTATGCTTCATGGTTTAATACAGCCTAACGAGGTACTGGTTGCCTGTGTTATAATTATATGTTGATTAGAGGAGTTGAAGTGCAAGCTCAGCCATGCAAACACATTTAAAATTCTGCAGACATCCTGCATGCTCATATTCCATTGACCAAGGTAAGTTGCATGGCCAAGCATAAAGGCAGCGTGAGTGGAAACTATACTCTCTCCCACAGAGGAAGGGGAAGCAAACATTTGCTAAACAGAATACCAGTTTATTATAGCTTTGTTAGCCATGGCATCTCAACATTTTGTTTGTTTGTTTGTTTGTTAATGAGCAAGGAACAGTAACACTCTGCTCAAATAGTATTTTCACAGATCTGGCTTAAGATAAATGTTGGTCTTATATATGAATGAAAGTGATTGACAAAAGAACATTTTCACTTCATATCTAACATAATTTCAGAATCTCTGATATCCAGTGTGTTAACTTAATGTATATGATGACAGTGTCTTGATCTTTCTGATCTCTACTGTTAAAACTATTTAATATATTCCTTCTATTCACCTTTTTTAAAAAAATTAGAGGGATAATTTACTATAATAAAATTCATTAACTTTCAGGATTCATTTGGATGAGTTTGAAAAATGTATAGTAATGTAACTAAAACCACAATAAAGATATAAAATATTTTCATCATTCCTCCCAAGATTTCTCATGCTTCTTGCATTCAGTTTCCACACAACAGTCCCACCTCTAGGCAGCCACACATTTGGTTCCTATCACTATAGTTTTGTTTTTTCTAGAATTTCATACAAACAGAATCATACAGTCTTTTGTGCCTGGCTTATTTTCACTATTTTCATTCCTTTTATTGTATGGCTATACTACAATATGTTTATCCATTTGCCTGTTGATAGACATTTGGGTTGTTTCCAGATTTGGGTTATAATTAATAAAGATATGAATCTTTGCATGTAAGTCTTTGTGTTTTTATTTCTCTTGGGTAAACATGTAGGAGTGGGATTACTACACTATATGTTATGTCTATGTTTAACTTTTAGAGAAATTGCCAAATGGCTTTCCCAAGTGGCTGTACCATATTACTTTCTAATCAGTAATGTATGAGTATTACAGCTGCTCTGCACCCTTGCCGTATATATCATCAGTCGTTAAATTTTAGCCATTTTGATAGATAGTACAATCCTATGCATTTAATTTGCATTTCTTCAAAGGCAACCAATAGTAAAGAATATCATATATTTGTTGACTTGCCATTTTTCATATCTTCTTTGAGAAGTATCTGTTCAAACTTTTGCTCATTTTTTAATTGGATTATCTATATTCTTATTACTCAGTTGAAAGAATTCTTTATATATATCTCTCTCTCAAAAATAAGCTTTTCCTCAGAGTTTTTGCCTGCAAAGTTATTCTCATAGTCTTTGGCTTGCCTTTTGATTTTTCTAACATTATCTTTTAAAGGACAAACTTAAAAATTTTTGATGAAGCCCATTTTTACAATTTTTATATGTGCATGATTCATGTTTTTTTGTGTCTTAGCTAAGATATCTTTGCTTACCCCCAATTACAAAGAATTCTTCTTATGTTTTCTTATAGAAGTTTAATAGTTTGACTTATATTTTAGACTGTGATTCATTTCAAATTATTTTGTATGTGGTATAAGGAAGGGTTGAGTTTCATTTTTTTTCCTGTATCCATTATCTAGAAACATTTTTTGAAAAAGACTCTACTATCCTCATTGAATTACCTTGCCACTTTTGTTAATTGACTGGGAGGGACTTCTGGCATAAAAGCATGAGAAACTCAGCAGACTCCTTCATAAAAACTGGTGAAGGTAATTTTAAACACACACACATACACATACACATACACATACACATGCGTGCGCACACCACTCACAGAGGCTGGGCATGGTGGTTCACACCTGTAATCCCAGCACTTTGGGAGGCCAAGGTGGGTGGATCATTTGAGGTCAGGAGTTCGAGACCACTTGGCCAAAATGGTGACCCCCCCTTCTCTACTAAAAATGCAAAAATTAGCTGGGTGTGGTGGCGCACGCCTATGATCCCAGCTACTCAGAAGGCTAGGGCAAGAGAATCACTTGAGCCTGGGAGGCGGAGGTTGTGGTGAGCCAAGATCACACTACTGCACTCTAGTCTGGTGACAGAGTGAGAGCCTGTCTTAAAACAAAATTAGTCAGGTCTGGTGGTGCACACCTGTAATCTGAGCTACTTGGGAGGCTGAGGCAGGAGAATCACTTGAACACAGGAGACAGAGCTGAGATTGTCAGCTCAACCAGCCTGGGCATAAAAAGCAAAACTCCATCTCAAAAATTAAAAACAACAACACGCCATCTCTACTTATTATTTAGATGTCCCAGAGACATAGTCTTAGGGACATCTAAATTATAAGTATAGATGAAGAAACATTTGTTCAAGAAAATCTGTATATTGGTAAGAACAGCAAGACTCTATGGTGGACCTGAGACCCATTCCCTCCTATCCCCTCTCCCAGCTTAGTGAGATGGAAACTTTATTCCAAACTGGTGCAGCCCAAAACACAAGGCTCTCTCTATTTTCACCTCCCAGCCACAGCTACCTGTTGATGAGGCCAAGTTCTGAAGTTGTACCTTGGATATGGCACTGCTTAGATATAGGGGTTCTGATTGTCCTGGCCTTAGTCTGTAAGGTGATATCTGTATTCTGGGTGAAACTAGCCAAAAAAGTTGGAGGCTACTGTTCATCTTCTCCCTTTTCTGACCCCTGATGAGCACTCAGCTTCTAAACTGAGGGTGTCATTTAGAGAGAGTGTGCCATTTTCTGCAACCCTAGTTCCAGAACGTTGACTCAACTTGACTTGACTTGAGATTTTGCCTGGAGGGAAAATCAGAGACCTTGGGAAAGAGATAGCTTGTAGGAGCCCATCTGTGCTCAGAGCTCCTCAGCAGAGCAAATCTCAAACAATGACCTTAGGAACTACTCCTTCAAAGGAACCCGAATTTTATGGATTAGTCTATAGAACAATTAAGCACCACAGTATTGTTGAAAGCAGTACATCAATCAGCTGGCAACTTAGTATAGCTTAACAGCTGGATGTGGTCGGAGAAATTGACAAAAAGAGGCTTGCGTATGTCAGCATACATATACAAAACTGCAACTCCTTGAGAAGCAACACCAAAGATTTAATGCTGCAGGTGGAAAATAGTCATATTTGTGTCATATTCAGTTTGCTGAAATCTGGTGATACAGTGACAAACTTACATGCACAAAGAGAAAAATACTCATTACATGCAGAGAAACAAAGATGAGGATGACAGTGAACGTCACTAAAATAATCCAGCTAGTCATTAAACAAAAAACCAAATCATAACAACAAACTTAGAGCAGGAATGGGTTTACCCAGAGTTGCCATGATATATTACCTAAAATGTCTCATTACCAACAAAAATTTATGAGACATAAGAAATGAGAAAATATGACCCCTACACTGTAAGTACAGTAGGTGGACGGTGGTCAGAAGTCAAATTAACAGACAATGACTGGAAAGTAGCCATTATAGATATGTTCAAAAAGTTAAAGGAAACTATGATTAAATAAAGGAAGGTAGGACAACAATTTTGCATCCAATAGAGAATATCAATAGAGAAAAATGATTAAAAATCAATTAGAAATTCTGGAGTTCAAAAGTATAATTACTGAAAAGTTCACTCTAAGAACCTCAACTATAAAATTTAAACTGCCAGAAGAAAAATATGTCAAACTTCAAGACTTCATTACTTACAGAGAAACAAAGATGAGGATGACGGTGGACTTCTTATCACTATCTTTGTGAGTCAGAAGACAACACTCTTTAAGGTGCCAGAAAATAGCTGTTGATCTAGAGTTTTATACTTGGAAAAAGCATCTTTCAAATAGAATGATGAATAAAAACTTCTTATAAAATGTGAGAAATTTATGTGTATTTTCATAACAGAGATGTTCACATTCTAACATGCAGAATTTTGTCTTTATAGCAATTGTGAATGGGGGTTCATTCATGATTTGATTCTCTTCTCATCTGTTGGTGTATAGGAATGCTTGTGATTTTTTCACATTAATTTTGTATCTTGAGACTTTGCTGAAGTTGCTTATCGATGTAAGGAATTTTGGCGCTGAGATACTAGGTTTTCTAAATATAGAATCATGTCATTTGCAAACAGAGACAATTTGACTTCTTCTCTATTTGAATACACTTTATTTCTTTCTCTTGCCTCATTACCCTGGCCAGAGCTTCCAATACTATATTGAGGCATAGTGAGAGAGGACATCCTTATCTTAAACCGATTTTCAAAGGGAATGCTTCCAGCTTTTGCCCATTCAATATGATATTGGCTGTGGGTTTGTCATAAATTGCTCATTTTTTTGGGATATGTTCCATCAATACCTAGCTTCTTGAGAGTTTTTAATATAAAGGAATGTTGAGTTTTATCAAGACATTTTCTTCAACTATTAAGATAATCATGTGGTTTTCATCATTGGTTCTATTTATGTGATGGAGTATGTTTATTGATTTCATATGTTGAACCAGCTTTGCATCCCAGGGATGAAGTCAACTTGATCATGGTGGATAAGCTTTTTGATATGCTGCTGCATTTGGTTTGCCACTATTTTATTGAGGATGTTTGCATCAATATTCATCGGGGATATTGGCCTGAAATATTCTTCTTTTGTTATGTCTTTTCCAGGTTTTGGTATCAGGATGATGCTGGCTTCATAAAATAAGTTAGGAAGGAGTTCCTCTTTTTAAATTGTTTGGAATAGTTTTAGAAGGAATGGTACCAGCTCCTCTTTGAACCTCTGGTAGAATTCAGCTGTGAATCTGTCTGGTCCTGGGCTTTTTGGTTGGTAGGCTAATTACTGACTTAATTTTAGAACTCATTGGTCTGTTCAAGGATTTGACTTCTTCCTGGTTTAGTCTTGGGATCATGTATGTGTCCAAGAATTTATCCATTTCTTTTGGATTTTCTAGTTTATTTGCATAGAGGTATTTATAGTATCTTGTGATGGTAGTTTATATTTCTGTGGGGCCAGTGGTAATATCCCCTTTATCATTTTTTATTGTGTCTATTTGATTCTTCTCTCTTTTTTATTAGTGTAGCCAGCAGTCTATCTATTTTGTTAATTATTTTTGGATTCATTGATTTTTTTTTGAAGGGTTTTTCTTGTCTCTGTCTCTTTCAGTTCTGCTCTGAAATTAGCTATTTCTTGTCTTCTGCTAGCTTTTGGATTAGTTTGATCCTGCTTCTCTAGCTCTTTTAATTGTAATGTTAGGGTGTTAATTTGAGATCTTTCTAGCTTTCTGATGTGGGCATTTAGTGTTGTAAGTTTCCATTTTAGCACTGCTTTAGCTGTGTCCCAGAGATTCTGGTGTATTTTCTCTTTGTTCTCATGGTTTCAAAGAACTTGATTTCTGCCTTAATTTCATTATTTATCCAGGAGTCATTCAGGAGCAGGTTGTTCAATTTCCATGTAATTGTATGGTTTTGAGTGAGTTTCTTAATCCTGAGTTCTGATTTGATTGTACTGTGGTCTGAGAGGCCATTATGATTTCATTTCTTTTGCATTTGCTGAGGAGTGTTTTACTTCCAATTATGTGGTCAGTTTTAGAATAAGTGCCATGTGGCACTGAGATGAATGTATATTCTCTTGTTTGGGGTGGAGAGTTCCGTAGATGTCAATTAGGTTCACTTGATCCCGAGCTGAGTTCAAGTCCTGAATATCCTTGTTAGTTTTCTGTCTCATTGATATGTCTAATATCGACAGTCTGTCTTTGTAGGTCTCTAAGAACTTGTTTCATGAATCTGGGTGCTCCAGTATTGGGTACATACATATTTATGATAGTTAGCTCTTCTTGCTGAATTGATCCCTTTACTATTATGTAATACCCTTGGCTTTTTTGAACTTTGTTGGTTTAAAGTCTGTTTTGTCAGACTAGACTTGCAACCCATTTTTTGTTTTGTTTTGTTTTGTTTTTGTTGTTGTTGTTTTGTTTTCCATTTGCTTGGTAAACTTTCCTCTATCCCTTTATTTTGAGCCTATGTATGACTTTGACTATGAGATGCATCTCTTAAATACAGCACGCCAATGGATCTTGACTCTTTTTTAAAAAACATATATATATTTTATTGCACTTTAGGTTCTGGGGTCCATGTGAAGAACATGCAGGATTGTTGCATAGGTACATACATGGCAATGTGGTTTGCTGCCTTCATCCACATTTCTGTATCTGGCATTTCTCCCCATGTTATCCCTCCCAAACTCCCTACCCTCCACTGTCCCTCCCTTAGTTCCCCCCGCAACAGGCCCCTATATCCATGTGTTCTTTGTTGAACACCCACTTATGATTGAGAACATGCAATACATGGTTTTCTGTTCTTGTGTGAGTTTGCCAAGAATGATGGTTTCCAGCTTCATTCATGTCCCTGCAAAGGACATGAACTCATCCTTTTTTATGACTGCATAGTATTCCATGGTATATTTGTGCCACATTTTCTTTCTTTTTTTTTTTTAAATTGCATGTTAGATTTTGGGGTACATGTGAAGAACATGCAAGATAGTTGCATAGGTACACACATGGCAGTGTGTTTTGCTGCCTTCCTCCCCTTCACCCACATTTGGCATTTATCCCCATGCTATCCCTCCCCAGCTCCCCCCCACTCTGTCCCTCCCCTATTCCCCCCAGTAGACCCTAGTGTGTAGTACTCCCTTTATTTCTGCCTTCATTTCATTGTTTACCCAATCAACATTCAACAGCCAGTTGTTCAGTTTCCATGAAGCTGTGCAGTTCTGTGTTAGTTTCTGAATTCTGAGTTCTAACTTGATTGCACTATGGTTTGAGAGACTGTTTGTTATTATTTCAGCTGTTTTGCATTTTCTGAGGAGTGCTTTACTTCTAATTATGTGGTCAATTTTAGAGTAGGTGTGATGTGGTGCTGAGAAGAATGTATATTCTGTGGATTTGGGGTGGAGAGTTTTGTAAATGCCTATCAGGTTTGCTTGTTCCAGGTCTGAGTTCAAGCCCTGGATATTCTTGTTAATTTTCTGTCTGGTTGATGTGTCTAATATTGACAGTGGAGTGTTAAAGTCTCCTACTATTATTGTGTGGGAGTCTAAGTCTCTTTGTAAGTCATTAAGAACTTGCTTTATATATCTGGGTGCTCCTGTATTGGGTCCATATATATTTAGGATCATTAGCTCTTCTTGTTGTATCGATCCTTTTACCATTATGTAATGTGCTTCTTTGTCTCTCTTGATCTTTGTTGCTTTCAAGTCTATTTTATTGGAGATGAGAATTGCAACTCCAGCCTTTTTTTTCCCTCTCCATTTGCTTGGTAAATCTTCCTCCATCCCTTTACTTTGAGCCTTTGTGTATCCTTGCATGTGGGATGTGTTTTCTGGATACAGCACACTGATGGGTTTTGGATTTTTATCCAATTTGCCAGTCTGTTTTTTTTTGATTGGTGCATTTAGCCCATTTACATTTAGGGTTAATATTGTTATGTGTGAATTTGATACTGCCATTTTGATGCTAGCTGGCTGTTTTACCCATTAGTTGATACAGATTCTTCATTTTGTTGATGCTCTTTAGCATTTGGTATTTTTTTGGAATGGCTGATACTGGTTGTTCCTTTCTATGTGTAGTGCCTCTTTCAGGAGCTCTTGGAAAGCAGGCCAGGTGGTGACAAAATCTCTGAGTACTCGCTTGTTTGCAAAGGATTTTATTTTTCCTTTACCTATGAAGCTCAGTTTGGCTGGATATGAAATTCTGGGTTGAAAGTTCTTTTCTTTAAGGATGTTGAATATTGGCCCCCACTTTCTTCTGGCTTGTAGAGTTTCTGCTGAGAGATCTGCTGTGAGTCTGATGGGCTTCCCTTCTTGGGTTACCTGACCTTTCTTTCTGGCTGTCCTTAGTATTTTCTCCTTCATTTCAACCCTGGTGAATCTGACTATTATGTGCCTTGGGGTTGCTCTTCTTGCGGAATATCTTTGTGGTGTTCTCTGTATTTCCTGGACTTGGATATTGGCCTGCCTTGCTAGGTTGGGGAAATTTTTCTGGATAATATTTTTAATAGAGGTATTATTTAGCTTGGATTTATTGTCTCCATCACATTCTGGTACACCTATCAAACGTAGGTTAGGTCTCTTCACATAGTCCCGCGTTTCTTGGAGACTTTGTTTATTCATTTTTGTCCTTTTTTTTCTAATCTTGACTTCTTGTTTTATTTCATTGACTTGATCTTTGACCTCTTATATCCTTTCTTCTCCTTGGTCAGTTCGGGTGTTGAAACTTGTGCATGCTTCACGAAGTTCTCGTGTTGTGTTTTTTAGCTCCTTCAATTCATTCATATTCCTCTCTAAGTTGTCCATTCTTGTTATCTATCCTCAAATCTTTTTAAAATATTTTTTCAAGGTTCTTAGTTTCTTTGCATTGATTTAGAACATGTTCTTTAAGCTCATGGAAGTTTCTCATTACCCACCTTCAGAAGTCTGATTCCATCATATCATCACACTCATTCTCCGTCCAGCTTTGTTCCCTTGCTGGTGAGGAGTTTTGGTCCTTTGTAGGAGGAGAGGTGTTCTGGTTTCGGGTGTTTTCCTCCTTTTTGCACTGGTTTCTTCTCATCTTTGTGGATTTATCCACCTGTCGTCTGAGTAGTTGCTGATTTTTCGATTGGGTCTCTGAGTGGATGCCCAGATTGTTGATGATGAAGTATTTCTGTTTCTTTGTTTTCCTTCTAACAGTCTAGCCCCTCTGCTGTAAGACTGCTGAGGTCCACTCCAGGCCCTGCTTGCCTGGGGTATACCTGTAGCAGCTGCAGAACAGTGAGGGATGCTACCAGTTTCTTCTTCTGCTATCTTTGTCCCAGAATGATGCCCACAAAATGTCAGTCTGATCAGTCCTTTTTGAGGTGACTCTTTGGGTATACAGGGGTCAGGGAGCTGCTTGAGGAGACAGTCTGTACTTTATAGGAGCTCAGGTGCTGAGCTGTGAGCTCCATTGTTCATTCAGGGCTACTAGGCAGGTATGTTTAAGTCTGCTGCAGCAGTTATAAAACCCCTTTTTTCCTCAGATGCTCAGTCTCGGGGAGTTAGGGCTTCATTTATGAGTATCCGTTGCACTGTCCTGCCCAGCTAGGAGGCAGTTTAGTCACTATTTGCCTGCTGAGGCTCCACCCTGCTGCCGTAGATTCCACCCTGTTGCCGTGGGCTCTGCTCTGCTGCTGTGGCCTCCGCCCTGTTGCCGTGGGCTTTGCCCTGCTGTCATGGGCTCCACCCTGTTGCCGTGGGCTCCACCATGCTGTGGAGTGTAATTCCCTGTAGTCCTGCTTATATGGGTGTGGTTAGATCTGCTGTGGTGATGGTGGCCCACCTCTGTATTGGCGGAGTCTCTCTGATATGGCAGGTTGCCTCAGCAATGGCAGGCTGCGTCAGCAATGGGAGAGTACCTCAGTAGGGGTGGAATGTCTCGGTAATGGCAGATGCCCCTGCCCTACCGAGCTGCACCATCCTGGATTCAGCTGTGCCTGGCCTGAAACTCTCAACCCCAAGCATTTCAAATCGCTGTTTTGTTTGTCCCTGTGGGGGTGGGATCCTCCGAGCCTGATCACCTGGCTCTCTGCCTCAGAGCCCTTTTGTTTTTTTTTTGAGTTGAATGGTTGACTCTCTCCCAGATGTTTCAGTCGCCTGCTGAAGGGGCACCGGGATCTGTATGATTTTTCATGCAGCGACCCACTGCGCTGGCTCACACTTCGCTTCCCAGGAATCTCCTGGCCTGGCTCACTGTTCAAGTCCCGTTTAATCAGATGTATGTGCTAATCTGTCCTCCCAAATCTCAAATTGCCGGTTTAACAGGGCACCCAGACCAGTGCGTTTTGTGCGGAGTGCTGCTGTGCTGTGGCGCCGGCCGAAATGGCTGCACCGGCCGAAACGGCTGTGCCAGCCAAAACAGCTGCGCTGGCATCCTGTGTCTCTCCTACACCTGGGAATTTCCCCGTTCTGTGGGCAACAAAGATCTTTCTGGAAATGCGGCGTGAACTCACCCTCTGTGCTTTCAGTGAGAGCTGCAATCCTGAGTTGCTTTTACAGCACCATCTTCCCCTGCTCCCCCACATTTTCTTTATCCAGTCTATCATTGATGGGCATTTGGGTTGGTTCCAGCTTTTTGCTATTGTAAACAGTGCTGCAATGAACATACACATGCATGTGTCTTTATAATAGAACAATTTATAATCCTTTTGGCATATAACCAGTAATGGGATTGCTGGGTCAAATGGTATTTCTATTTCTAGATCCTTGAGAAATTGCCACACTGTCTTCCACAATGGTTGAACTAATTTACACTCCCACTAACAGTGTAAAAGTGTTCCTATTTCTCCACATCCTCTCCAGCATCTGTTGTCTTCTGATTTTTTAATGATTGCCATTCTAACTGATGTGAGATGGTATCTCAATGTGGTTTTGATTTGCATTTCTCTAATGACTAGTGATGATGAACTTACTTTCATATGTTTGTTGGCTGCATACATGTTTTCTTTTGAAAAGTGCCTATTGATATCCTTTGCTCACTTTTTGATGGTTTTGTTTTTTTCTTGCAAATTTGTTTAAGTTCTTTGTAGATTCTGGATATTAGCTCTTTGTCAGATGGGTAGATTGCGAAAATTTTTTCCCATTCTGTTGGTTGCTGGTTCACTCTAATGATAGTTTCTTTTGCTGTGCATACACTCTTAAGTTTAATTAGATCCCATTTGTCTATTTTGGCTTTTGTTGCCCTTGCTTTTGGTGTTTTAGTCATGAAGTCCTTGCCCATGCCTATGTCCTGAATGGTGTTTTCTAGGTTTATTTGAAGGTTCTTAGCTTCTTTGCATTGGGTTAGAACATGCTCCTTTAGCTAGCAGAGTTTTATATAACCTACCTTCTGAAGCCTACTTCTGTCAATTCATCCATCTCATCCTCTGCTTATTTCTGCACCCTTGCTGGAGATGTGTGGCAGTCATTTGGAGAAGAGATACTCTGGCCTTTGGGCTTTCAGCATTTTTTTGTTGATTTTTTCTTATCTTCATGAGTTTGCCTATTTTTGATCTTTGAGGCTGCTGACCCTTGGATGGGTTTTCTCGTGGGGACATTTTTTTTTGCTGATGTCGTTGTTGCTTTCTGTTTGTTTGTTTTTCTTTCAATGTGGTTTGCTGGGCATTCACTTCAGGCACTATTTATCTGGTTCGATCCTGTGCCTGGAGATGTCACTTAAGAAGCCTGGAAAACAGCAAAGATGGGTGCTTGCTTTTTTTTTCTATGAACTCTGACCTCAAAAGTCACTGACCTGATACCAGTATGATTGTTCCTGCATAGGATGTGTGACAACTCCTGTTTGAGGGTCTCATCTAGTTGGGTGGCACAGGCAGCAGAACCCATTTAACAAAGCACTTTGTACCTTGGTGGAGGAGGAGTGCTTTGCTGAGGGGAAACCTTCTCATCTGGGCTTCCTGGATTTCTCAAAACTAGCAGGAGGAGAGGCTAAGTCTGCTGGTCCTCAGAGACTATGGTCACCCTTTGCCCTAGGGGCTCTAGCCCAGGGAGATCAGAGTTCTGTCCCTGAGCCCCTGCCTGGAGTTAGAGTTCCTTCAGGAAGACCCTTCCCAGTGAGGAGGAATGGGTGAGTGCCAGGCCTGAAGAGGCTCTCTGGCCACAGCCTGCCACAGCTGGTGGGTTGGGGTGTGGGAGCCACCTCTTGAGACCAAGGCTTTCAGCCTCCCTGGCTCCAGAAGGGGAAAAGTGCAGCCTGGAGCTAAAGAGATGACTGCCGTCCTTCCCCAGCCCAGGCAGCTTAGTGTATTAGGCAGTTATCAGTCCCAGTGCTGGCTATTGCCCTTCCCTCAAAAAGCTCAAGTGGCTTAGACAGCAGGCAGCAGCAGCTGTGGTGCTGGTCACCCCTACCCCCAGGGAATGCAGCAGTCTTAAGCAAATTGTAACTGAGAGGATTTTGAGAATCTGTATGGCTCTGTGGTTAGGATCCCAGGCCCTGGTGGTGTGGTTTTATGAGTGGGATCTTCTGATTGGTGGGTTGCACGGTCCCATGGAAAAAGCATGGTTTCCCAGGCTGGGTAGCACACTCACTGACCACCTCCCTTGGCTGGGGGGTGGGGTCACCTCTTTCATGTGTGGCTCTCAGATAGGCACCCCCGTACCACACTGCTCTTCCTTCCTCTCTGCGGATCACGCCAGCTGCCTAGTCAGTTCTGATGAGAGAACCCGGATACCTCAGTTGCCAGTGAAGGATTTACACACTATTATGGTTCTTTTCAATGGGAGTCTCTGATCATGACTGCTTCTAGTCGGCCATCTTGGTCCCACCTTGTATTTCTTACATAAGACTTGGAAGTCAAAATTACTGCTTTATCCATTGGCTGATGAATGGATGTTGTGTTAGCAACCATGAACACAACATTAGTCTTCTTGTACACTTCTAGTCAGAGCTCTTGGGTAACTAGATGCATTTGTCAGTGAGCAATAATAATATGAAAGGAATCTTTTTTTTGCAGTAGTCTCAACAGTGAGCTTAAAATGGTCAGTAAACTGTGCTGTAAGCAAATGTACTGTCATCCAGGCTTTATTTTATTATAGAGCACAGGCAGAGTAGGCTTATTATCATTCTTAAAAGCCCTAGTGTTTTCAGAATAGCAAATGAGCATTGGCTTCAACTTAAAGTTACCTGCATTACAATCTAACAAAACAGTGAGCCTGTCCTTTGAAGCTTTGAAGCCAGACATTGACTTCTCGTTGGTTATGAAAGTCCTACATGAAATTTTCTTCAAGTAGAAGGCTGTTTTATCTATATTGAAAAAATGTTGGCCAGGCACGGTGGCTCACGCCTATAATCCCAGCAATTTGGGAGGCTGAGGCAGGTGGATCATGAGGTCAGGTGTCTGAGACCAGCCTGGCCAATGTGGTGAAACACTTTCTCTACTAAAAATAAAAAAAATTAGCTAGGCATGATGGCGGATGCCTGTAATCCCAGCTACTCAGGAAGTTGATGCAGGAGAATTGCTTGAACCTGGGAGGCAGAGGTTACAGTGAGCCAAGATCGCTCCAATGCACTCTTGCCTGGGCGACAGAGCCAGATTTTGTCTCAAAAAAAAAAAAAAAAAAAAAAAGAAAATCTGTTGTTTAGTATAGTCACCTTTATCAAATAATTTAGCTGGATTTTCTGGAAAGCTTCTTACAGCTTCTCCATCAGCACTTGCTGCTGCTTCTTGAACTTTTATGTTATAGATATGGCTTCTTTCCCTAAACCTCATGAGCCTCTGCTAGCTTCAGACTTTTCTTCTGCCGTCTCTTTGCCTCTCTCAGCCTTCCTAGAATTGAAGAGAGTTAGGGCCTTGTTCTAGATTAGCATTTGACTTAAGTCAATGTTGTGGCTGGTTTGATCTTTCCAGAACACTCAGACTTTTGCCATATCAGCAATGAGGCTGTTTTTCTTTCTTATCATTTGTGTGTTCACTGGAGTAACACTTTTAATTTCCTTCAAGAGCTTTTCATTTGCATTCACAACTTGAAGTGTATTTCTTACATAATAAATTTACTAACTGTTTGGCACATGAGGCCTAAGTTTTGGCCCATCTCAGCTTTTGACATAACTACCTCATTAATCTTAATTATTTGTAGCCTTTTTTTTTAAGATGGAGTCTTGCTCTGTTGCCCATTCTGAAGTGCAGTGGTGTGATCTCTGCTCATTGCAACCTCTACCTCCTGGGTTCAAGCAATTTTCCTGCCTCAGTCTCCTGAGTAGCTGGGATTACAGGTGCCCGCCACCATACCCAGCTATTTTTAATTTTTTTGTATTTTTAATAGAGATAGGATTTCACCACTTAGGCCAGGCTGGTCTTGAAATCCTGACCTCAAGTGATCTGCCCACCTTGCCTTCCTGAAGTGCTGGGATTACAGGTGTTAATCACTGTGCTGGGCCTATAGCTTTTGAGATAAAGTGAGATGTATGACTCTTCCTTTCACTGGAACACTAGAAGTCATTGTAGGGTTATTTATCAATCTAATTTCAATATTATTGTTTCTTAGGAACTAGGGAGATCCAAAGAGAGAACAAGACAGGGAAAAGGCTGGTTGGTGGAGCAGTCAGAACACACATAATATTTATTGATTAAGTTCACCATGCAGTATAACAGTGGATCATGGTGCCTCAAATGATTGTAACAGTAGCATCAAAGGTCACTGATCACAGATCACCACAAAAAATATGATAATAGTAATAAACTTGAAATATTGTGAGAATTATCAAAATGTGATGCTGTGATGTGAGTTGAGCACATGGTGTTGGAAAAATGGTGCTGGTAGGCTTGCTGCATGCAGGGTTGTGATAAAACTTCAATCCGTAAAGAACAAGCAGTATCTACAAAGAGCAATAAAGCAAAGCACAATAAAATGAGGTATGCCTGCATAGCAAAATGGGCTTCACAGATGATTAAATTAATATTCTTGAGATGAGATTAGTCTGGATTACTTCTGTGGGTCCAGAGAAATCACAAGGGTTCTTATGAGAAGAAGGCATGAGGGGTAGTGCCATAAAAAGCAATGCCATGACAGAAGCAAAGGGAGAGAAAGAGATGTGATGACAGAATTGGAGATCCAAGTCAAGTACCCATGAGCCATGGAACACGGGCAGCCTTTTGAAGCTGGAAAAGGCAAGGAATGGATCCTTCCCTAAAGTATCCATAAGGAATGAAGATTATGACACTTTAATTTTAGTCACATAAGACTCATAGATGTCAGTACATTTCAAAATCTATTTTAGATTTCTAACCTCCAGAAGAATAAGATAAATTTGCATTGTTTCAAGCCACTGAGTTAGTGGGAATTTATTACAGCAGAAGTAGGAAGCTAACATAGATTTGGAAGTAAGGTTATGCTCTTACAAATAACTAAAAATGTGGTTATAGCTTCCAGTGGGTAGAGGCTGGAAGAATGTTGAGGAGCATGATAGAAAAGCCTAGATTTCTGTGAACAGACTGCTATATAGATATTAAGGACTCTGCCAACAAGGGCTCAGAAGGAAGTAAGGAACATAATAGAGAAAATGAGAGTGGCTTAGAGAATATTTGAATTCTTATAACTAAACTATAGAAATAGTTTAAAGGAATTGCTCATGATGACCCAGACAGAATTAAGGGTTCTTTATTATTTGATGGCAGAAGATATAGCAGAATTTTGTTCTACAGTTATGTGGGAAATAGAATTTCTAAGCCATGAACATGGAGATTTAGCTGAGGAGATTTCCTTAGAAATCCAAGAAAACTGTTGAAAATGTGGCTTAGTTTCTTGTTTCTTATAGTAAAATGTGAGAGAAAAGAAATAGATTAAGAGAACTGTTAAAAAAAAAAAAAGGAACTAGGACTTGATAATTTAGGAAATTCTCAATCTATTCAGCTTTCAAAAACTGCTAAAGTTAGAAGATTTGATTACAAGAAAGTATGCTCTGGAGAGAATGCCAAAGGTTTGGCTGAGCAGCCTTTTGCTCATTCCTTGGAATGATTTTAGATAAAGGTCAGTGTTTTAATCACACAGAAAAGTATTTGAAAAGATTAAGTATATGACTCATGGATCTCAACAGAAGTCAGGAATAAAGATGGAATTATCCTGCGTATATTTGTGGAAGAGCCTCTTGTTTGATGGATTTACTCCCTGTAACATATGTGGGAGACCAACAAAGTTTTTGAGAATGTTGTATTAGCAGAAACACTGCCAGCTTGGACTGAAAGAGGCAGAGGAAGAACAAAATGGGTAAAAGGCTGTTTGACTTCCAAAATTCTCCAGTTAGGAAACAGGCTAATCAAATAACTCAGGTTTAGACACATTACCCTTCATGAAATAAAAGGATAACTCTGAGGTCATGGCAGAGCCATGGGCCCAGAGGATGGAACCTCCAGCCACAGAGGATTATTCCTGGGTTTTGAAACATGATAGAAGTTTCCCAGTTGAATTGCAAAATGTCATGGGAATTGTGACCTTGTTTTTCCTTCTATTTTCTCCCTTTTGAATGAGAATGTCTATATTGATTATTTTATGCCTGTGCCACCATTGTACTTTTTGAACTGATAACTTATTTTCTAACTTTACAGATTGACAAATGGAGAGGCATTTTGCTACAGGATGGATTATATCCACAGCCTCACCTATAGATCCTTTAGATGATAAGTTTGGGACTTTTAAGCTGATGAGATTTAGATGGTATTTTGGACTTGAATGTATGCTATCATGGGTTGAGACTATTGGGACCCTTGCCTTATTCTCATTACCTGGTCTGACTCTGACCCTTTTTTTCTTCTTATAAGGACCCTTGTGATTACATTGGGTCTATCCAGATAATCCATAATAATCTCTCACTCTCAGGAATCTTAATTTAATTGTAGCTTCATAGGTCCTTTTGTGATGCATGGTTATGGTAAAATATTCATTCACAAGTTCTGTTTAATAGGATGTAGACATCATCAGAGGGCTATTGTTCAGTCTATCACAAACCTCAAATGAAACAACCTATTTTGTTTGCATCTCCAAGGTCTTGTATTTTATATTGAGGAAATTAAGACATACTTTTCAAGTAAAGATAAAAATAATATGTTTCTCCCCTCTTTGTGTTCATGCATTCTCATCATTCATCTCCCATTTGTAAGTGAGAACATACAGTGTTTGGTTTTGTTTCTGCATTAGTTTGCTAAGGATAATGGCCTCCAGTTCCATCCATGTCCCTGCAAAGGACATGATCTCATTATTTTTTATGGCTGGATAGTATTCTATGGTGTAGAGGTAGCATATTTTCTTTATCCAGTTTATCACTGATGGGCATTTAGGTTGATTCCATTTCTTTGCCTTTGTGAATAGTAGTAAAGAACCTAATGTGTATGCCTCTATAATAGAATGGTTTATATTCCGTTAGGTATATACCCAGTAATGGGATTGCTGGATTGAATGGTATTTCTGTCTCTAGGTCTTTGAGGAATTGCCACACTGTCTTCCACAATGATTGAATTAATTTACATTTCCACCAACCATGTATAAGTTTTCCTTTTTCTTTGCAAACTTGACAACATCTACTTTTGTTGACCTTTTAATATCAGCTCTTCTGACTGGTGTGAGATGATATCTCATTGTGGTTTTGATTTGCATTTCTCTAATGATATTGATATTGAGCTTCTTTTTATAAGCTTGTTGGCCACATGTATATCTTCTTCTGGAAAGTGTTCATGTTCTTTGTTCACTTTTAAATATGGTTGTTTGCTCTTTTTTTGTCAATTTGTTTAAGTCATAGAGGGAAACAACACACACTGGGACCTATCAGAGGGTGGAGGCTGGGAGGATGGAGATCAGGAAAAATACTAATAAGTACTAGGGTTTGTATCTGGTGACGAAATAATCTTTATAACAAAATCAAATCACAAAAATTTATCTATATAACAAACTTGCACATGAACCATGAACTTGAAATGAAAGTTAAAAAAAATTAAAACTGCAATGTGCAGTACAAACTAAAAAAAATGTAATAACATTAGCATGGTGTATTCCAATTTATAAGGTGATTTATCAAAATAAAAACTCATAACATTGGCACTATGCATTCCAGTTTATAAGGTGATTTTATTCTAACGATGTTAGTTTTGTTCTTCTTGACCTCTTTTTGCTTTATTATAGATGCAAATCCAAGCAAACTGGAAAAGTGGATAAGGAAGTTGGATAGATTCTGTTGGACTGGTCTTTGGCTGCAAGAGTTGAGGGAGAGGGTCTTGTTTGTTGATTCCTGAGTTTTTCAGCCTGGGTGATAGGAGGAGTTGGGAGGTTATAAAAACAAGGAATTAACACAAAGCAAACTGAATTATAATGGAAAGAGTTGAGGGAAAATGATTAATAAATTAAGCTCAAATATATGGGCTTTTGTTTTGTAGTGCTCCCCTGAAGGATACAATTATAAGTGACATTTATCTCAGGTTGATTTGAGTGTAAACGGAAATAAAACAGGAATTTTGGGAAGCAATTCTTACTTGCATTGTATTTTCGACTATTCATAGATACTGACTAAAAAGACCAGAGATATATGCTTCTCTATAATGAAGGCAGGGTATGGAAGGACTCCTATAAATAAGGAAAGGGGTTTCTGCTACTGAAGTATTATAAAGAAAAAACACATTGACTCTCAGTCCTTCTTTTCATGACATATCTTACCTAATCCATTTCCCCATGAAACACATATGCACAGTACATAGACTTGAGATCCCAGTGAAGGCATAGCCTGGATTTGTCTCATCTTAATCTCTCTCCTTTGTCCCATAAAGTTTAGGTTACTCAAGTAGACTCAGAATACAAACAGCTATTTCTTTAATTATCCTTGGACTCTAAAGCTTTGGTTTTACCAAAGAATCATCTATATCTTGATAGTATTACTTTCGGGTTTTTTCAAGCTAGTGTCCTCCAAATAAATATCGCATTATTGACAAAGATTACTGGTTTAAAGTCAAGAGGAAGTCTAATGAAATGACAGACTTGTCTTTTCTATGGTACAGATGTTGTCATTGTAGCAATGACTCAGATTCCTGTTGGACCAGGTTTTTAACTGTCATTTCTATAGTGATGTGAGCTGGAAAATTAGATGTCAGTAAGAGATCTGATCTAACTATCTAGAGAGTAAATACTATAGCAGGGAAAATGAATAAGCCCCAATTATGGAAAAATCTATGCAATTAATCTCTGTTCATTTAAAGGTAAGGCTACATCTGAGATGAAGTAAGATATTGGGCTTGGTTATCAAGCCTATTTTATGGGAGAAGTGATACCATGACTATTCTGTGCGTAAGTAAGTGATGGAGGGTTAAAACAGTGAAACAGGAATCAGAAGTAGAAACATTATTTGCTTGGAGTTATGTATTGTTATGTCATCACTAAATGGGGCCAAGCACACTGTTTTGCAGTCATTATGACCTACTGCTATTGACAGCTGGTACCATGTGTGATAATGTTGTTCCCCTTGTCTCACTCCTTTTTTTCTTAGAGGTCTTCTGAAAGAACCCTGTGTGTTTTCTTGACTCTTGACCTCTCCTATATCTGCTATAACATAGTGAAAGGCCATTATGGATATTTAGATTTCAAAAAATGTGGATCTAGCTATACCACTTGCTCACTGGTAAACTTGGAAAAGTTACCTAATCCTCTCTGGGTATTATTATCCTTTTCTTTTAATACTTCCAGCATCTGTTGTTTTGAGCCTTAATTAATATTAAAATGTGTAAAACCTGTAACTCTGTGCCTGAAACATAGTAGCCATTTAATAAAAGTTAGCTCCTTCTCCAATTCACATCCCACACACCTTCAAACATAGTTACACGCTCAGGTGTCAGAGCAACTGCTTCAAAATCTGCTCAGAGTCTTTTGGATTAAAATTGCCTGATGTACATTCCGGCACCCATAGTTGTTATGATAGTGTGAATCATTCCATGAGTACAGTGTGCAGGTATTATTAGAATTCTTTAAGTATTCACTTTTAGTATACCTTTATCCAATCTCCTGACCCTCACCAAGCATGCATGTGCACACAAACACACACTCATGAGATTGCCAAGATAATATTGACTATCTGCTCTTTAGTTTTTTTTTACATTATGCTTACCAAGAGCAATGGCTCAAAATTTTCCCAGAACAATTAATAAAGTGTTAAGGAGTCAAAATAATATTGATTTACAATCTCTAATAAATTTACATTTATTGTATTTTAGATGGCTTTGTATGTGAGTAATAACCTCTTTACCATAGACAGACAGCTTCCAATTAAGACACTTATGAGACAGGACCTGTGGTATGCTAAATAATATCTCCCCAAAATGTCCAGGTCCAAATTTCTGGAAACTGTGAATGTTGCCTTTTATAGCAAAAGGGATGTGATGCAAATTAAAGATTTTGAGATATGGAAATAATTCTGGGTTATCTGGGTGGGCCCTAAATGTAATCACAACTGCCCTTATAAGGGGGAGGGAGAGGGGGAGTAGACTACAGAAAGAAAAAGGAAATGCGATGATAGAAGATGCTACACTTGGCTTTGAAGATGAAAGGAAGGGGCTATGAGCCAGAACCAATGAGGAATACCCATAGCCTCTAGTAGCTGGAAGAGGCAAGAAACAGATTCTTCCTGGATCCTCTAGTGAAGGCAGCCCTGGTGGCACCTTGACTTTAGCCCAGTGAAACTGACTTTTTATTTCTGGCCTCCAGAACTGAAAGAGAATACATTTGTATTGTTTTAAGCCACTGTTGGTGGTCATTTGTTACAGCAGCAAAGGAAACGAATACAGGATCCAAGCAGTGCCTGTAGAGGATAATGTAAGCCTTAGTCCTCAATATAATATTAAATAATAACGATGTATGTTTAGTCACTTGTTCTTCATGCTTCATTCATGACATTGGGTCATTAAAGAGAGACTTCCATACTGATGTGTTCTGTCACTTCCAACCCCTTGTCATCAACTTTATCACAAAACCATCTAGATGGCAAGGCTGCTGTTGTTTAATTTCAGCTGTTTCTTATGAGTCCCACTCAGTTGAATCTGTCTTGCATTATTTTATGATGGAGACAGCTTGTCCAGTTGTGACAGCTGGAAGAAACTTGATGCTGACAGATTCAGACCCCCACGTTAACCTCCGAATTGCTTACAGAAGTTTTAATAAGTCACAGTTTGTCTCAGTGATGGCCCATTCAGCTAATTGTTCTTTAGGTGAATGAGTCACAGTGGCATGTGGATTTTCTTTGGAAAATTCTCCCACACATACACCTAATTTCTGAGTCAGCATGATAAGGATAGTTAATGACAAATAATGACACCTTTTTTTTCTTTAGCAATATAGTTATGATAACGCGAAGGCAAGGAAGCCTGTGAGATCTGGTAGGTAGAGAGTTAAATGGTTACTGCTACCTACCTGGTTGTCATACCATTTTTTTTTTTCCACTTCTGTAATTCTAGCTCCCTGGTGCCCTTTCTTTCTGTACAATGTAGGCACTGTAAGCTGCACCATTTTGCCACCCACATATCACCTTTTATTCTAAATTAAAAGCAAAGGAAATTTTCTTTCCATTTACCTAGAACTCGGGATTTGTTAAATATTTAATGTGTTATAATTAGAATGTATGCTTTTTAGAGGGCAAAAAACTTGATTTTTTCTGTCTACTCTTACATTTTATTAAATAGAAGATTTCTATTATGTGTTACCTCTTATGACTTTTCCCTCTAAGATACTGAAGTGAATATTACTTTACCTCTTAGGTGACATTTGATTGGCACTGCTAAAGATAGTAATTTGTTTAAATTCTTTAATATTTGGGAGATAATTTTATGACTTTTGGATGACGTAGCCCAGAATGAAGTCATCTGAGGTTACAGTGCTGAACCTTAGGTATTGCAGTATCAACTTAAGTAGCTGGATGATGCAAACAAACCTGAGGCTTGGACATTCACAGTCAGAATTCATACCTCTGACAAGAAGAAGTCAACAGTCTTTGTTTTGTAACACTTGAGTTGATGAGGTGCTGAAATCATGGTCTCCTCTGGTTAGATTCTTTATTAACATATTGCTGTGTGGCCATATTACCACATATTTAGTGGCTTATGCAAAAGGTTTATTATCTTACAGTTTTGTGTGTCAGGAATCCAAGCATGGCTTGGATCCTGTGTTTCATGTTCTCTCACAAGACTAGAATCAAGGTGTCACCCAGGGATGGGACCTCAGCTGTGGCTCAACTGGGGAAGGATCTGATTGCAAACTCACATGGCTGTTGGCAAATACACATACAGCTGTGAATGTGGTTTATCAATGGAGGACCCCAGTTCCTTGCTGAATGCTCTCAATTCCTTGACTGAGAGCCTCAGTTTGGAAGCCTCCCTTAGTTCCTCATCACATGGCCTTTCCATATGGCAGCTTACTTCATCAAAGCCAGAAAGACAGAAAATCAACAGAAGGGATATTCACAAAATGTAAGTTACAATCTTATGTAACAGAACTACAGAAGTAACAAGCCATTGTCTTTGCCATATTCTATTGGCTAGAAGCAAATCAGAGGTTCTGCTTCCACTCAAGGGGAAGGGATTACACAAAGACATGAGAAACAGGGATAACTGGCAGTAATTTCAGAGTCTGTCTGCCATAGGTCACTAACACAGAAGCAAGTATAAGACATTACCAAATATTCAATGTTTGTATTTATACCAGGATTAATCATGAGTGAGAATGGATACTTTAAATTTAGGCAAATTATGTAACCTCAAAAAGTCAAGATTATATAAGTTTTAGGGGATTTGAAGTATCAAATATTTCTATAATTTTTATTATTATTTTAAAGAGCAGTACCCCAATCATCCTCTTCTCCTCCTCCCAACACTTTCATTTCTTTTATCTGGTTATCTGCATATTTATCTTTGTGTCTCTAATCTATGTTTTGCTCCTTTTGAATGTTTCAGTTTTAGACATTATCTATTGACATCCCACCATGGAATATGGCATTCCTCTCTTTCCTACCACTTACTATAGCAGTACCCCACACAAGCACACACATGTTTTCCATGACTATCCCTCCAACACATTAATTGCAAAGTTTGTGTTAGATCAGTCTTCTCTATTTGCTTGTTTGTTGACAGACATGATTTATAATGTTACTGATCTGTATACTAAACCCTGATTCCTCTTCCTTCCATAAAAAATAAAATGTTTTATCTCCCTTAGGATTAATGATTGTCTTTTTTCATCGTGATTAATTTTCTATGTACATATAGTCAATACAATTCCAAATTCATCTTTTCTTAACGTGTTTATGTGTGTCAGGCATTCTATACACTTAATGTCTCTGAAGAATCTCATCTGAGCTTTTCCATTCATTTAAGTCTGTAGTGCTCACCTTCTATTCCTTCTGATAGGTATCAACCTTGCAGTTCTTCTCCATCATTTGGGGATTTTTATTGCCTCTTTCCTTTGTTAGATATCTTGATTTCTGTATGCCACGCCTTCTCTTGTTTTGTGTAGCACATCTCCCAGTAGTTTCATGAAAATTGTCTTTATTCTATACTCACTCTTGCTTCATCGACTAGATGTGAAATTCTAGCACTGGGAATAAATTCCCTAGAGAAATTAAAGCAATGACCAGATTGTCTTCTAGATGCCATTGTCACTGTAAGCTTTGCTTTAGGTTGATTCCATTGGTCCGTTTAGTTGGAGAAGCCTTGATGACAGCATCTTTAGATCTTTCAGTTTGACCTAGACATCCTAGGAAATCCCTCTTTTAAGCTCCCAATGGGAAGTTCTTAGGGCTATTTAGGGAAAGAGGGCACAGGAATGTCAACATCTAGTATACCTGTTTTCTCAATCACCTATTCTCATTATGTTACTATACCCTAAACTTTGACTGGTTTAGAGAACTATTTTATTCTTCGAAGAGAAGAAACCTTCAGTGTTTTGTAAGATTGAGGGAGGGATAGTCACCAGTCTATAGAGTGGAAAAGGCACAGTCTATAGGGGGAAAGGCACATGGGAATTTAACTGTTTTGAAAATATACTTTCACATAATTCCATTTTTTGCCTTTTTATTCACCTATTCTTCCAGACATATCTGATATGAAATTCATGAGTCCTCTGTAGTCTTACCAGGTGTATTTTTAGTTTTTCCTATGGCTAGCTTTGGATCCAGTTCTCAAGTCTGCTTGGTCATTTGTCATGTAACTACTTTATAGCATCCAGAATTTTGTTACTGTAGTTTCCTTTCTTGTTCTGCTTGTCTTTATGTATTTATGTTTTTACAAATATATTTCTATCATTTTAATGACATTTTGGGCAAAAGTGAAAGAAGATATATGTATCTGTTCATCTGACATATTTTTTTTCTACCAAGTCTGATGACATTTCCTCTAATTTGAAGGGATATCAGATGTAGCACCTTTTCAGAGATTTAACTACAGAACTATTATACAGACAGCTTATCAGTTCCTAGTTTCTTGACCTGGCTTGGGAATGCCAGTACTAAGCTAGAGAACCTCATTGTGTCATGCAAGGAAGCAGAACTGAAATCTAATTTGGCTTCACTTTTGAAATTGGCAGTTTTCATTAGAAAGTCTGTATGTCTGTATGTGTTTATATGTATGTGTATGTATATATTATGTAATGTATGCGTATGTATGTGTGTCTAGAAATACATATACAAATACATTTCTATATATAGTCTAATATGTGTATGTATTTCTATTTCTAGACTATTTCAGAGAAAGGAGTCTAGAAATGTTGAAACATATTGGGTTAGTTTTCCCTAGGGATACTCATTTCATTCTGTTTTTTGATGTAAGCCAAATACTATGCTTGTTCCACATGAGCATCCCAATCATCTTTCCTCATTGCATCCTCAGAAACTATGTAGGGGAAAAAGGCCTCCATCTGCCTGTGGAGAGAGGAAGCCAATTTATCCCTCCCACGTTAGCCCACAGAGGACTTTCCTTACTGTTTGATGCATCCTCAGCCTCCAACCCACCTGTCAGAGAATTGGGCTGATTATGTTCTGTTCATACTTTCTGTTCTTATTTATACATCTATTTTGGTATTATTTAACTTCTATTTAGGAACAAGTTATAAACTTCGGGCCTACAGCAAAGTCAAGCTTGAAATTAACTTATTTAAAGGCCCAAATCATGCTACTTATTTTAGTAATCACATTCTTGATACACTATCCTTTGTAATTTAAATGTTAACATCAATATGCCAAATATAATGGCTATCATTCAGAGACTGATCATAGAAATAATAGGTATATAATACCAGATGCCCCAAACCAAATTTAAAATATTCCTATTTTAGATTTCTTTTTCAATTTATTAAATATTTATGGGTTACTGTCATTATGCCAGGTTTTGTGTTAGGCACTGGGAATACAAATGTGGCCTCATGAACCTTGTAGGATTGCGATGAGACATATTTGTAAATAAATCATTATAAAACAGAATTATGAGACAAACATAGAAATATATCCTGGGAGTAGAGAATAAATCAGGGAGTGACTAACTGTCCCAAGGGAGGAGAACAGGATTCAGAATGACTTCACAAAAGCAGTGTCTGAGCTGAGTTTAAATGAAGAGGATTATGACACATTAATAAGGAAGAAGGGGTGGAAATACCATATGTAAGGATATGAGGCATGAAACAGGATATTTCAGGGATACTGAAGCATAAAGAAGGGAGATACCCATAACAGTGGGTTTCAGTCAAAATATAAAAACATTTTTGAGAAGAGCAATGGATGCCAGTTAATTTAGTTTCTTTTTAAAAGACTTGAAGCACTCAGAACGCATCAGACATGATATTTCACTTATTATTGCAAATAATCAAGGATAGTGTCAGAGTCAATGCATTTTTATCTCAGAAAAACCTTTAGTCCTAGGCAAACCAGGACAGTTGGCTACTTTATGCCTTGTCAACAATGAAATATTTCAGATTGATCTAATTCAAGTCAGGGCAATCAGAATTATTTTTAGGAAATTTAAAACTGGAATTAGAGAGTCAGTGTTTCTTTCTAATGGCCAATGAAACTTTCGGATATAAAACTTAGATGTTTGATGGTTATGTTTCTTGCCTTGTGGAGAAAGAAAATGTATAATAAGAGAAAATGAAATCTAAATTGCAAAGATAGTGCTGGAAAAACTGGATATCTGTATGCCAAAGAATGAAACTAGACTCTGTCTTTTATCATATACAAAACTCAAATGAAGGTGGATTAGAGGCTTAAATCTAAGACTTGAGACTAGGAAACTACTAAAAGAAAACATTGGGAAAACTCTCTAGAACATTGGACTAGGTGAAGCTTTATTGAGTAATAAGCCCAAAGCACAGGCAACCAAAGCAAAAATGGACAAATGTGATCAGATCAAGTTAAAAAGCTTCTAGCCTAGCCAACATGGGAAACCCTGCCTCTCCAAAAAAAAAAAGAAAAAAAAAAAAAGAAAAAAAAAAATAGAGCTGGGTTTGGTGGTACATACCTGTGGTCCCAGCTTCTTGGGAGGATGAGGTGGGCGGATTGCTTGAGCTTGGGAAGTTGAGGCTGCTGTGAGCCATAGTTGTACCACTCAAAAGGAAAAAAGAAAAAGGCAAACAAAAGTTTCTCCATAGCAAAGGAAGAAACAATCAACAAAGTGAAGTGATGACCTGAGGAATGGGAGAAAATATTTACAGATTACCCCTATAATAAGGAATTAATAACTAGAATATATAAACAGCTCAAACAACTCAATAGGAAAAATATATAACAATCTGATTAAAAAATGAGCAAAATATCTGAATAGACATTTCACAAAAGAAGACATACAAATGGCCAACAGTTTATGAAAAGGTGTTCAACATCACTAATCATCAGGTAAATGCAAATAAATCTGCAATGAGATATCTTACCCCAGTTAAAATGGCTTTTATTAAAAAGACAAGCAATAACAAATGCAGGCAAAGATGTGGAGGAAAGAGAAATCTCATACACCATTGGTGGGAATTTAAATTAGTACATCCACTAATATGGAAGACAATATGGAGCTTCCTCAAAAAACTAAAAATAGAACTACCATATGACCTAGCAGTTTCACTGCTAGGTATATACTCAGAAGAAAGGAAATCAGTATATCAAAGAGATATCTGCACTGCCATGTTTTTAGCAGCACTATTCATAATAACCAAGATTTGGAGGCAACCTAAGTGTCCATTAGTTGATGAATGGATAAAGAAAATGTGGCACATATATATACAAAATGGAGGTCTATGCAGCCATAAAAAAATTGAGATCCTGTCGTTTGCAACAACATGGATGGAATTGGAGGACATTATGTAAAGTAAAATAAGCCAGGGACAGAAAGGCAGATATTGCATGTTCTCACTCATCTGTGGGATCTGAAAATCAAAACAATTGAATTCATGGGGATAGAGAGTAAAATGATGGTTACCAGAGGCTGGGAAGGTTAGTGGTGGTGTGGCGGGGGGATGGGGAATGGTTAATGGGTATAAAAATATGGTTAGATACAATGAATAAAATCAAATATTTAATAGCACAACAGGTTGCCTATAGTCAGCAATAATATGATGTACATTTTTTTTTGAGATGGAGTTTTGCTCTTGTTGCCCAGGCTGGAGTGCAATAATGTGATCTCAACTCACTGCAATCTCCGCCTCCCAGATTCAAGCGATTCTTCTGCCTCAGCCTCCCGAGTGGCTGGGATCACAGGTGTGCACCACTACACCTGGCTAATTTTGTATTTTTAGTAGAGGTGGGGTTTCTCCATGTTGGTCAGGCTGGTCTGAAACTCCTGACCTCAGGTGACCTGCCTGCCTCAGTTTCCCAAAGTGCTGGGATTACAGGCGTGAGCCACTGCACCTGACCTATGATGTACATTTTTGAATAATGGAGGGAATACAATTGGAATATTTGTAGCCTAAAGAAATGTTGAAGCTTGAAGTGATGGGTACCTCATTTGCCCTGATGTGATTATTACACATTGTATGTCTGTATCAAAGCATCTCATGTACCTCATAAATACATACACCTACTATGTACCCATAAAAATAAAACAAATTAAAAGATTAAAATAAGTGGCCAGGTGCGGTGGCTCACACCTGTAATCCCAGCACTTGAGAGGCTGAGGTGGGTGGATCATGAGGTCAGGAGTTCAAGACTAGCCTGGACAAAATGGTGAAACCCCGTCTCTATTAAAACTACAAAAATTAGATGGGTGTGGTGGTGGTTGCTTGTAATCCCAGCTACTGTGGAGGCTGAGGCAGGAGAATCATCTGAACCTGGGTGGCAGAGGTTGCAGTGAGCCAAGATGATGCCACTGCACTCCATCCTGGGTGACAGAGACTGTCAAAATTAAAACAAGCAGTATATCTGTTGTTGGTTCATTTTTAATGAAGCTCATCTGTATACTATTGTTTAGCCTTTCCCTAGATTCTGGGAGATAATAAATTTTAATTTGTGATTAAGTTAGTTTGAATTAGATTTCTTTCACTTGCAACCCCAAAAGGTTTCAACTGTTATCAGGAAGTGGTGGCACAACCAAGAGATTCTAAGATATGAAATAGACAAAATGGATCAGGAGTTTGGTTAGAATTTCTATATACCAGGTTGAGAAACAATTCTTGAAGTGTGGTAACAAAGTTTAACTATAACGTGTTGTTTCTTGGGACTTAGACCACATACCCAGCAAAGTTCAGTTTTGTAGAAATAATCGTAATAGGAGAGTTTGTAGGTTTCTTGCATTCCTTACAAGATATTACAAGTAAGAGATAAGCACCAGTTCAGCGGGTGGGGATTGGAAGACTGCTCTGTAGTCATTAAGCAAAGATTTCTGCTTCAAGTCAGTGATCTGAGTCTGTCAAGGGCAATTACATGTTTTACTGAATTGCAGAAGATAAATTCTCTAGCATATTCTAATGTGAGTTTCCAGTTAGGCACAGGATCCTAGCAATTAAATGGGAATACAGTAGTTTCCCTCTAGCCAGGGTTTCACTTTCATGAGAACTAAAATTTACTTGTGGTAAAGCACTGTCTGATACTATTAAATGGAAACTTCCAGAAATAAACAATTCATAAGTTTTAAATTGCATGTTATTCTGAGTAGCATGGTGGAATCTTGCATATTCCTACTCTCTCCTGCCTGGGATATGAATCATCCCTTTATTCAGCATGTCCAGGTTATCTATGCTTCCTACCCTTTAGTCACTTAGTAACCAGTTTGGTTATCAGATCAATTGTCTTGACATCATGGTGCTTGGGTTTAGGTCATCCTTATTTTACTTAATAATTGACCCAGAGCACAAGTGTACTGATGCTGGCAGTTGGGATATGCTAAGGAGAAGCTGTAAAGTGCTTTAAGTGAAAAGGTGAAAGTTCTCAATAAAGAAAAAAAATGTGATGTGCTGGGGTTGCTAAGATATATGGTAGGGATGAGTCTTCCATTCATGAAATTGTAAAGAAGGAAACAAAATCATACTTGCTTTGCTGTTGCCCCTCAAACTGCAAAAGGTACAGCCATAGTGTGTAATAAGTCTTAAGATGGAAAAGGCTTTCAGTTTGTGAGTAGGATACATGAAAGAAAACCATGTTCCTATGATGGCAATTGGATTGGGTACTATCCTCAGTTTCAGGCATTCACTTCAGGTCTTGGAGTCACCCCTGTTGGTATGGGGAGACTACTGTATCTTGTAAATACCAGAAATATAAGGGCTTTTGAGTCCTCTGGTTTCATTCCAAGCACTTGGCTGAGTCAACCCAGCCAAGTGAAGTAGCCCTCTAGGAGGAGAGACGACTAATTAAAAAAATTACAATGTTAAAAAAATCAAGCATTGTTAATTGTTTTTGATATTTTAAAAGTTGTCTTCTGTTTAAACTTTAGTAAATGCAAATCAAAACTACATTGAGATACCATCTCACACCAGTTAGAATGGTGATCATTAAAAAATCTGGAGACAACAGATGCTGGAGAGGATGTAGAGAAATAGGAACACTTTTACACTGTTGGTGGGAGTGTAAATTAGTTCAACCATTGTGGAAGACAGTGTGGCAATTCCTCAAGGACCTAGAAATAGAAATTCCATTTGACCTAGCAATCCCATTTGACCCAGCAATCCCATTACTGGGTATATATCCAAAGGATTATAAATCGTTCTATTATAAGGACACATACACACGAATGTTCATTGCAGCACTGTTTACAATAGCAAAGACTTGGAACCAACCCAAATGCCCATTGATGATAGACTGGACAGGGAAAATGTGGCACGTATACACCATGAAATACTATGCAGCCATAAAAAACGATGAGTTTGTGTCCTTTGTAGGGACATGGATGAATTTGGAAGCCATCATTCTCAGCAAACTGACACAAGAACAGAAAACCAAATATTGCATGTTCTCACTCATAGGCGGGTGTTGAACAATGAGAACCCATGGACACAGGGAGGGGAGCATCACACACTGAGTTTAGTAGGGGGGAACTAGGGGAGGGATAGCAGGGGGTGGGGAGTTGGGGAAGGTAACATGGGGATAAATGCCAGATATAGGTGATGGGGGAGGAAGGCAGAAAACCTTATTGCCGTGTATGTACCTATGCAACAATCCTGCATGTTCTCCATATGTACCCCAAAACCTAAAACACAATTAAAATATATATATATATATATAAACAACTGGTTAATATCAGAAAAAGCTATAGCCATATCATTGGCTTATCCATTTCATGGACTAGAAATGATTTGTATTTCTACTGGACCAAATCTACAATCTAAACACTGCCTCTGTAAAATTATAAAATGGCCAATAAACAGAAAATCAAACCTAGCACTGCACTGAAAAAATAAATAAATAAATCATAAAGAAAACCTTGGTAACCTCACAAATACATTAAAAAATTAGGCATGAATTATTTATTCAGAAAGTTTAACCCTCTAAGCTCAAAATAGTTCTGTTACATTAATTGCCAATTTACAAAAACAGACTGAGGAAAGGAAAATGCTTTAGTTTCATTTTCAAGGCAGCTGGATTTGTAATCCATTTTTAAAAGGTGCTTTCAGGTTTAGAATAATTATATGCAGGAAAATGCAAACAGCTTATTTTAAATATGCTTGAAGGAAAGATTTCCCTGAATTAAATCTTCACGTTACATTTATCAGTACCAGCACCTGTGTGTTAAGATTAAAATGGAATAACTTTATCAAAATTATTTCATTTTACTCTTCTACATTTTTGTTACTTGCATTGATGAATACACACTCTTTGCTCCAAGGTATAAAATCTTGAGCAAGTCTTACAAATTACTTAATTTTTATATCTTTTAGCAAGTAAAAGAGATTTGACCAGAAGTTATAGGATATTTAACTATATCCTATATAATGCAAGAAGACTCTGTTCTTTAATATTTATTGAGGGTATTATTTTCATTCTGTCAACATTTAGTGTGCAACCACTGTGGATAATACATTATTATTATCATCAGTATTTATTAAAGGCTGCTCACTCAGGTGCTGGACTAAGGGCAAGGGAATGAAAACGCATAATTTTTTTTTCACTCTCCAGGATTTTGTAGCTTAAGAAAGGCAGCACTGAAGAGATAGAGAAGAGCAAAACATTAATTAAATAAGTAATTAAAATATGTATGAAAAGAATCACTGTTATGTGAATAGTAGATTCATGGATGGCACAGTTTTAGAAAGAAAAAGCACATGGAAAGATGGCGACTTCTCTTCCATTAATTGGTTAATTTATAGAAGTAGAATTTCTGCAGTGTGTGTGCACATGTCCACACATGCACACACATGTTGTGTGTCTCTGTGAAGTGGGTGGTGGGGGCAATGAAATGTTCCCAAGTATAGAATAGAACTTGTAAGAATCACTGGCACATTGACCATGTCATTGAATGAATCTGAATGAATGAAAAAATAAGTTAATGAATAAATTTGAAAAATAAGAAAATCTGTTAGACATAAAGAGCATACACAGACACACACACACACACACACACACACACACACACACACACACACACAAACAGCAGTAGGAAGAAAACAAGCTACATAAGATAGTCCAGCACAGTCTGATAAAGAAAACCCTGGTCAGAGAGTGTATTATGTAGTGTGAAGTCATCACAGGCCTCAATGAGAGAAATTGATGGTAATTTATTACATTCCAGAGATAGTCATATTTAGCTGAAACATTAAAAATAAGTAAGCATTAAGCAGTTAAAAAAGAGGAAAAAGAAATTTTCCAAGAATAAGACAGCATGTCTAAACTATAGATAAGATACAATGTTAGATTCATAAACCTGAGGCTTAAATATACGACAAAGGAACTTGTTTGCTATAGAGTGTTATTGCTTCTAGAACCTTTTGGTAGATGATGGTAGGAAGCCTTTTTCTTTTTTCTTAAATCATGGATTCATTCTTCTTAAGCCACAAATTCTGTCTGTTCCTCAGTCCATATTTGTATTTCCTTTCTTTTATGGTGAAAATTCCATTTCCTAATAGTGTCAGCGTAACTGCCTATTTACTCAGTTTTAACACATTTGCATGTACTTGTGCACACACACACACACACACACACACACACAGACACCTCTCTCTCTCTTAAATTGCTGTACAATACCAGCAACATCACCAAATTTATCAGTAAAATTCAACATTTATTTATGGTTATTTTGGTCCTTAGAATATTTCCACTGAGGGTGGAAACAGTATTGTGTTAATGTCTTAATTCTAAAAGTTCTTGGATTAATTTGTTATTTTATTCTATATAGTTATATTATCTATTTGATATATAATTAGGTTTATATGTTTTGCTTTTAGTAAATTTTAAGGACTTTCCATAACATACTTATTGATTTAATTTTGGTTTTAAATTATATAAAATATTAATATGGTTTAAAGTCAAAACTATACAGATATGCTCAGAGAAATCCTACTTCTTTCCTATACCTTCTATTCTTTCTACAATCCCCTATAGGTAATCAATTCTTTTCTGGTTTATCCTTCCTATATTTTCCCCCCTTTTTCTCTTAATCAAAAGCATGCTATATGTACTTACATTTTTGCTTATAGATTTTTAAAAATTAACAGAATTTACTTTTTAGAGTAAATTTAGGTTTACAGAAAAGTTTAGCAGAAAGTACAGAGTTCTCATATACCTCCTATCTCTCCCAATTCTCCTATTAACATCTTGCCTTAATGTGGTATATTCATTAAAATTGTTCAACTAATACTGATACATTATTATTAACTAAAGTTCATTGCTTACATGGGGGTTTTACTCTTTGTGTTGTATAGTTCTATGGCACTTGACAAATCCATAATGTCATGTAGCCACCATTACAGTAACATATAGAATAGTTTCACCACCCTAAAAACCTTTTGTGTCCTCCTTATTCATTCCTCTCTTTATCCCCTAGAACTTTGACAATCACTGATCTTTAAATTGTCTCCATAGTTTTGCCTTTTTAGAATGTCACATAGTTGGAATTACGTAGTAAGTAGCCTTTTCAGACTGGATTCCTTTACTTGGCAATATAAATTTAAGGTTTCTTCATGTCTTTTCATGCTTTGAAAGCTTGTTTTGTTTCAGCACTGAATAATTTTTCATTGCATGGATATACCACAGTTTGTTTATCTATTCCACTGACTGAAAGACATTTTGATTGCTTCCAAGTTTGGGTAATTATAAATAAAGCTGCTGTAAACATTCCTGTGCAGATTTTTCTGTGGGTTTATTTTCATCTGGGTAAATTCCCAAATGAAATAAATCCGGTATGATGACTACATTACATGATAAGACTGTGCTTAGCTTTGTAAGAAACTTCCAAACTGTTTTCTAAAGTGGCTGTACCATTTTGCACTTTCACAGTAATGAATGAGAGTTCCTGTTGCTCCACATCCTCACCAGCATTTGGTATTGTCAGTGTTTTATATTTTAGTCATTCTGAGAGAGGAGTAGTAACATGTCATTGTTTTAGTTTGCAATTCTCTAGTGACATATGATATTAGCATCTTTTCATGTAATTATTTGCTACCTGTATATTTTCTTTTCATTTTATTTTATTTTTTTTATGGCATTTTAGGTTTTGGGGTACATGTGAAGAACATGCAAGATTGTTGCATAGGTACACACGTGACAGTGTGATTTGCTGCCTTCCTCCCCATCGCCTATATCTGGCATTTCTCCCCATGCTATCTCTTCCCAACTCCCCACCCCCTGCTGTCCCTCCCCTGTTTCTCCCCAACAGACCCCAGTGTGTAGTGCTCCCTCCCTGTGTCCATGTGTTCTAATTGTTCAAAACCCGCCTATGAGTGAGAACATGCGGTGTTTGATTTTCTGCTCTTGTGTCAGTTTGCTGAGAATGATGGTTTACAGGTTCATCCATGTCCCTACAGAGGACACAAACTCATCGTTTTTGATGGCTGCATAGTATTTCATGGTGTATGTGTGCCACGTTTTCTCTGTCCAGTCTATCATCGATGGGCATTTGGGTTGGTTCCAGGTCTGTGCTATTGTAAACTGTGCCTCAGTGAACATTCGTGTGCATGTGTCCTTATAGTAGAATGATTTATAATCCTTTGGATATATACCCAGTAATGGGATTGCTGAGTCAAATGGAATTTCTATTTCTAGGTCCTTGAGGAATCGCCACACTGTCTTCCACAATGGTTGAACTAATTTACACTCCCACCAGCAGTGTAAAAGTGTTCCTATTTCTCCACATCCTCTCCAGCATCTGTTGTCTCCAGATTTTTTAATGATTGCCATTCTAACTGGTGTGAGATGGTATCTCAATGTAGTTTTGATTAGCATTTCTCTAATGACCAGTGATGATGAGCATTTTTTCATATGTTTGTTGGCCTCATGTATGTCTTCTTTTGTAAAGTGTCTGTTCATATCCTTTGCCCACTTTTGAATGGGCTTGTTTTTTGTTTCTTGTAAATCTGTTTGAGTTCTTTGTAAATCCTGGATATCAGCCCTTTGTCAGATGGGTAAACTGCAAAAATTTTTTCCCAATCTGTTGGCTGCCGATTCACTCTAGAGACTGTTTCTTTTGCCATGCAGAAGCTGTGGAGTTTGATTAGGTCCCATTTGTCTATTTTGGCTTTTGTTGCCAATGCTTTTGGTGTTTTGGTCCTGAAGTCCTTGCCTATTCCTATGTCCTGAATGGTTTTGCCTAGATTTTCTTCTAGGGTTTTTATGGTGATAGGTCTTATGTTTATGTCTTTAATCCATCTGGAGTTAATTTTAGTGTAAGGTGTCAGGAAGGGGTCCAGTTTCTGCTTTCCATACATGCCATCTGTATATTTTCTTTGATGAAGTATCTGTTAAGATCTTTTGTCCATTTTAAAAATTGGGTTGTTTTCCTATATTGTATTTTAAGTGTTCTTTGCATATTTTGAATACTAGTCCTTTATCAGATATGTGTTTTGCACAAAGATCTTCTCCCAGTCTGTGGCTTGTCCTTTCATTCTCTTAAGAATATCTTTTGCAGAGTAGAATTTTTCAATTTGGGTTTAAATGAAATCCAATTTATCAGTTTTTTCTTTCATTTATAGTATTTTCACTGTTGTATCTAAAATGTTATTGCCAAACCCAACATTATCTAGATTTTTTCTTGGTATCTTCTAGAAATCTTATAGCTTTTCATTTTACATTTAGGCTTATGATCCATCTTGAATTAATTTGTGAAAAGTATAAGACCTGTGTCTAAATTCTTTTTTTTTTAACATGTGGATTTTCTATGGTTCTAGCACCTTTTGTTGAAAGACTATCTGTATTGACTTGCCTTTGCTCCTTTGCCAAAGATCTCTTGAGTGTATTGATATGGGTCTATTTTTGGATATTATTCTGTTCCACTAATATGTTTGTCTATTCTTTCACCAGTACCACACTGTCTTGATTACTGTAGCTTTATAGTACATATTGAAATCAAGTAAGAATGATATGAAGCTTTTGTTTTTCACTTAACGATGTATCACAGACTCTATAAAATACATCATCTTATAGGTATTTTTCTAATGAAATTTGGAATTTTCCCAAGTGATTTTATCATAGGACAAACAATGAGCCATATATTTATTAATTCATAAATTGTGAAATTTATGAATCGACTTTTTAAAAAAATTCTCTTTATTTTTTATTTCAACTTTTGTTTTAGATTCAAGGGGTACATGTGCATTTTCGTTACATGGGTATGTTGTATGTTGCTGAGTTTTGGGGTACCAGTGATCCATTACCCAGGTAGTGAGCATAGTGCCCAGTAGGTAGTTTTTAAACCCTTGCTCCCCTTCCACCGCCACCCCCCCAGCGCCTACTCCGCCTACTCTAGTTGTCCCCAGTGTCTGTTGTTCCCATCTTTTAAAAATAATTTTTATTTTAAGTTCTGGGATATACGCAGAGGATGTTACATAGGTAAATGTGTGCCATGGTGGTTTGCTGTGCCTATCAACTCATCTCCTGGGTATTAAGCCCCACATGCATTAGCTCTTTATCATGATTTTCTCTCTCCCCCCACCCTCCCCCAACAGGCCCCAGTGAGTGTTATTTCCCTTCCTGTGTCCATGTGTTCTCATTGTTCAGCTCCTACTTATAAGTGAAAACATGAGGTGTTTGGTTTATTATGAATTTGCTTTTAAGTGGCATATCTAATTAAGCCCAGGTAGAGCCTTTAAAAAAATTTGAATTTTTTATCAGTGAGGCACCACCATGCATAAGGCAATGATAGCAATGAAATCTGGGTGGAACTTCTCAGGAGAAAAGAATCAATAGTCAATGTAGTTTAGTGGATTTTTCTCTATGTGTTTTTGCAGTGCACATTAGACTTTGAACCCTGATGACTACCACTGGCTTCAATGGGAGTTTTGTTTTTGTAAGATATCTGTTTTACTGTAGAAGCAAATGCTATTAAAATTTGATTTAATCAGCAAATATTAAATCGGAGAGGTGAAAACAGGATGCGAGTTTGAAGTTGTACTCTATTTGTATCTAGCCATGCATAACACTTTGACCAGAGCAGATAACAAAACAAAAGCTGATTTTAGTAATTTATTAAAATATGTCAACTTCCATAGGCTATTTCTGAATTTCAGGATTTCCTGACAATAAATAATTTATGTAATTACTGTTTTGATTATAAACAGAGCACATTTGTTAAGCACAGAAGCACTATTTTCCCCCTGCTTAGAGATATTCCTAGTAGCAAAAATTTGAAAGCAAACAGTTTACTTTGTAGAGACCCTGTTCCTTTAATTTCAGAGCTTTCTAAGTATGCATTCTGAAGACAAAACTAAGATTGATGAGTAGAATTTTGGGAGAGGCAGGTTTTAGCTTAATATATGAAAGCTGTTCCATGGTACTTGACTTAAGAAAGAATGAGCTTCTTAATAATGGACATATTCAAGCTGAAGCGTAGATTTTCCAGAGATGCTGAAGAAAGAAGTTTGGCTTTAGAAATAGGTTGAGCAAAATAACATGTAAGATCATTTTATGGTCCAAGACTCCATGGATTAAAAATTGATTGTTAATTTTTGGTATGTATATGTTGAAAACCATTAACTCTTTACAATTTGAGTCTCAAAATTTTTACTTTATGTTCAGTAGACATAAATAATTCTGTAGGTCTTAATATAATTATGCTCTTATTACTTTAAGGTATTTCATGTATGGTGCTTTGGTCAGCTGAGATGTTATCTTTTACAGTATAATGTTAATGTTATTATTTTGTTGAAACTCCATATAGGAATATTACAGATCTTGAAAAATAGAGGGTAAGTCCATCCATAGTCTGACAATTCTTTTTTTTTTGTTTTTTTTGAGACAAAGTCTCACTCTGTCACCCAGGCTGGAGTGCAGTGGCGCCATCTCAGCTCACTGCAACCTCTGCCTCCCAGGGTCAAGCAATTCTCCTGACTCAAGACTCCTGAGTAGCTGGGACTACAGGCAGCCACGACCACACCCAGATAATTTTTTGTATTTTTTTTTCTATTATTGAGACGGAGTTTCGCTCTTGTTACTCAGGCTGGAGTGCAATGGCACGATCTCAGCTTGCCGCAACCTCCGCCTCCTGGGTTCAGGCAATTCTCCTGCCTCAGCCTCATGAATAGCTGGGATTACAGGCGCGCGCCACTGTGCCCAGCTAATTTTTTGTATTTTTAGTAGAGACGGGGTTTCACCATGTTGACCAGGATGGTCTCGATCTCTTGACCTCGTGATCCACCCGCCTCGGCCTCCCAAAGTGCTGGGATTGGAGGCGTGAGCCACCACGCCCGGCCCAATTTTTTGTATTATTAATAAAGACAGGGTTTCACCATGTTGGCCAGGTTGGTCTCGAACTCCTGACCACAAGTCAAGATCTGCCCTCCTGAGCCCCCCAAAGTGCTGGGATTACAGGTGTGAGCTACCATGCCCAGTTCATAGTCTGAATAATTCTAATGCTTTTATAGAAAATTACTGGTACTCACAACTTTGAATAAAAATGTCCAAAAAATATTTGTTGAGAGACCAGTTGGTAGGACCCAGTCATTTAACTTGTGAATAACTCTGGATGCCTGGTATCTTCTCTCAACTTAATTGTTTATTTATTAACATTCATTTTGCCATCATATATATGATGATTATCCTGAACTGGTTAAAGTTTTGGCTTTATGTAGCATTAAAATTCAGTTAGGTAGAATCAGGTAAGGTCAACTTTAATTTTATAGCCATTATATGCTAGATACAAATATACTTTATAAAAATGTGCTGTGATATATCTCATCCTACTACCAACCAAACAGAACAAAATCTCTTGACCCCAGCTGTCACAACACAATAGCTTCAGTCTCTGAACCCATTCACAGTGACATGTCTTGAAAGAGATACCTACTGTCATCATTGTTTCTGTTTTTCTTTTACACATAGATTTTGTCCTCACTCTGTTTAATGGGCAGTCCCTCACAACCAATCCTCCAACAGTTCTTTTGTTAAGTCTACCATTTAAATATCCATGACTATGAACCCAATGATCACTTCTGCATCCTAATGTATTTTATTTTTTCCTTTCAGCACTATTTGATAAAGCATGACGATTTTTTTTTCTTGAAATACATTCTTCTGTTAGTTTAAATGACTTTATACTCTTATTTTTCCTTATTCTTCCCTCCCTGGCTGCTCCTTTTAAGTCTCCTTTACAAATTCCTCTTCCTCTGCCGTACCTCAAATATGTCATTTGTATTTTCAATAAACACAGTCACCCAAAGTAATACACCCAGTGCCTTTGCTTTACATACTGCCTACATACTAATGACTCTGTCACTTCCAGTCCTGAATTGTACCTGCAGTTTCAGACATACATAACCATCTACTAACCTGACATCACCAGTCGGGTGATGAGCTTAGTTCTTCAAGTCAGAAACTTAAAAGTAATCCCTGATTCATCTCTTTTTTTTTTCTTTTCTTTTCTTTTCTCCTCTCTCTCTCTCCCTTCCTCTCTTTCTCTCATTCTCTCTCTTTTTCTTTCTTCCTTTTTTTTTTTTTTTTTTTTGACAGAGTCTTACTCTGTCACCCAGGCTGGAGTGTAGTGCTGTGATCTCAGCTCATTGGAACCTCTGCCTCTTGGGTTTAAGAGATTCTCCTGCCTCAGCCTCCTGAGTAGCTGGGACCACAGACATGCACCACCATGCCCAGCTAATTTTTGGTATTTTTAGTAGAGACAGGATGTTACCATGTTGGTCAGGCTGGTCTCAACTCCTGACCTCAAGTGATCCTCCTACCTCAGCCTCCCAAAGTGTTGGGATTATAGATGAGAGCCACTGCACTGGGCCTCATCTCTTTTCTTTACCCTCAACCTGATCCATTAATAATTCCTGTTAATGCCACTTTAAAAACATGACCACTATTTGATCACTTCTAACTTATCTTGCTACTATCCTAGTCTAAGCCTTCTTCAATTCTCTCCTGGATTATTGCAATAGCTTTCTAACTAGTGTCATTCCTTTTTCTCTTATTCCCCTCCTACAATCCATTTTACTCAAAGCATCCTGAATGTTCTTTAAAAATACTAGTCAGGTTCTTCCCATGCTTAAATCTCAGTGATGACTTTCTAATATACTTCAGCAAAATTATAAAAAACTTCCCACTTTTAACAACAAATTCTCACAGAGTTTGGCTCTCATCTATTTCTCCAATCTCATCTCATAATAATTTATTCTATTTTTAATTTTAAAATACCCACTATACCCTAGTTGTACTGGTTTTTATTGCTCTTGCCTCTTAAAGATACTGCATAAATTTTCTATTGCTGTGTAACAGATCACATGTCATGGTTTAAAACATACCCATTTGTTATCTCACAGTTTCTGTGTGTCAGGAGTTCAGACATAGCTTAGATGGGTCCTAAATTGGTACTGGGAGTGGGATACTGCTACAGGGACACTTGAAAAAGTGGATGAAACTTTGGAACTTTGGCAGAGGTTGGAATGGTTTGGAGAGCTCAGAAGACTGGAAAATGTGGGAAAGTTTGGAACTTCCCTGAGACTTATTGAATGGCTTTGGCCAAAATGCTGATAAGTGGTATGGGCAATGAAACCCAGGCTGAAGTGGTCTTAGATGGAGATGAGGAATTTATTGAGAACTAGAGTAAAGGTTACTCTTGCTTTGCTTTAGCAAAGAGACTGGCAGCATTTTGCCCCTGCCCTAGAAATTCTTGGAATTTTGAACTTGAGAAAGATGATTTGGAGTATCTGGTGGAAGAAATTTGTAAGCAGTGAAGTGTTCAAGAGGAACTAGAGCATAAAAGTTGGTAATATTTGCAACCTGACAATGCAATACGAAAAACAAACAAACAAACAAACATTTGCTGGGAAGAAATTCAAGCCTACTGCAGAAATTTGCATAAGTAGTGAGGAGCTGAATGCCAATCACTAAGACAATGGGGAGAAAGTCCCAGAGCATATCGGAGGCCTTCACAGCAGGTCTCCCATCACAGGCCCAGAGGTCTGGGAGGAAGTATGGTCTTGTGGGGTGGGCCCAGGGACTCCCCTGCTCTATGCAACCTTGATACATGGGGCCCTGCATCCCAGCTGCTTCAGCTCCAGCCATGGCTAAAAGGGGCAAAGGTACAGCTTGGGCCATTGCTTCAGAGAGTGCAAGTCCCAAGTCTTGGTGGCTTACATATGGTGTTGAGCCTGTGGGTACACAGAAGTCAAGAACTGAGGTTTGGGAATCTCTGCTTAGATTTCAGAGGATGCAGGGAAATGCCTGGATGTTCATGCAGAAGTTTGCTGCAGGGGTGAAACCCTCATGAAGACCCTCTTCCAGGTCAGTAGGGAAGAAAAATGTGGGATTGGAACCTCCACACAGACTCCCCACTGCGGCAGTGCCTAGTAGAGCCATGAGAAGAGAGTTATCATCCTCCAGACCTCAGAATCATAGATCCACTTATAGGTTACACTGTGCACTTGGAAAAGCTGCACACACTCAGCTTTTATAGGCTTGATTTTATAAGCCTGATTTTACAGGCTTATAGGTGGAAGGGACTTGCCTTGTCTCAGATGAGACTTTTCGACTGTGGACTTTTCAATTAGTGCTCCAATGAGTTGACTTTAGGAGACCATTGGGAAGGCATGGTTTTGAAATGTGAAAACAACATGAGATTTTGGAGGGGTCAGAGACAGAATGATATAATTTGCTTCTGTGTCCCCACCCAAATCTCACCTCAAATTTTAATCCACATAATACCTATGAGTCAAGAGAGGGGCCAGGTGGCAGTAATTGGATTATGGTGGCAGTTTCCCCCATGCTGTTCTCATAATAGCGAGTGAGTTTTCGTGAGATTTGATGGCCTTTTAAGCATCTGGAAATGCTTTTTAAGCAGACATTTCCTTGCTTGCACTCACTCTGTCCTGCTGCCCTGTGAAGAAGGTGCCTGCTTCTCCTTTGCTTTCTCCCATGATTTAAAATTTCCTGAGACTTCCCTAGCAATGGAGAACTGAGAGTCAATTAAACCTCTTTCCTTTATAAATTACCCTGTCTTGGGTATTTCTTGATAGCATTGTGAGGATGGACTAATACAGGTCCTCTGTACATGGTCTCAAAAGGCTGCAATCATGTTGCCTTTCAAGACTGTCGTCTCTTCTGAAGTTTAGTTGTTCTCTGGCAGGCTCATGTGTTTTTGGCAGAATTCAATTCTGAGGTTATAGGACTCAGGCCTCTATTGTCTTGTAGGCTATTGGAGGAGAGTTGTTTTCAACTTGAGGCTGGTCTCAGATTCTAGCCACAGGCTGTCTCAGAGTATGGCTGCTAGCTTTCCCAAAGCCAGCAGATAAATTTTTCTGACCTCAGGTAAGCAGACATAATTCTTACCTAATCAGATCTGGCTCAGCCAGGATACTCTCCCTTTTGATTAACTTGAGCTAACTGAGCTTGATTACATCTACATAACTTCTTTTGCCATGTAACGTAACATAATCACAAGAACGATGTTGAATCTTATTCACAGATTGAGCTGACATGTGAGAGGTGGATTAATATACAGGGTGTGTAAATGAGAGAGTAGGAATCTTAGGGCCATCTTAAAATTCTGCCTGCCACACACACACACTAAGCTCACTCCTGTATTTTCCTTTGCATTATCTGATCCCTCTGCCTGATTCTTAATCTCTGCATGGCTGGCTCTAATTTAGTCTGGTTGCATCTTAAAAGAGACCTTCTTAGAGAGATTTGTCTTAACAATCCAGTCTAATCATTAGGGATTCAAACATGAATAAGACATATTTTGTGTTTTAGATAGAATAATATAGTGGTAGAGTAAAAGATGGATTTGAATACTTTAAAAGTAGAAACCAAAATATCAAATAGGAGATATTTACAATAGCATAACGTAGGAATATTAGAGATGAAGAAGTAGAGGATTGTGAATTGGGGAAAGAAATTATATTCAATTTGAGTCAAATTTGAATTGAGATGATTTTATGGCTTAAAGTCTAAATTACTGGTCAAAGGTCACAAAGGTAATTTTTTTGTATGATGAAACCCTTACAATATTTTATATTATTTGTAAGAAATTCACAACTTTGGTAACTTGCCTTTTATTCTTTCCTTTTTTTTTTTAAATTTAACACTTGCTCATGTAATTATTATTATTATTATTTGAGAGACAGAATCTCAGTCTGTCACCCAGGCTGAAGTGTGGTTGTTCATAGCTCACTGCAGCCTTGGATTCTTGGCTCAAGGAGTCCTTCCACCTCAGCTTTCTGAGTAGTTAGGACTACAGGTGTGTACCACTACTCTTGGCTATTTCTTTTTTCTAGAGACCAAGTATTGTTATGTTGCGTAGGCTGGTCTTGAACTCCTGGCGTCAAGTGATCCTCCCACTTCAGCCTCCTAAAGTGCTAGGATTACAGGCTTGAGTCACAGCCCTTGGTGCCTTTTTTCTTTATATCGATATTTTGAAAAAATGATCACACGCTCATCAAGAGGCATTTATTTTGGGAATATTATTTCCACGGTAAAGAACTAGAAAAATTGACACAATATATAAAACAGCTGTTTTTAGTTGTTGGACATTAGACAATACAGGTCTGTAAATTCAGAGAGAAGAGAAACAAATGAGGTGAGCCCTGCAATTACCCACCTACGTGTTTGAAAGTGGTTTATGGGCTACAAAGCAGGGAGAGAGCTCTTGATGAGTTGAAGAGACAGAGTTTACTTTCAGGTAGCTCGAGGTTGCTAGGATTTCTAGGTCAGGGTATTGGAGAGTTGGGAACTGCACACAGTGAGGCTAGGGAAAGACCCACTGAAAAGCAATATTCTGAGCAATTCCAGGAGCTCACACAGAGTAGGAAATGTTTTATATTCCCAACAGTGAAAAGAAGAGACCTAAATTGTAAGATACAAGGCACTGGATAGAGTACCCAGAAGAGTCTCACCTTAATAATGGGAATAATGTGGCCCTGTAAAAAGATTTTTCTGGAATTATCCTAACAAAGTTTAAAGGAAACCTGAAAGTAATGAAACTGATCTGCAGATTAATGAACTATGTTCCAGTTATAACAAATCCTGGCACCTCACAATGTAAAATTCACAATGTTCACCAAACAGTAAAATATTATTTTGCAAGTAAAGAAGTTATAATCTGGAGAAAAATAAATAAATCAATAGAAACAAATGGAGAAATGACAGAGATAATAGATTTAGCAGCCAAGTTGTTTACCAAATAGCTGTTATATTATGTAAATATAAAACCATGTTATAAAATGCACAAGCATGTAAAGGGATACATGAGCATGAGGAGAGAAATGTAAGAAACAAATGACTCACATGGAACTTCTGAAGATAATGAATATAATAGCTGAAATATACTAGATAATATATATATCAGAGATAAGACTGAAGCAGAAAAGATCTGTGAACTTGAGAATCTGGCAATAGAAACTAAAATGCAGTACAGAAAGAAGAAGGATTGGAAAAAAATAGAAAACAGCATCAGTGAGCAGTGACCAACTCAGCTACTGAGATATGTGTAACTGACATCCTGAAAGGGAGCGAGGAATGTAGAAAAATTAGTTGAGAAAATAATGTTTGAAAATTTTCAAATATGATGGAAACTCTAAGCCCACAGATCCAATAAATTGAATAAATTGTATGCAAAATAAACTTAAAGGAGCCACATTGAGGCATATTAAAATTATTGAAAATCAGTGATGTAACAAAAAATTTTAAAAGCAGCCAGAGAAAAATGACATATTACTTACCAGAGTAATATAAATAAAAGAATAAAACCAGACTTTTCCTCATAAACTAGGTGAGTCCGAAGTGATGAAATCATATCTTTAAAGCACTAATAGAAAAAAACTATCAATTTATAATTTTATTCTCAGTTAATATATATTTCAGAAGTGAGGGTGAAGTAAAAGCTTTTCAGGCAAACACAGACATGATTCATTGTACACACATCTTTCTCATAGAAAGATTAAAGGAAGTTATTCAGGCAGAAGGCAAAAATGATATCAGATGGAAAATTTGCTCTACCAAAAAATGATTAAACTCTTCTGTGTACAGCAGAAATAATAAAATGCATTGTGTGATTTATAACATGTAGACTTAATATATATGGCAACAGAAGTACAAAAAATGATAGGAGTAAATGGAAGTTTACCTTTCTAAGGTTTTCATAATATGTGTGAAGTAGTTTGAGTTACTTAAAATGCTTTGTAGAATAATTTTTAAAAATAAAGTAAATGAACTCTTACATGTCTATAATTGTCATACCGATTTTCTTACATGTGAGTGATGTCTTGCTTGGTAATAGGATTCTTGATTCATAGTTTTATTATAAGAATAACTTAAGACAATTTAAATTTAATGCAGTTTAATTGAACAAAGAATAATTCATGAATCAGGCAGCACTCAGAACTAGAAGAGATTCTGAGAACTCTGCCCAGCAGCATGAGTAGTGAGCTTTTATTGGTTCAACACAGAAGCAAAGTAGAGAAACTATCTGAATGGCTACAATGAGGTATTTATGTTATTTGGTCATAGTGCAATAAGACATTTGCCTTATTTGGGCATGTTGTGAGAAGCTGGCTGCTTATAATTGACTGAAACCTGGCTGCTTGTGATTGGCTGAAACTTGGCTGTTTGTTATACTCCTAAGTTACATTTTGGTTTGTTTACATGCTAAGTTAGGTTATGGTTCACTTGGTAGCACCTCACAGTGTAGAGATAGCCTCTGGCTAATGGCTCTCTGCTTATTTTTGAAATTATTGTTATTTTATTATTTATGATTTCAATAACTTTTTGGGGAATAGGTGGATGCTTACATGAATAAGTTCTTTAGTGGTGATTTCTGAGATTTTGGTGCACCTATCGCCCAAGCAGTGTACACTGTACCCAATATATAGTCTTAACTTTCAATCCCTGACCTTTCCTCTTAAGTCCCCAGAGTCCATTATATAATTCCTATGCCTTTGTATCCTCATAGCTTAGCTCCCATTTTCTAGTGAGAACATACGATGTTTGGTTTTTATTCCTGAGTTACTTCACTTATAGTAATGGTCTCCAAATTCAACCAGGTTGCTGTAAATGCCCATTATTTCATTCCCTTTTATGGCTGAGTAGTATTCCATCATGATCATTTTTTTGCTTATTGATTGATGGACATTTGGGCTAATTCCATATTTTTGCAATTGCAAATTGTATTGTACTGCTATAAACATGCATGTGCAAGTGTCTTTTTCATATAATACTTCTTTTTCTCTGGGTAGATGCTCGGAAGTGGGATTGCTGGATCAAATGATAGATCTACTTTTAGTTTTTTAAGGACTCTCCACACTGTTTTCTGTAGTGGTTGTACTAGTTTACATTCCTACCAGCAGTGTAAAAGTATTCCCTTTCCACCACATCCTTGCTAATATCTATTATTTTTAAATTTTTAAATTATGGCCAATCTTCTAGGAGTAAGATTATTGCATTGTGGTTTTGATTTGCATTTCGCTGATCATTAGTGATGTTGAGCATTTTTTAATACGTTTGTGGGTGATTTGTATATCTTCTTTTGAGAATTCATGTCTTTATCCCACTTTTTGATGGGACCATTTGTTTTTTTCCTGCTGATTTGTTCAAGTTCCTTGTAGGTTCTGGATATTAGTCCTTTGTTTGCATAGTTTATGATGACTTTCTTCCATTCTGTGGGTTGCCTGTTTACTCTGCTGATTATTTCTTTTGCATTGCAGAAACTTTTTAGTTTGCCTAAGCAAGGTCTTCATGAACAAGAACTTTGCTTAAGCCAGTTTCTAGAAGGGATTTTCCAGTGTTATCTTCTAGAATTTTGATGGTTGCTGGTGTTAGATTTAAGTCTGATTTGTCTTGCACTGATTTCTGTATAAGGTGAGAGATGAGGATCCAGTTTCATTCTCCTACATGTGGCTTGCCAGTTATTCCAGCATTATTTGTTGAATAGGGTATGTTTTCCCCACTTTATATTTTTGTTTGCTTTGTTGAAGATCAGGTGACTGTATGTATTTGGCTTTATTTCTGGGTTCTCTCCTCTGTTCCATTGGCTTATGTGCCTATTTTTATACCCATACCATGCTGTTTTGGTGACTGCAGACTTATAGTATAGTTTGAAGTTGGGTAGTGTGATGCTTCCAGATTTGTTGTTTTTGAATAGTCTTGCTCTGGCAATGCAGGCTCCTTTTTGATTCCATATACATTTAGGATTGCTTTTTCTAGTTCTGTGAATTTGTCATTTTCACAATATTGATTCTACCCATTCATCAGCATGGAATGTGTCTTCAGGTGTTTGTGTCATCTATGATTTCTTTCAGCAGGGTTTTTTTTTTTTTTTTTTTTTTTGGTAGGTTTCCTTGAAGAGATTGTTAACCTCTTTTTGGTTAGATATATTCCTAAGTATTTCTTTTTTTGAAGCTGTTGTAAAAGGGGTTGAATTCTTGATTTGATTCTCACCTTGGTTGCTATGCTAGTGATTTGTGTATATTGATTTTGTCACCTAATCCTTTACTGAATTAATTTTCCAGTTCTAGGAGCTTTTTGGATGAGTCTTTATTGTTTTCCAGGTATAAGATCATATCACATCCTTGTGTTTTTCCAGTTCTCAGGGGGAATGCTTTCAACTTGCCCCCATTCAGTATAATCTTGGCTGTGGGTTTGTCATAGATGGCTTTTATTACCTTAAGGTATGTCCCTTATATGCCAGTTTTTCTAAGGGTTTTAATCATAAAGGGATGCTGGATTTTGTCAAATACTTTTTCTGTTTCTATTGAGATGACATTTTTAATTCCATTTATAGGATGTATCACATTTATTTACTTGTGTATATTGAACCATCCCTGAATCCCTGGTATGAAACCCACTTGATCATGGTGGATTATCTTTTTGATATGCTGTTGGATTCAGTTAACTAGTATTTTGTTGAGGATTTTTGCATCTCTGATCATAAGGTATACTGCTTTTGGTTTTCTCTTTCTTTTTTTTAATACCCTTTTCTGGTTTTGGTATTAGGGTGATTTAGGGATGAATCCCCCTAGTCTCTATCTTTTGAAATAATGTCAGTAGGATTGGTACCAGTTCTTTCTTGAATGTCTGATATAATTCATTGGTGAATCAATTTGGTCCTGGAACATTTTTTGTTTGCAATTTCTTATTATCATTCTGATATCACTGCTTGTTATTGGTCTGCTCAGAGTTTCTATTTCTTTCTGGTTTAATGTTGGATGGTTGCATATTTCCAAGAATTTTTTCTATCCTCTAGGTTTTCTAGTTTGTGTGCATATAGGTGTTCATAGTAGTCTTGAATGATGTTTTCTATTTCTGTGATATCTGTTGTAATATCTCCCATTTCATTTCTAATTGAGCTTATTTGGATATTCTCTCTTTTCTTGGTTAATCTCACTGATATGATTTGACTGCGTCACCACCCAAATCTCATCTTGAACTGTAGCTCCCATAATTCCCATATGTTGTGGAAGGAATCCGGTGGGCAATAATTAAATCATGGGGGCAGTTTCTCTTATACTCTTCTCCTGGTAGTGTATAAGTCTCACAAAACCTGATGGATTTATAAAGGGAAACCCCTTTCACTTGATTCTCTTTCTTGTCTGCCGCCATGTAAGATGTGTATTTCACCTTCTGCCATGATTGTCCCAGCCACGTGGAACTGTGAGTTCATTAAGCCTCTTTTTAAAAAAATTAATTACCTGTTCTCAGGTATGTCTTTATCAGCAACATGAAAATGGACTAATATACTTGCTAATGACTTATCGATTTGTTTATTTTTTCAAAGAACTGGCTTTTTGTATCATTTACCTTTTGTTGTTGTTGTTTTAATATCATTTAGTTCTGCTCTGATCTTGGTTATTTCTTTTCTTCTGCTGGGTTTGAGTTTGGCTTGTTCTTTCTCTAGTTCCTTGAAGTGTGAGCTTAGATTGTCCAAAGGTGCTGTTTCAGACTTTTTGATGTAGGCATTTAATGCTATGAACTTTCCTTTCAGCACCACTTTTGTTGTATCCCAGAGGTTTGATAGATTGTGTCACTATCATTCAGTTCAAACAATTTTTAAATTTTTATATTCATTTCATTGTTGACCCAGTGATTATTCAGGAGTAGATTATTTAATTTCCATGTATTTGCATGGTTTTGAAATTTCCTTTTTTTCCAATTTTATTCCACTGTGATCTGAGAGAACACTTGATGTAATTTCAGTTTTGTTAAGTTTATTGAGATTTGTTTTGTGGCCTGTCATATATGGTCTATTTTGGAGAACGTTTTATGTGATGATGAATAAAATGTATATTCTGTAGTTGTTGGGTAAAAAAATGTTCTGTAAATATCTGTTAACTCCATTTATTATAGGGTGTCGTTTAAGTGTATTGTTTCTTTGTTGACTTTCTGACTTAATGACCTGTCTAGTGCTCTCAGTGGAGTATCGAAGTCCCCCACTATTATTGTGTTGCTGTCTATCTCATTTATTAGGTCTAGTAGTACTTGAGAACTCCTGCATATATATTTAGGATTGTGATATTTTCCTGTTTGAGTAGTCCTTTTATCATTACATAATGTCTCTCTTTGTCTTTTAAAACTGTTGTTGCTTTAAAGTCTGTGTTGTAAGAATAGCTTCTTCTGCTCACTTTTGGTGTCTATTTGCATGGAGTTTTATTTTCACCCCTTTACCTTAAGTTTACATGAGTCCTTATGTGATAGGCAACCTTCTGAATTATTTTTCTGGCAATTCAGAGATTTATTCTTGATTCGGATCCATTGCTGGTGAGCTAGTGTGATTCTTTGGGGGTGTTAATGGTCCTTGTTTGGCATATTACCAGAGTTGTTTTTTGGTTCCCTCTCATTTGTCTAGAATATGTCCGAGGAATGATCTGGGGCTCAAGAGCCGTTATTCAGATTCTTTTGTCCCACAGGGTGCTCTCTTGATGTGGTGTTCTTCCCCTTTCCCTAGAAATGGGGCTTCCTGCAAGCCAGACTGCAGTGATTGTTATTTCTCTTCTGGGTCTAAGCACCCAGCAGAGCTACTGGGCTCTGGGCTGATACCGGGGAGTGCCTGCAGAGTCCTGTGATGTGTTCCATCTTCAGTTCTAGTGGTAGATACCAGCACCTGCTCCAGTGGAGGTAGCAGGGGAGTGAAGTGGACTCTGTGAGTGTCCTTGGTTATAGTTTTGTTTATTGCTCTGGTTTTCTCAATGCTGGTTGTGTTAGCAGTGAAGTTGTCACATGGACAGACTCAGGACCTCTTGTTAGCTAGAATGCTACAGGCAGTGGAATTAGCTATTGTTTTCTTCTTCCTTGGGGTGCGATTATTCTTTTATGAGTTGCTGTAATAGCTTGAGTTGGTGGGCCTCTAACCAGGAGGTGGCACTTTCAAGAGACATCAGCTGCATAGTATGGCGGGAAATAAGCTTGTTTAAGGTTGCCTGGATAAATATTCAGTTTTCTCAGGTGATAGGTGGGGCCATAGAGCTCTCAAGAGATTATGTCTTTTGTCTTTGGCTACATCAGATGGTGGGTTAGGTGTGTCTGAGCTGAGAATCTCCTTGGACAGGACTTGCTGTGGCTACTGTGGGGATGGGAATGTGGTTCTCAGGCCAATGGAGTTATGTTCTTAGGGGGATTATGACTGCCTCTGGCACATCATACAGGTCACCAGGGAAGTGGGGAAAAGCTGGCAGTGACGGGCCTCACTCAGCTCCCACGTAGCCAGCAAAGCCAGTCTAACTCTTACCATGCCCCTCCAACAGCACTGAGTTTATATTCAGGGAGCCTGTGAGCAGTGCTGAGATCTTACCCCAGGCTACAAACCTCCCCACTGAGAGCTGACAAAGCATTCAGGGCTTTCAGGCTTCGCCCCTCCCTGCCTGCCACCATTTCTGTGCTTATGTCCACACTTCCCATTAGCCCCCTCCCCAAATTGTGCCCAGGAATATTCACACTTGGTCAAAATTATTATGGAAGTTCAGCTGGAAGTTTCTTTCTCCCCGTGGTCCTTCCCCAATTCCACTTGCAGCCCTCCCACAGACCTCTGGGAGATAAAGTCAGAAATGGCTCTCCTGGATTCCCTGGGGACTGAGAGTACCTACAGGCCTCTTTCTGCTGCTGCTTCTACTTTTTTTTGTTTTGAGACAGAGTCTTACCAGACAGATATGCAGTGGCATGATCTTGGCTCACTGCAACCTCTACCTCCTGGGCTCAGGTGATCCTCCCACCTCAGACCCCCAAGTAGCTGGGATTACAGGCATGTGCCACCATGGCTGGCTAGTTTTGTATTTTTAGTAGAGGTGGGGTTTTACCATGTTGGCCAGGCTGGTCTCGAACTTTTGGCTTCAAGTGATCCACCCACCTCGGCCTCCCAAAGTGCTGGGAAGACAGATATTTTGTATTCTAAAAATAAATAAATAAATTATCCGAGTGTGTTGGTACATCCCTGTAGTCCCAGCTACTTGGGAAGCTGAGGTGGGAGGATGGCTGGAGCCTGGAGGTGGAGATTACAGTGAGCCAAGATGGTCCCACTACAATCCAGCCTGGGTGACAGAGCCAAACCCTGTCTCAAAAAAAAAAAAAAAAAATCTTAGAGTTCAAAAACCATCAGATTATCTTTAAATACAAGCCATTTAAGTTATTTTTTCTTGGGAACAAGTGAGCTCTTTTAATCCAAATGTAATTTCAGATCAGGAGAGCTTCTGCCTATTATTTCTTTTATCATCACATCTTCATTTGTTTTTATTTCATTATTCACAAACTGACAAATGTTAAACCTGTATTTGATACCTATTAGGATTTATTTTTATTCTGTTTTCTTCACTTGATTTTCTAAAACACATATTTACTTTTCTTCAGTGTCTTTTTCATTTTTGAACTGAACTTTAAAATTCAAGAACTCTTTCTTTTAGTTCGACACTATTTTTACACATTCTAATTTCATATTTATACGACATTATAGTACATTTTCCCCATTTTTTTGTGTGTCCTCCATTATTTTTACCTCCACTACTCTTGCTGATCATCTGAGTTTCTTTGTTTTAAGCTGCTGTCTCATAAAATGGTTTGTTGATCCTTATAATTTATATTAACTGGCATTCATATATTATTGGGCATGGGATCCTTCAACACCTGTACTGCTTAGGTTTTAGAGTCTCTAAGAATATGATAATTAAACAACAATAAATAATTAAATGGTAGCGTTTAGCTCCAGAGTGCTTTTACTGGAATTTAGGCTTAGAAAAGGAAATGTTTTTTATGTTTTGATGCAATCAGGGATGGAGTACTTAGCCCAGTACTACAGTGTAAGGGATGCTTGAGCTAGCTCAGTAAACAGGTAGGAGAATTTTCTTTCCTTGCTTATGGTTATCCATGAATCTGTGACATTTGTTCCACGTTATGTAGGAAAAGGTAGCCTAGAAGAGGCTCTGAGCACTGTCCAGTAAGTTTTAGGACAGAATTGCATCTTCTTTTTTAGAACTTAAAATCTCAGATAATTCTAGGTTCTTTTTAGCCTCCAAGAGTAGACTTCAGTTATTTTCTAGGATAAGTAGCCACATCAGGGACTTAGGAAGAAGGAATAGAGAATATGGACATAAGCTACCATCTTCCCAAAATCATGAAATGATTTGTATGATTTTATAACTTAACATTTATAGAACTATAGTCTTAGGGCTCTGTAGCAGTTCTTGCCAACAGTAAGTACTCCACTCTGTGTTAAATAGAACAGTAAGTTCTCCTTAACAAAGATTTGGTTCTATCTTATTTGGTTGTCTCCGGTAAGGTAGATCACAGAATAACTAATGGGACATACTAGATATTCCCCCTTATTGAAGTGTTGCTATTTTTACCAAGACAGAGTTGTTTTAGTGGGTATCTTTTAACTGAGCTTTATTTCTTTGGTGTAGCCATCTTAAAAAATGGAGAATTTATTCAGAATTACATAAGCAGCTGGAGATTTGACTGAGTCATTTTGATCACTAGTATAGGAGTTAACTGCAATTCAACAGTGTTCTCAGCAGCAGACATTATTTTACTTCAAAGTCCTAGCAGTTTTAGAAGATAATCTCATTACATTTTCTGAAAAGCATTTGGAAATTGTTTTCTACTTGTGCAGTTTTAAATACAGTAATCACATCCTTTTCCTTCCCTTCATAAAATTTCTCACCAAATCATATATTATTTAGTCTATATTATTTGTTACTTTCTTGAGCAGACTTAACAGAAAAAAAAACAGTTTGGAAGAGGGACAACTGGTACTACTTTTAAGATCAAACTATGTCAATTTTGTAATGTCGCATGGCTCTTCTGATCACACCTCTTTGGAGCAGGACCTAGAAACAGGGATCAGGCAAGAAACTAGAAAGTAGGTCTAGGTCATGAAAGATGTAGGAGAGCAAAAGTGTACATAGAAGAAAATGAAAGATTCATTTTTATAATAAATATTTTGACAACTTTTTGTTAAAACCTATTATATTAAAATTAAAAACAGGTATTGTTAATCGTAATACATGCAATATTGAGTTTGCTTTGATTTTTGGGAGGATATGTGTCAGTACGAATAAAGATATATACCTTAACTCTTCCTATGTGTTCTACTGTGCCTCACAACACATTCTCCTTCTTCCTATTCCACTCCCCCTTTTAAAAATCTAAGTATTTTGTATCATTTTATAATTTAACATTTATAGAACAATAGTCTTAGGGCTCTGTGGTAGTTCTTGCCAACAGTAAGTTCTCCACTTTTCCACTTGTTTTCCAGATTTTGACTTCACAATAACTGCATGAAACTTTGAAATTGAAATATATTTAGTCATCATGTTATTTTGACATTTCTGGAAGCAAAAGGCCTAAAAAGGAGTAAGAAGCAAGTGTAAATTTCATAAGCTCAAGTTAGAAAAGACTTATTGGAGTACTTCAAATTGAAAACCAATTCGTTTTATTTATCTTAATACATGTCATGAAATTAAGTCCTACTTATTTTTATAAATTATTTGGCAATTAGAAAGTGAAGATAAGATATGTAATTTGCAGTTAAATTCTTAAAATTGCCTCTGCTTTCTGATAAGCATTTCAACAAATTAGTATTATTATGGGATTCTAAATGGGGAAATAATCTTTCATTTTTATTTAAAAAGCTTGTTTCTTCTTGTTACAGACAATTTGGAAAATAAGATATGGATGAATAATGAAAATTCACTTATCATACAGAGATGTGTTTTAATATATTTTATCTTAGTTTTTTATGTATGTGACTGTATTAGTTCATTCTCACGCTGCTATAAAGAAATACCTAAGACTGGGTAATTTATGAAGAAAAGAAGTTTAATTGACTCACAGTTTCACAGGGCAGAGAAGGCCTCAGGAAACTTTCAATCATGTCAGAAGTGGGAGCAAACATGTTCTTCACATGGCAGCAAGAAGTAGAAGTGCCAAGCAAAGGAGGAAAAGCCTCTTATAAAACCATCAAAACGTACTGACTATCGCAAGAACTGCATGAGGGTGCCTGCCCCCATGATTCAGTTACTTCCCACCGGGCCTCTCCCATGATGGTGAGGATTACAGGAAATACAGTTCAAAATGAGATTGGGGTGGGGACAAAGCCAATCCATATCACGTCACTATAAAAATGAAACAATCATACTGTGCATTTTGTTTCTTCATTTTCATGAAAATTTTCCCATGCCAATAATGTTTTATAAAATTTACTTATAGTAATGATATTATAATATCAATGTATACACACACAGCACAATTTAATTATTTTCTATGATTAAACATTTGGGTTGCTTATAAGTTTTATTTTATTATATATAATATGATGGTAAATATCCTCAAGTAAAATATCTTTGTGCATACCTATCTTTTTTTAGGTTAGATTGGTAGAGGTGAAAAAGCTTGATCAAAGCACTTAATATCACTAATATTTGATCATAAAAGTATTCTGAATTGATCATTGAAAGTTTACAAAATTCAGAAAAGGATTAAAAAAATTAAATAGACCATTATTTCACTATTTAGAGATTAATTTTATTAAAAAATATTTAAAACTGGAATTTAGTCTGCCTAGGGTTTGTTATCTACTTTTAAAAACAGTACAACCTATTAAAATAATAAAATGACAATTTTTCATGTTACTAAATATTTTCTGATAATATGATTTTAAAGATCTTTAAAAATTTTATTATATAGATAGACTGATTTATTTAACAGTGTTTTTCAGTTAAATATTAGGTGCTTTCAATTATTTGCTTTTATATCAATGGAATAATGAATATCATTACACATACATATAACATTTATTCTCCTAGTATAGATATATAGAAGTGGAATTTCTGAAAGGGAAGAAAAAAATTTTTTTTTTTTTTTGAGATGGAGTTTCGCTCTTGTTACCCAGGCTGGAGTGCAATGGCGCGATCTCGGCTCACCGCAACCTCCGCCTCCTGGGTTCAGGCAATTCTCCTGCCTCAGCCTCCTGAGTAGCTGGGATTACAGGCACGCGCCACCGTGCCTAGCTAATTTTTTGTCTCTTTAGTAGAGACGGGATTTCACCATGTTAACCAGGATGGTCTCGATATCTTGACCTCGTGATCCACCCGCCTCGACCTCCCAAAGTGCTGGGATTACAGGCTTGAGCCACCGCGCCCGGCCTAAGAAAAATTTTTTAACATTCTTTACACATACTACCAACTGATTTTGCAAAATATTTTTGTTAATTTACATTCCTAATGTAAAGTCCCTCACCAAACATTATGGTTTGAAAACATGCTAGTTTAATTGATAAAACATGTTAGCTCTTTGCTATTTGAATCTTCATTTTTATAAATACTAAAGAAGTTAAACATATTTTGTATCATCAGTGGTCAATTTTATTACTTTTAAAATCATCTTTTCAAGACCTTTGTATGATTTTCATTTACTATGCTATTTTTTCTTATTGATATATAAAGTCTCTGCTTATTAAGGATATTATTTTGTTTATTTATTTTAAATAATTTTTCAAAGTTCTCACTTCTTTTAGAAATTTAGTAATAATGTTCAAATACAAGGGTTAAATTTTTCTAATAAAATGAATTCTAGAAAGCATTTCTTCTATTATATTTACTACTATTTTTATTAGAAATGTCTTTAAAAGAAAATGCCTATTTTTACCACAGAATACTTAATTCACATATTTTGTTTTCAGAAATATAAACTCACTTTCTTATTTATTTATTTATTTATTTTTATTGCATTTTAGGTTTGGGGGTACATGTGCAGAACATGCAAGATAGTTGCATAGGTACACACATGGCAGTGTGTTTTGCTGCCTTCCTCCCCTTCACCCACATTTGGCACTTCTTCCCAGGCTATCCCTCCCTAGCTCCCCCGCCACTGTCCCTCACCTATCGCCCCCAATAGACCCCACTGTGTAGTACCCCCCTCCCTGTGTTCATGTGTTCTCATTTTTCCTCACCCGCCTATGAGTGAGAATATGCGGTATTTCATTTTCTGTTCTTGTGTCAGTTTGCTGAGAATGATGTTCTCCAGATTCATCCATGTCCTTACAAAGGACACAAACTCATCATTTTTGATTGCTATATAGTATTCCATGGTGTATATGTGCTACATTTTCCCAGTCCAGTCTATCATCGATGGGCATTTGGGTTGGTTCCATGTCTTTGCTATTGTAAACAGTGCTGCAATGAACATTCGTGTGCATGTGTCCTTATAGTAGAACGATTTGTAGTCCTTTGGATATATACCCAGTAATGGGATTGCTGGGTCAAATGGAATTTCTATTTCTAGGTCCTTGAGGAATCGCCACACTGTCTTCCACAATGGTTGAACTAATTTACACTCCCACCAACAGTGTAAGAGTGTTCCTATTTCTCGGCATCCTCTCCAGCATCTGTTTTCTCCAGATTTTTTAATGATCGATCACCCTTCTAACTGGTGTGAGATGGTTTCTCAATGTGGTTTTGATTTGTATCTCTCTAATGACCAGTTATGGTGAGCATTTTTTCATATGTTTATTGGCCTCATGTATGTCTTCTTTTGTAAAGTGTCTGTTCATATCTTTTGCCCATTTTTGAATGGGCTTGTTTTATTCTTGTAAATCTGTTTGAGTTCTTTGTAAATTCTGGATATCAGCCCTTTGTCTGATGGGTAAACTGCAAAGATTTTTTCCCATTCTGCTGGTTGCCGATTCACTCTAGAGACTGTTTCTTTTGCCGTGCAGAAGCTGTGGAGTTTGATTAGGTCCCATTTGTCTATTTTGGCTTTTGTTGCCAATGCTTTTTGTGTTTTGGTCATGAAGTCCTTGCCTACTCCTATGTCCTAAATGGTTTTGCCTAGATTTTCTTCTAGGGTGTTTATGGTGCCAGGTCTTATGTTTAAGTCTTTAATCCATCTGGAGTTAATTTTAGTGTAAGGTGTCAGGAAGGGGTCCAGTTTCTGCTTTCTGCATGTGGCTAGCCAGTTTTCCCAACACCATTTATTAAACAGGGAATCCTTTCCTCATTGCTTGTTTTTGTCAGGTTTATCAGAGATTGTATGGTAGTAGGTACATTGTGTTGCCTTCCATGCCTCTGTTCTGTTCCATTGGTCTATATTTCTGTTTTGGTACCAGTACCATGCTGTTTTGATTACTATAGCCTTGTAGTATAGTTTGAAGTCTGGTAGTGTGATGCCTCCCACTGTGTTCATTTTGCTTAAAATTGACTTGGTTGTGTGGGCTCTCTTTTGGTTCCATATAAAGTTTATGGTGTTTTATTCCAGTTCTGTGAAGAAATTCAATGGTAGCTTGATGGGGATAGCATTGATTCTGTAAATTACTTTGGGTAGTATAGCCATTTTCATGATATTTATTCTTCCTAACCATGAACATGGAATGTTTCTCCATCTGTTTGTGTCCTCTCTTATTTCATTGAGCAGTGGTTTGTAGTTTTCCTTGAGGAGGTCCCTTACATTCTTTGTAAGTTGTATTCCTAGGTATTTTATTCTCTTTGTAGCAATTGTGAATGGCAGTTTGTTCTTGATTGGGTTCTCTTTAAGTCTGTTATTGGTGTATAGGAATGCTTGTGATTTTCGCACATTGATTTTATATCCTGAGACTTTGCTGAAGTTGCTTATCAGTTTCAGGAGTTTTTGGGCTGAGGTGATGGGGTCTTCTAGGTATACTATCTTGTCGTCTGCAAATAGAGACAATTTGACTGCCACCTTTCCAATTTGAATACCCTTTATTTCTTTTTCTTGCCTGATTGCTCTGGCTAGAACTTCCAGTACTATGTTGAATAGGAGTGTTGAGAGAGGGCATCCTTGTCTAGTGCCGGATTTCAAAGGGAATGCTTCCAGTTTTTGCCCATTCAGTATAATATTGGCTGTTGGTTTGTCATAAATAGCTTTTATTACTTTGAGATATGTTCCATCAATACCGAGTTTATTGAGGGGTTTTAGCATAAAGGGCTGTTGAATTTTGTCAAATGCCTTCTCTGTGTCAATTGAGATAATCATGTGGTTTTTGTTTTTGGTTCTGTTTATGTGGTGAATTACGTTTATAGACTTGTGTATGTTGAACCAGCCTTGCATGCCCGGGATGAATCCTACTTGATCATGATGGATAAGTTTTTTAATGTGCTGTTGCAGTTGGTTTGCCAGTATTTTATTGAATATTTTTGCATCTATGTTCATCATGGATATTGGCCTGAAGTTTTCTTTTCTCATTGAGTCTCTGCCGGGTTTTGGTATCAGGATGATGTTGGTCTCATAAAATAGTTTGGGAAGGGTTCCCTTTTTTTGGATTATTTGGAATAGTTTCAGAAGGAATGGTACCAGCTCCCCTTTGTGTGTCTGGTAGAATTCGGCCGTGAACCCATCTGGACCTGGGCTTTTTTTGTGTGGTAGGCTCTTAATTGCTGCCTCAACTTCAGACCTTGTTATTAGTCTATTGATAGTTTCGGCTTCCTCCTGGTTTAGGCTTGGGAGGACACAGGTGTCCAGGAATTTATCCATTTCTTCCTGGTTTACTAGTTTATTTGCATAGAGTTTTTGTAGTATTCTCTGATGATGGTTTGAATTTCTGTGGAATCTGTGGTGATTTCCCCTTTATCGTTTTTTATTCCGTCTATTTGGTTTTTCTGTTTTTTCTTTTTTATCAGTCTGGCTAGTGGTCTATTTTGTTGATCTTTTCGAAAAACCAGCTCTTGGATTTATTGATTTTTTGAAGGGTTTTTCTTGTCTCTATCTCCTTCAGTTCTGCTCTTATCTTAGTTATTTCTTGTCTTCTGCTAGGTTTTGAGTTTTTTTGATCTTGCTCCTCTAGCTCTTTCACTTTTGACGATAGGGTGTCAATTTTGGATCTCTCCACTCTTCTCATGTGGGCACTTATTGGTATATATTTTAAAAAGTGGATTACTCAGTAAACTAAGATAGAAAGTAAGTTTATGTTTTCAGAAATATAAACTCACTTTCTATCTTAGTTTATTGAGTAATCCACTTTTTTAAAAATAAATTTTTGGTGCTTCTTTTTTATGTGTTTATGTAATAAGATGATATATTAAGTTCTGAACTAGAACTATTTATTATTCTTGCACGAGTCCTATAGTGTTTTACTTTTCATACTACTTATATTCTTTTTCATACATTTTCTTAGCTCTTTTTTTCTTTTATTTTCTGGTGTTTTTTAAGTTCATGTCACCATCTTTCCTCTCAGATCCAGGTAGGATTAATTTATTACTTCAACCATTTATTGAAAAGTATTTCTTGTTTAACAAATACCGGTTATGTACAGTTCTAGTCTTAGATATAAAGCATGACAGCTTCAGTCCTCACTTTATGTATAACTTATATAAAGCATCCATAGATTATTACAATTCCAAATACACTTTTACTGGAGGATGATTGGCCATCTTTGGGAAATTCAGCTTTCTCAAACATTATTATGATATTTTTGTCTATTTAAACTAATTTTTCTTAGTCTTGACATTAATTTTTTTTTTCCTAATGAAATAGATTTATTTCCCTAGGGCACCAACATTTCTTATTTAAGGTTATTGTCAGCTGTTTTAATTTTTGATTTTTAAATTTTTTGAATCATGTTCTTTTCCTATTATATATTCCAGAAGTCTTTGCTTATAAGTAGAAAGACTGTTAATTTTTATATTTATCTCATAACTAGTTGCCATACTTTACCCTCCTAAATTATAATTTTCAGCTGATCTTTTTGAGTTCTATAAATATGTAATTGTTTACTGGATATTATTACCATATTAATAACCATATTTGATAATTATGTTTATAAACATTGTTTTGCTTAAAATTTATTTTACTTAATTTATTTTGATATTCATGAATTATGCTTTATACTAAATGTTGCACCTTTTTTATTTTTTAATTTATCTCTTGGCAGGTTGTAATTTGTCCTCAAACAGGATGAATGTATCATATCAAGAATTATTCATGAGGGCTGCATTTTCTCTCTTGCTTTTAAACATAATCAGTAACTTTTCTTGGTATAAAATTCTTGAGTTATAACCTTGTACCTTGAGTAGACTGTTGACATTTTATATCATCTGGTGCTTTTATTATTGGTTATATTACATATATTACAAAAAATATGAGGTCAACCTGATATTTCTTCTCCTTGATGTAGGTATGGTGGATTTTGGGATTTTTAATTTTTTTAAATTTTCTGGCTGTTTGGGATGTAAAAACAGATTATCTGATTTACTTAACAGAGTCAGTTTCTATTATTTGCATCTAAGAATTCTGGCTAGTACAGTAGGCAATCTGAGTGCTCATTCTGGAAGCTTGAACAGGTTATTTTTCCTTGGAATTAAAAAATTTTGTCTGAATATGTCTTGATATGATTATTTTCCATTAGTTCTTTTAGGCATTTGTTGTATACCTTATCTTTCTTGATTCTGGAAACTTTTCTACTATTATAACTTATAATTTCCTTTGTTTTATCTGCTCAGACTTCTTCACCTAAGATTAAATGGTCTTAGAGTAGATCAGTGTTTTTGATTTCTTTGATACACCATGTTTTCTGACCTTTTTGAGGTTGTGGATTTTGATGAATGTCTTCAATTTGGCCACCAAAACACTAATTTGATTTTATGTAAAAATCATTGTGGCTTTTAGAGACAAAATTATTTAAATTGTGTAATTTATTCTCTTATTTCAACCAGTTTTATTGTGTCTTTGGCTCAGTGTTAGCCTTTTATTTATTATCATTTCCTGCTTATGTTTCTGTGTTGAAGATTCCCAAGAAAGTTTAAAACAAAATATTATTAAGCTCTGAAAGGAGAGTAACTATAAATATGTAAAACAAACTATAAAGGTATTCTTTGGCTGAGAGAGAGTATCTGAGGAAGGACTATTATGGAAGAGCCTCTCTCCCTAAGGTTGTGATTCATACCTCACCGGAGAAGGTTTATGTAGGTGTTGTCCACTGAATGATCTGTTTCTGCTTGACCAACATCACAGGAACTCAGAAGCTGGAGTGGCCTTTCAGAATTGTTCTCATTTTGCAGGAGGTGGCTATACTTCATCAACTAGTTATTAGCTGCAGGCTGCCATAAGAGGTTTTGTCTTTAGGCAATGACAGGATGGTATTCCCTGGTGATGTTGTAATTGACAGATTGAGTGGCACAGGGTCAGATATGTTTGGAGTAGTTCTGTTTGGTCAGACTTATGCATATTTGAAAGGGATTTTCAGATATGGAAATCCATAGCTGAGGAGTAGAAAAATTCCTTTTCTTCAAGATGAAATTAGTTCACCATTAGGAAGATCAAGGTGGAACAATGGGGAATGAATTAACAGTAAATCTGGTAAATTAGAAGTTACTGATGTCTTTTGATTGTCCTGGGTACCTCCTACTTTATTATCTCAGACAGAAGACTTATCTAGCATGGGTTTAATGCTTTGACTAGATAGCATGTGGCTCAGGTATTCCAATTCTGGCATTGGAACTTGGGTCAGGGAGATTTAATTAAATGCTGACAAGATGGTGAGAATGTTGCATAGACTGAAACGATATTGCTATGTTTTTGAACTTGTCCTCGTACATCTGGAAAATTCTTTTCCACTTAAAAAATTTTATCTCAGGAAAGAGAAGAGTTTTAAAGTCATTGTTAATATGAGCATTGCTAATATGATTTTTAAAGATAGTTTGGGGTGGGAGAGAAAACATTAGGCTTTATTTTCTTTAGCTAGTGTTAATTAATGAAATATTTCAACCAAAAAAACATTTACTGAATGATATTGAGCATTCAAAATAAGTATTTTAAATTTGGTATTCAAGTTCCTACTCTGTACCACATACTACTCTAGATACTGGGAATACAAAGAAGTAAGATATAGACCTCCCCCTTTATAAGCTGTTACCCCTGAGAAAAAACTGTATTTTAGATAGTATTGTTTATTGACCTAAAATCAACCAAGTCAAAGTTGAGCCTTGAGTGAGAGATTAACCTTAGAGGTTTGCTGCTTAAGCTTTCTTCTAGACTCCTTTCCTTCTTCCCAGTGTATACACCATGATGTTCACTGTGACAAATGGAATTGATAAAGATGCTTTTAGAAATAGAAAATTACCTAAAATCTAAACTTATCCTGAGCATGAGTCAATTATAAAGCTAGACCACAAATTAAATAATTTCCATCAGGGTACACAGCCTTTGAAAACCTAATAAGCAATTCAACTTCTCTGCACTGGAAAACAAATTCGCTAGATGTATTTAATACACACACACACACACACACACACACATACACACACATACACACACACACACACACAAAGAGAAAGAATAACAAAAATAGTTGCTGTGGTGTCGGGGTGGGGGAGACCCCACAAGTTCTGAGGCAAGGGTCTGTAGCCTCAACCTGTTCCCATATGAATATAGAACTAGAAAAGAATTAGCGATATAGTTACATAGTTATTCCCACATATAATCATAAATAATCACATAGTTATTCATATGTAATCACAGAAATATATACACTCAATATAACCTTTTAATTTTGCTAATGATTATCAGGTTTTGAAACGTGGAACTGAGGTGACATTGTGAACAAAGTGATCCTAAGGCAAGATACTCTAAGCCCTCTGTCATGCCCATGTAAGGCTGCTGGAGGGCACCTTGGCTGTGTGGCAGCACCAGTGCTAGGAAAGTGCCTGCTGTTTAGCCAGCTGAGGAAGGAGATGTTGGAGATATCCTAGACATCTCTTTCCTCAGGGGAGTTAGGAAAAAACTGCTCCTCCAAGCTCTTGTGGCAGGCCTGAAGGCTGTCAGGTAAGCCCATAGACATCCAGGGGCTTAATTGTCTCTATGTGATGCTGTGCTTCAGTGGTCACATTCCATGTCCACTTTCTTTTTTTTTTTTTTTTGGCCAATCATTGAGAGCTTGTAAGGTTGCTGAGGTTGGTTGGCCTTGAACTCTTGGCCTCGCCTTCGCAAGCGCCACGACATCCGGCCGGAGCCACTTTGGGCCCCCCATGTCCACTTTCATGTTCCACTTCTGCACCTGGTTCCTCTTTTTCTTAGAAGATAGAATCAGTAATAGTAACATAAATCTTAATGTCTTTGTTCTTTCTTGACAAGTATGGAAAAATGTGCTGATGCATTTTGCTCCTTACCTCATCTTGGCTACTTGAAAGTTATGGGCCCCCATCCCTGTGACACCTGATGTACTTGACACTATCACTGACCAATGTTACCTCACCCTACCTACCCTTCCCCTTTCTTTATACTCAATAAAAGTCAGAGTTTCCAGGCACCCCGGGCTACTGCTGCAGTCCATATTTTGGTTGGCAGTGGACCCCTGGACCCAAACTCAGTTTTCTCTTTCTCAGTGTCTTGTGTTTTTTATTTCCACAGTTTCTTGTCTCTGTACCAGTAGAGAGGGGCTCGTGGGACTCTGTAGGGCTGGACCCTACACTGTGGAGACATAATTTTTTAACTTATGTTGTATTTATTTTAAAAGAAATTTTACATCTTCTTTTTTTGAATGTGTTATAGTATATTTTCATATTTTAAAATACCCCTTTTTGCTGCTAATTCATGTCTCCTGAATAAATTATTTACCAAACTACAATCTAGATTTTTGTTTTGTTTACATATATTACCTTTATATACACACTTTTTTCTGTGAATTAGCATGATCTGTCCATGAACTGGGAGAAGTAGAAACTTATATCCACCCTTGAGGATGGTTTGAGATTTATTTTGTTAATGTTTACAGTAAAATATGTTTCCTCTTTTATTAAAAAATTGAGGACCATTTTTTACTGTGTAATTCCTCCAGCCAATAATGTGAATCATGAAAATCACCCAAAAGTATCCAATCAGTGTAAACCATCTGTTCCACATCTCTTAGAAATACGATTTTCTTAACCTACCCTTGGTTGTATTAATATTAACCAGCTGTGCAAAATCCTTAATACCTATTCCAATTTTATTTATGCTACTTTGATTAATGTCTTGAACTAGAGTCAGTCAGTTCTAACAGGCTTCTGATCTAACAGACTTAGTATCTAGTTTATATTCATTTTATTTTCAATATAAAATGCTTTAATCTTAAGTTTTGTTGACTTATGGTGACTTAGTTAATATACATTTCAATTAGATACATTTTTTCCCAAAATTTTACTTTCATATAACTGAACAACTGCTTTCCCAGAAAATGGCTCAAAATATTATAGAAATAATATGTCTACAATATAAATATGAGAAAGGACAAGGAATATACATTGTATATTGAAAATGATAAAATATTGCTATTTAATAATGGGAATGTTTATCTTTTGGTTGTGGGACTGTTGAAAGACTTCTTTGCATATATATATTTTTTGATTAAACATGCCTATTCTGTTTTTCAGTCCAGGATACACTCACATGCATACACATACATATTTACATACACACCAGCACTGAAAGCATTTTTATTTTACAGTCATCTAAAGACAAAATAGAGAATGTGAAGTAACAAGAATTGTCTAATTAAAATGTATGTACATATGATGTGCCCTGAACTATGCTAGTCATTTTGCAGGATACAGAAGTAATAGAAAATATTGTTCTTGCAATTACAGATATAAGATATACTTTATTAATGTCCAGCAAATAGTTTAAAACAATAGATTGAGTTGTCCAAACCATCTGTGTTATGGGAGTCTAGAGAAGAGAAACAGTCTCTGAATCTTTTTGTACCTAACACATGGAAGCTTTCTATTTTTTTACCTCAATAGAATAAGAAGTAGAAAATTGTGCCTTGATGAATGTTGAACTTGTTTTAAACTATCAGTTTTCCATAATAGAGCCCTGATTTATTTTTTGTGTCCCATCTCCCCACCATGCCTTTCCTCATAGCTAATTTGCCAAACACAGCAAGCACATTCATACTGCCTTAATCATGCAAACTGTGCCTCATTCCCATCTCCCCTTTTCTCTTTCAGAATTCTTATCTCATGAGATGTTTTTGCTCAAATGCAAGCACTCTGTGAATTCTCTCCTCTACTTGCCCTTGTTGCTTCCTCTTTATGTTTTCTAATACCTTGTTTCAGTACCTCTGTAATGCTTACAATTTTGGTCTAGTTTTACTGTGTAGTTATATATAGATATGTGTCTTTACACCTTGAGTTCAGAGTTTATGACCTACTTACGTTTTTCTTCCCTCACCCTAGAGTTTAGCTTTGAAGACAGTAGATTTAATAAATATTTAGTAAATTAAAAAAATTATTTGAAATATTGGGAATAAGCAATAATTTTTAAATTAACTTAAGTGTCAATGAAATTATGTGCTCAAGAAGCTCAGGTTGGTTGTAAAAGATATGTGTATTCACTGATGCAAAAAAAAATTGAGTAACTATTATATGACACGTGAAATTGTTTTCCTAGGACCATCTATTTAATATGAATTAGGAAATCGACAAGACAGGCATGATGATGGAAAGAAAAGACTAACTTTATGTGATAAATGTGGAGTTAACGGTGTGGAGGAAGGGAATATTAATATATTTGAAAGATTTGTACAAAATAGAGGAAGTGGGATTATTTAGCTAGTGAGAAGTGAAGAGAGGTCTAAAATGGAGAAGCAGATATGAATAATACATGTCTTTTTTTTAAAAAAATATTTTTGTCAAACTTCCACGATGTAATAGGGTATGGAATAACTCCTTCTAAAAACTACAGAATACTGGACAAAATATGTCAAACATTCATGATCAGACTTAGGTCAAAGTCTAGGGACTGTGATCCCTAATAGAAAAGTCACAAAGGAGGCAAACCCTACCATCACCCAGCTTTTTGCCTGAATACAATTTCTAAATGTGGCACCGGGTAGAATAACAGAAACAGGATCAAGTAATCTCCCTGAGTTGAAATACAGAAACTAGAGTTGGGGAAGGCTGAGGCAGCTAGAATTTGCAGCCAGATGAACAGAAAAGAAGGTACTATACAGAAAAAGAGGTCCAGGAAACTGCCTAAAGCTATCTTTCCATCTTTAGTTGAATATCAATCTACACACAAGTGAAACTCCATGAAGATAGAAAAAGAACAACCCCCAAGAAAAGAACAGTACTGGAGACACATAAACAGAAAAATCCCTGGAGCTCACACAAGGACAAGAATGATTCAAGTTACTACCAGCCCAAGTAGAGGGATCATGCTTAATACATGGGGCATTCACTAGAGATTCCAGAAGGAAATGTAAGTCTTAATGGTAGGGCTAAGCTAACTCCAGAGAAAAGGTTACTGTAGACCCACCTAAAAATGAAAAGTAAAAGCAAGCCTTGAATGAATTAAACTGATCTTCAAATAACTTTACTCTATACCACAACAATGTCCAGTAATTTAAAAGAGAATACAAGTAAACTCAGAGGCAGATGTGGTGGCACATTCCTGTAGTCCCAGCTACTCAGGAGTCTGAGGCAGGAAGATCATTTGAATGTAAGAAGTCAAGCCTGCAGGGAAATATGATTGTGCCACTGCACTCCAGCCTGAGTGACAGAGTGAGAATCCATCTCTTAAAAAAATTATAATGAAACTCATAAACATGCAAAAAATTAATAAAAGTAGGCCTGGAATTACAGAGTTGATTGAATTTGTATAGGAGATAATAAAATATTTGCTATAAATATTCTTGATATACTCAAGGGTTTAAAGGAAGAGGTGAACATGCATACAGAAATGTAGATATAAAAGGATTCAAAGGAAACATCTAGGAATGAAAAAGACAATATCAGGAATGAAAAATACAGTAGATGCCATTAACAGCAGACTGTCATTACAGAAGAAAAGATTGGTGAAATGGAAAATACTGCAAGTGAAAGTAGCCAGAATAAAATATAGAGAAAAAGATGACTAAAAATAAATAACAGAGCCTCTGAAAAAAATATCGTGCAACGAAACATATCTATAATTGGAGTTTTAGTAGGAGAGGAGAGGTTAAGGATGAGAGAGTAACACAAAAATAACAAAAACAATGGCTGAAAAAATTCTAACTTGGATTAAAACTATAAACACACCAACCCAAGAAGCTCAACAAATGCAAAGCATGACAAAAACAAAGAATACTAGACAAAGATACATCATAATCTAGTTGCTAAAGTCACAAAGAAACTTAGAAAATATTTTTAACTAAATGCAAATAAGAACAGAGAGAAAGTATTAAACTTTGTTGGTAAAGCTAATGCAGTGCTTAGAAGGAGTCTCATAGAATTCAGTTCTTATATGAGAAAAGGAGAAAGGCCTTAAATTAAAGACCTAAGCTTCCACATTAAAAAAAATGAGCTAAAAGAGGAAATGAAACCCAAAGTGAGAATGATTAAAATCAAAATCAATAAAAAAGAATATAAACAACTAATAGAAATAAAATGGAGGGATTATGACTAAAGATCCAAGAGAATGAATAGAATAATAAGGGAACACTATGAATAACTTTATACCAATAAATTTGACTAGATGAAATGGAAGAATTACTTTCAAGTCCTAAATTAGGAAAAGCGACTCAAGAAGAAATATAAAATCAAAATAATCCTATATTAATTAAAGAAGCTTAAATCATAATGAAAATCTTCCCCACAAGGAAACTATGCATAGATGGTTTACTGGTGAAATCTTTTTAGAAAATAAAAGATAAGGGTTGTTCCCATTTTTTTATATGAGGTCAGCATTACTGTGATAACAAAGACATTTTACAAAAGGAAAACTCTAGGTCAGTATCACTCATAAACTATCAAAATCCTCAATAAAATAGTAACAAATCAAGTCCAGCAATACATTAAAAAATTATGCATTACAACCAAGTGGGATAAATGCCAGAAAGGCAAGGTTATTTTAACAGATAAAATCAATTAATACATTTTACTACATCAATAGAATAAAGGAAGAAAACCTTATGATCATAGCAATTATTATAGAAAAGCATCTATTTATGATACAAACTTTTAGTACACTGAGAATAGAAAAAATTTGCTCGACATTGTAATAAAAATCCTTTACAAAAACACTGCAGCTAACATTATACTTCATAATGTTGAAAAACTGAATGCTTTTCACTTAAGATTTGTATTCAGCAGTGTACTGGCAATTCTGGCCAGTGCAATAAGACAAGAGCCAGAAAATAAAGTCATAAATATTTTAAAGAGAAAAGTAAAACTTTATTCACAGGTGATATGATCATTTACATAGAAAATCCTAAAATATGTATGGAAAGCAGATATTAACAGATAAAATCCTTTGAGACAAAGGAAGAGACATCAAAGGCTTTTTAAGCTGAGCTCCTCATGAGCTTCCTAAATCCCAGGAGAGGGAAGAGAATTAAAGCGTGTGCAGTATGCAAAGTAAATGAACATAAAATTGGTCTGCCAAGATGGCCGAACAAGAACAGCTCTGGAGTGCAGTTCCCAGTGAGGATGCAGAGGGTAAGTGATCACCACATTGTGGTGAAAACCAAAGGAGGTTTTACTGCCCACAGACCAGGAGATTCATGGGCAGAAAAGTGCCACGAGTCTCCAGCATGGCTGTTTCAGCTGGTGCAATGGGTCTCCGCACAAAAACTCACACAAATCTGGGCACTGTTTCAATTGGCGCCTGGAACACCTGGGAGACAGAGTCGCCCATTCAACTGAAAAAGAGGCAGCCAGGTGATCTGGCTTGGTGGGTCCCACCCCCACAAACACCAGCAATCTGAAACACTCTGGATTGAGTGTTTCACAGCAAGCACAGCTGGACCTGGGATGTTCCAGCTCTGTGGGGGGAAGGTGTCCACCATTACCAAGGCAGTCCACCACTACCAAGGCAGTCTGCCATTACTGAGGCAGTTCTAACTATACATCTATAAACAAAACTGCAAGGAAGTTCACACAGCAGCTGTGCAGAGTCCATGGCAGCTCAGCAATTCTGCTGCTGGCTAGGCTACCTCCTTGCTGGGCAGGGCATCTCTGAAAAAAAGGCAGCAGCATGTCAGGAACTTAAAAAGCCTCACCTTGCCAGGACAGAGCACCTGGGTAAAAAGGCGTTTATGAGCTCTGCTGCAGCAGACTTAAATATACCTGCCCAGCAGCTCTGAACGGAACAACGGAGCTCACAGCCCAGCACTTGAGCTTCTATAAGGGACAGATTCTCTTGTCAAGGAGCTCCCTGACCCCAGTATACCCAAAGAGACACCTCATAAAGGAGAGCTCAGGCTGACATCTGGCAGGTATCCTTCTGGGACAAAGATAATAGAAGAAGAAACTGGCAGCAACCCTTACTGTTCTGCAGCCACTACAGATGATCCCCAGGCAAGCAGGATCTGGAGTGGACCTCCAGCAGTCCTAAAGCAGAGGAGCCTGACTATTAGAAGGAAAACTAAAAAACAGAAAGAAATAACTTCATCATCAACAAAAAGGACATCAACTCAGAGACCCCATCTGAAAGTCACCAACTACAAAGACCACAGGTAGATAAACCCACAGAGATTGGAAGAAACCAGTGCAAAAAGGATGAAAATGCCAAAACCAGAATGCTTCTCATCCTCTAAGTCATCAAAACTCCTCACTGTCAAGGGAACAAGGCTGGATGGAGAATGAGTCTGATGAATTGACAGAAGCAGGCTTCAGAAAGTGGGTAATAACAAACTTCTCTGAGCTAAAAGAACATGTTCTAAGCCAATGCAAAGAAACTAAGAACCTTGAAAAAAGGTTTGATGAAATGCTATGGAGAATAAACAGCTTAGAAAAGAATATAAAGGAATTGATGGAGCTGAAAAACACAACACAAGAACTTCATGAAGCATACACAAGTTTCAATAGCCAAATCAACCAAGCAGAAGAAAGGATATCAGAGATTGAAGATCAACTCAATGACATAAAATAAGAAGGCAAGATTAGAGAAACAAGAGTGAAAAGAAATGAACAAAGCCTCCAAGAAATATGGGATTATGTGAAAAGACCTAATTTACATTAGATAAGTGTACCTGAATGTGATGGAGAGAATGAATCCAAGCTGGAAAACACTTTTCAGGATATTATCCAGGAGAACTTACCCAACCTAGCAAGGCAGGCCAATATTCAAGTCCAGGAAATACAGAGATCACCACAAAGATATTCCTCAAGAAGAGCAAGCCCAAGGCACATAATCATCTGTTCACCAGGTTTGAAATGAAGGAAAAAATGCTAAGGGCAGCCAGAGAGAAAGGTTGGGTTACCCACAAAGGGAAGCCCATCACACTCACAGTGGATCTCTTGGCAGAAACCCTGCAAGCCAGAAGAGAGTGGAAGCCAACATTCAACATCCTTAAAGAAAAGAACTTTCAACCTAGAATTTAATATCCAGCCAAACTAAGCTTCATAAGTGAAGGAGAAATAAAACTATTTATGAATAAGCAATTGCTGAGAGATTTCATCACCACCAGGACTGCCTAACAAGAGTTCCTGAAAGAAGCACTAAACATAGAAAGGAACAACCAGCACCAGCCACTGTCAGTATTAGACAAATCAATGAGACAGAAAATTAACAAAGATATCCAGAACTTGAACTCAGATCTGGACCAAGCAAACCTAATAGACATCTGTAGAACTCTCCACCCCAAATCCACATAATATACATTCTTCTCAGCACCACATCACACCTACTCTAAAATGGCCACATAATTGGAAGTTAATCAATCCTCAGCAAATGCAAAAGAATGGAAATCATAGCAAACAGTCTATCAGACCACGGTGCAATCAAATTGGAACTCAGGATTAAGAAACGAACTCAGAACTGCACAACTTCATGGAAAATGAACAACTGGCTCTTGAATGTTGACTGGATTGAAGGCAAAAATAAAGATATTTTTCAAAACCAATGAGAACAAAGACACAGCATACCAGAATGTCTGGGACACATTTAAAGCGTGCCTAGAGGAAAATTTATAGCAATAAATGCCCACATGAAAAGTGAGGAAAGATCTAAAATCGACACCCTATCATCAAAATTGAAAGAGCTAGAGGAGCAAGATTAAAAAAAACCTCAAAAGCTAGCAGAAGACAAGAAATAACTAAGATCAGAGCAGAACTGAGGAGATAGAGACATCAAAAACACTTCAAAAAATTAATAAATCCAGGAGCTGGTTTTTTGAAAAGATCAACAAAATAGACCACTAGCCATATTAATAAAAAAGAAAAGAGAGAAGAATCAAATAGATGCAATAAAAAACGATAAAGGGGATATTACCACTGATTCCACAGAAATACGAACTACCATTGGAGATTACTACAAACAACTCTATGCATATAAACCAGTAAACCTGAATGAAATGGACAAATTCCTGGTCACTTGCACCCTCCCTAGCCTAAACCAGGAAGAAGTTGCAACTCTGAATAGACCAATAACAATGACTGAAGTTGAGGCAGCAATTAATAGCCTAACAACCAAAAAAAAGGTCCAGTTCCAGATGACTTCATAACCAAATTCTACTAGACAAAGAAAGAGGAGCAGATACCACTCCTTATGAAACTATTCCAAGCAATCCAAAAAGAAGGAATCATTCCCAAATCATTTTATGAGACCAACATCATCCTGATACCAAAACTCGGCAGAGACTCAACTTTAGGCCAATATCCATGATGAACATAGATGCAAAAATCCTCAATAAAATACTGGCAAACCGATTGTAACAGCACATCAAAAAGCTTATCCATCACGATCTAGTAGGCTTCATCCCAGGGATGCAAGGCTGGTTCAACATATGCAAGTCTATAAATGTAATTCACCACATAAATAGAACCAAAGACAAAAGCCACATGATTATCTCAATAGATGCAGAGAAGGCCTTTGGCAAAATTCAACAGCCCTTTATGCTAAGAATGCTCAATAAACTAGGTAATGATGGAATGTATCTCAAAATAACAAAAGCTATTTATGACAAACCCACAGCCAATATCATACTGAATGGACAAAAACTGGAAGCATTCCCTTTGAAATCTGGCACTAGACAAGGATGCCCTCTTTCACCACTCCTATTCAATATAGTATTGGAAGTTCTAGCCAGAGCACTCAGGCAAGAAAAAGAAATAAAGGGTATTCAATTAGGAAAGGAGGAATTCAAATTGTCTCTAGTTGCAGATGACATGAGTGTATATTTAGAAGACCCCATCATCTCAGCCCAAAATCTCCTGAAACTGATAAGCAACTTCAGCAGAGTCTCAGGATACAAAATCAATATGCAGAAATCTCCAGCATATTCCTATACAACAATAACAGGCTTAAAGAGAGCCAAATCAAGAATGAACTGCCATTCACAATTGCTACAAAAACAATAAAATATCTAGGAATACAACTAACAACGAATGTAAAGGACCTCTTCAAGGAGGACTACAAACCAATGCATGAGGAAATAAGAGAGGACACAAACAGATGGAGAAACATTCCATGCTCATGGTTAGGAAGAATCAATCTTGTGAAATGGCCATACTTCCCAAAGCCATTAATAGGTTCAGTACTATCCCCATCAAACTACTGATGATCCTCTTCACAGAACTGGAAAAAGCCACCTTAAACTTCATATGGAACCAAAAGAGAGCCCGCATAGCCAAGTCAATTCTAAGCAAAAAGAACAAAGCTGGAGGCATCACACTATCTGACTTCAAACTATACTACAAGGCTACAGTAATCAAAACAGCATGGTACTGATACCAAAACAGAGATATAGACCAATGGAACAGAACAGAGGCCTCAGAGGCAATACCTTACATCTACAACCATCTGATCTTTGACAAACATGACAAAAAACAAGCAATGGGGAAAGTATTCCTTGTTTAATAAATGGTGTAGGGTAAACTGGCTAGCCATGTGCAGAAAGCAGAATCTGGTCCCCTTCCTAACACCTTACACTAAAATTAACTCCATTTGGATTAAAGACTTAAACATAAGACCTAACACTATTAAAAACCCTGGGAGAAAATCTAGGCAAAACCATTCAGGACATAGTCATAGGCAAGGACTTTATGACTAAAACACCAAAAGCATTGGGAACAAAAGCCAAAATAGACAAATGGGATCTAATTAAACCCCAGAGCTTCTGTACAGCAAAAGAAACAATCATTAGAGTCAACTGGCAACCAACAGAATGGGAAAAAAATTTTGCAAACTATCCATCTGACAAAGGGCTAATATCCAGAATCTACAAGGAAGTAAAACAGATTTACAAGAAAAAAAACAAACCCCTTCAAAAGTGGGCAAAGGATGTGAACAGAGACCTTTCAAAGGCAGACATATATGAGGCCAATAAACAGGAAAAAATGCTCATCATCACTGGTCATTAGAGAAATACAAATCAAAACCACATTGAGATACCATCTCATGCCAGTGAGAATGGCGATCATTAAAAAATCTGGAGAGGATGTGGAGAAATAGAACACTTCTACATTGTTGGTGGGAGTGTAAATTAGTTCAACCATTGTGGAAGACAGTGCGGCAATTCCTCAAGGACCTAGAAATAGAAATTCGATTTGATCCAGCAATCCCACTACTGGATATATATCCAAAGGATTATAAATCATTCTATTATAAAGACACATGCACACGTATGTTCATAGTGGCACTGTTTACAGTAGCAAAGACCTGGAACCAACCCAAATGCCCATCAATGATAGACTGGATGGGAAAAATGTGGCACATATACATCATGGAATACTATGCAGCCATAAAAAATGTTGAGTTTGTGTCCTTTGTAGGGACATGGGTGAAGCTGGAAACCATTTCTCAGCAAACTGACCCAAGAACAGAAAATAAAACACCACATGTTCTCACTCATAGGTGGGTGTTGAACAATGAGAACACATGGACACAGGGAGGGGAGCATCACACACTGGGGTCTGTTGGGGGGAACTAGGGGAAGGACAGTGCAGGGTAGGGAGTTGGGGTGGCATAACATAGGGAGAAATGCCAGATATAGGTGATTGGGATGGAGACAGCAAACCACATTGCCATGTATGTACCTATGCAACAATCCTGCATGTTCTTCACATGTACCCCATAACCTAAAGTGAAGTAAAATATATATATTTACAAGATAAATAAATAAAAACCAAAACAAAACATAAAATGAACTTTTGTTTTTTTACATAAGGAACTATCAATACCTGAAAGTTCAGGGTTTTGTCTTGTTTTGTTTTGAGACCAAGTCTCAGACTGTCACCCAGGCTGGAGTGCAGTGGCATGATCTCAGCCACTGCAACCTCTGCCTTCCAGGCTCAAGTGATTCTCCTGCCTCAACTTCCTGAGTAGCTGGGATTCCAGGCATGTGTCACCACACTCTGCTAATTTTTTTGCATTTTAGTAGAGACAGGCTTTCACCATGTTGGCTGAACTGGTCTCAAACTCCTGACCTCAAGCGATCTTCCTGGATTAGCCTCCCGAAGTGCCGGGATTATAGGCATGAACCACTGCACTCAGCTAAAAATTTAGTTTTAAAATTTGGTACAGATTTGAAGTTTCGTTTCAAATTTTCAGTTATAGGATGAATAAATTGTGGAGATCAAATGCACAGCATGGTAACTGTAGTTAATAACAACACATAGTATACTTGAAATTTGCTGAGAGTTGGTTCTAAGTGCCCTCAACAACACACACACACACACACACACACACACACACACACACACACACACGACATAATTATACGATATTAATTGGCTTACTGTGATTATTCGTAATTATATCAAAACAGTATACCATACACCTTAAATATATACAATTTTTGTTTGTCAATTATGCCCCAGTAAAGCTAGAGGGAAAAGAAAACTAAATTAACCTAATAATACCATTGAAAATATTTTCCAATAACGTGAAATACGTGTTTACCCATATAAATTTAGTAAGATATGTGCAAGACCTGTACACTGAAGATTATAAAAATATTGTTGATGCAAATTAAAGAAAACCTAATATGTACAAGGATATACCACCGTGTTCATGAAATGAAAGACAATATAGTTAAGTTACTTGCTCTCTCCAAACTGTGCTATGGACTCAATACAATCCCAAGAAAAATCCAAGCAGGCTAATTTTTCAGACATTAGCAGCTTATTCTAAAATTTATATGCAAAGGCAGAGAAACTAGAATAGCCAAATAATTTCAAAGAAGAACAAATTTGGAGGATTCTCTGATTCCAAGCTTATAAATGTCTATCAATGTGGTATTCACATAAGAAGAGATTTACAGGTCAATAAAACAAAATAGAACTCAGAAATAAACCCATAAACGTATGGTCAATTGATTTTCAAAAGAATTGCAGGGCACTTCAATGGGGAAAGGATAATCTTTTCAACTAATGGGGCTTACTACTTCTATTTATATATTAAATATTAGGTTTCTCAAATATCAACCTTTACCTCATGCTCTACATGAAAATTAACTCAACGTGGGACAAATATCAAAATGTAAAAGCAACAATGTTAAACTTACAGAAGAAAATATAGGGAACTATCTTCAACTTTGTGTTAGGAAAAGATTTCTTAAATATTCACCAAAGTACAAAGGATATATGTCTAGAATATAGAATGTTTTAAAGAATACTCTTGTAAAACAGGACTATGAAGTCAAACAACCTAGTAAAAAGATGCAAAGGGCTTGAACAGGTACTTCGCAAAAGAAGAAGGTAAATGACCACTAAGCACAGAAGATATTTAGCACGTTAGTAGTAATGACAAAAATTAATTTAAAAGCACTATTGTGATAATTTTACATACCATTTGATAACTACATACTATTGTGTTAAATTCACATACATACCCATTAGACTAACTAATATTAAGTGTTGCCAAGAATGTGGAGCTACTGAAACTCTCAGACACGGTGAATGGGAATGTAAAATGGTACAAACACTTTGGAAAACACTTTAGCGGTTTAAGTTTGATGCATTTACCATGTGACCTAGCATTTTAGATATTTACCCAAGAGAAACAAAAACTTATGTTCACTTACAGATTTTAATGTGAATGTTAATGGCAACTTTGTTCATAATGGCCCAAAACTGAAACAACCGAAATGTCCATCAGTAGATGAATGTATAAACAAAATTTTGGCATATCCATAAATAAATTATTACTGTGCATTAAAAAGGAATAAACTGATATGCAATAATAGGAATGAGTCTCAAAAACATTATGGTGATGACAAACATAAAGTGAATATGCTACTATATTGTGGCAGAAAAATATTTCTGGGGCTACCAGCATGGAAGTACTGACAGAGAAGGGATACAAGTAAACCATCCGTGTTGACAGAAATGTTCTGTATCTTGATTGTGGTGGTGAATGCATAGGTACGTACATTTAAAATGGGCGCATGGTACATATATAAATAATACTTTAATGAATTTTATTTTAAAACAAAGAAGTAAACTTTTAGAAAAATGGTATTTGTTCATATAAGATGATCTGTCATGAAAGATGATTTTCCCAAAGTTAAACATTTTGCCTTCTGTACTATCTTGTTGAAAAAGATGACTTTACATTTTTTTTGAAATTAGCTTCTGCCTATTGTGCATAAACTTGGCATCAGTTTAGACTTATCTATTTCTAATATTTCAATAATAATATTAATTACTAGGTCAGGGTCATATAAGTGAACAGAAATTTTGAGAGATAATAAAAACATTCTGATTGATTGTATATAAGTAGAATAGCAAACAAAACGCATTCTTTTTTGAAGTTTCCTGATGTTATGCAAAGGAGGTCAGATGTGTAAACAGCAGGTGAGAACATAATCTGTTGGAAGTAAGTGTTTTAGAGGAATTGTAACATCTCATGTACTACTAAAAAGAGAAAGACTCTCCTTACTTTATTCTTCAATAATTCTTGCAACTAAAACAATTTCTTTAATAGCAATTCTGTCCTTCAGCAAATGTGAAATACATTTGGCACTGGCAAATCCTCAAGTTTAAAATATCACCAAACACAGTAACGTCATTTTGGAGTGTGGGTACTAAGAGGTGTACTCAGTGTACTCATTGGCATCAAGACTTGTTTTTCTTCTTCCTTTCTTTTCCTTGAAGATATAAATGCAGTACAGGATTCACAGCTAACTCCAAATTAATCTGAGAGAAATTTTATTTTTCAGCAGGCTTAAATGTTGCAGCTTTTGTGAACTTTACTTACATGAAACAAATGGTTGTGGAGAAAAGAAAGTGTAGGTTAGCCCTGCAAGGTAATTTTCAGAACATTTTAAACAAGCATTTAGTGTTAAAAAGCTTATAGAAACATATTTGACAATAGGTTTTCTGATCATTGCTAATATATCCAACTGTGGCATGAGATCTCTCTGCCAGGACTAAATTTAAGATGATTGAATCTGTTCCTTTTTGAGTAATCTAATCACTGACCTATCATCTATTTGATCATTAATACTGTCATAGCTTTGGCATAACTAAACCAGCTTAACACCTTGCAGTTTCTTCTTCTTAGTGCCCCACTAAGCCCTTAGATCTCCAATTTTAAAAGACTGTAAAAAGGAAAATATGATATATCATGCTATTACATAGTCGTTGCCTTTTAAATTGACACAATAGTAGTTCTTATGTAAGGTCTCCTGTGTAATGAGATTGGCTATGCAAGTTTGCAGATAAGATGTATCCTAGTGTGAAATTGGTCTGCATAATAAAGAGGAGAAGAATTTAAAGAGCTAATAAAAACAATCTGTAGGAAGAAATAGACACCAAGAATTCTATTCATCTTGGTGGAAGAGGAGATGAAAAGCACCCTTCTACCCAATTATCACTGTAAGGAGAAAAATATTGATAGGGGAGGAGTAGGAGTTAAGCCTTGCAATTTAAAGCCCATTCGCCTCCACTATAGAGTTTGTGGTAAAATCTAAATTGTGCAACAATGGTTGGCATAAATGTGTTCTTTCATGAAATCAAATAGATGCTGACCTGAGTTCGATATTATTTTGAATATGGGATGAACACAGTGGGAGCAAATAGAGAACAAAGGACACTAAAATCTGGGTTATAGTTAAATTGGTTCCTCTTAGAATTAGTGAAAATGTTCATACTAATAAAACATCCATAAGGGCAAACTGGAATTCATTCATTCATTTACTCTTCATTCATTTTCAACATATATGTAATGAACGGTTCTTCAGTATACTAGCCAAGTATCAGGCTTTGGTAGCTAACCCAACAGGCATCTCTGCAATCACGCAGCTTTTATGGACTAGGGATAGGAGATACTGAACCAAAGTCACACAGTGACTATAAAATTATCATTGTGATAATTGCTATAAAAAAGCAGGATACTGTTAATGCATGTAAGAAAGGAAGTTAATCTTGATGGGAGCATCAAGAAGGTCTTCCAAAGAAGTGAATTATATTTATACCTAAAGCACCAATAAGATTAATCCTGATGAGACAAGCAAAGGAATTTATTTGTTAGGATTTGACACAATTGCAAGTAATAAAAAAAATCTAAAATAATAATGGCTTTAAAAGAAAGAGCTTATTTTATTCCCACTTCCAAAGCTTAGAGCTAGGCAGTCCAAGGCTGGTAGGGATCACCTCTATGAGGAACCCAGGATTCTCTATTTTGTTGTTCCATTGCGCAGGTCCTCTAATTCCAATGACACTTCATGGCCCATGACAAATGCTCCAGCTCCAGCTATTTCATTAGCATTCAATCAGCAGGAAGAGGAAGGGGAGGAAGAAGGGCACACCTCTTCAGTTCTTATATCCATAGTTATGACTTAGCCATGCGGTCACACCTAGCTGCAGCAGACACTGGAAACTGTGGCATTTATTGAAAGAAGACATTTGCCCAGCTAAAAGTTGGAGTTTTAGTACTATACAAGAAAGGAAGGTGTTACTAAAGACAAAAGGATCAGGGGAGAATGTATTTTGGGAGATGACTAATAGTCTTTGCCAGAGAAAACTACGTGTTAAGGTAAGGTAAAAGGCAAGAGGAAGTTTGGTATACTCGAGGGAAAGAGGGAAGTGCTGTGTGTTTAAACATCATGGGCAAAGGGAAGGAAGAGTATTAGTGTTCCCTGACCAAACCAAGGGTCGGGCTACTTATTCTCACAGTCCAATAACAAGATGCAGACAAACTGGGAAAGAAGAGAGTTTAATTCTGTAACCAGGTACAGGGAGAAGGCTGGGAAAATGTTGCCAGACCAACTCAAAATTACAAAGTTTTCCAGAGCTTGTATACCTTCTAAGCTGTTATGTCTACGTGTAAGTGTGCATTCATCTAAAGACATAATTGATTAACTTCTTCTCATCTATAACTAAGGTTTGAGTCCTGAAGACCTTCCTCAGGACAGTATATTTACTTAATCTAAATGGGTCCAGATGCTGGGGGGTGATTACCCTTATCTTGTCTACTGCTAAATTAGGAAGATTTGGGATTTCCTTTAGACTCCAGTAAAACTTGTTTGTGGAGGTCTGGGGAGTTCCTTCAGACCCCCATTAACACTTGTTTAATCCTAAACGGGTTCTGTTAAGAATTCCTTTGTTATTTCATCATTCTTCAAGGCCCTGGAAAGGCCTAGGCAAAACTCTTGGTGGGCTTTCATCACATTCCAGCTTTTCTATAAGGGTACTGCCTCTATCAGCTTTAAATGTCTAACTTAACCACTCAATCAGTGATGAAACAGTTGTCATGGAAGGCTGCCTGTTCAGCTGTTAGTGAGACCTGGCCTGCCAGATTAGTGGTTGGATGTCTAGGCAGATAGGGGCAGACATGCATAGCCTTTTGGATCATATTAAGAATTTTGAATTTTATCAGAAGAATAATGAAAAGCTATTGAAGGTTTTAAGGAAGAAGAAAACATGGTCACATTCTCATATGAAAGAATATTTATTTTATCATAGAGAAAACAGGTTAAAGATAATGTTGGCAATACTTCGAAAGTTTAGGCTGGGCACGGTGACCCACGCCTGTAATCTCAGCACATTGGGAGGACGAGGCAGGAGGATCACCTGAAGTCAGGAGTTCAAGACCAGCTTGGCCAACATGGCAAAATTCTGTCTCTACTAAAAAATATACAAAAAATTAGCCAGTTGTGGTAGCAGGCACCTGTAATCCAAGCTACTGGGGAGGCTGAGGCAGGGAGAATCACTTGAAACTAGGAGGTGGAGGTTGCAGTGAGCCGAGATCACACCACTACACTGCAGCCTGGGCAACAGACTGAGACTCCGTCTCAAAAAAGAAAGGAAAGGTTAAGGTAGGCATACTCTTTGGTGTACATAGTTGCTCATTTATGAATTTATCTTGAGAAAATCATGAGACAATTAGAGTATTACAAAGGCTGGAGGTACACCTACTGAATGTTTGCATTGGGACTGAGGCTAGGAAAGCGTCACTCTCATTTATAATTTTTTATTTTGAATGATTTGTTTTATAATAAGAATGTATTACTTTAAATTTCATGAAAAATCAACAAAGCAATTTTACTTTAGAAAACAAAGACAAAAAGGCCTGTGCCTTTTGCTTTGAACTTCATTTCTGATATTGCCTCCTTCCTGGATTCTGCCTTTTTCCCTTGTTCCTTTGCATTGACAATCTTGAACATCTGTTGTCCCCTTGAAGAGTTCTCATAATTAAGGAGATGGCTTCCATGGTGTGGGAGAAAGACAATAGGACCTAGAATTAGAGGACTTGGATTATAATCTGGATTCATTTGTAGGATAATCTTGCAAATTGAGTAACATTTTGAGCATCAATTTTTCACTTGTAAAATAGGGATAATTCTTACTCTATTTTATTCGGCTATTCTATATCTTAAAGTGTTTTATAAATTAGGAAGCACCGTTATACATACTTGTCATATAATTTACACACACACACACACACACACACACACACACACACAGCCTCACAGGGAAATCCCATTTCTTCAATGTTAGACTGATATTATTCTCAGAAGTGTTTTCCTTTGATTGAGCTCAAGTTTGTCTCCCCATAGTATTTTATTTCGACTGAAGAAATAAAATACTTTTTTGCAAATTTTTTTCAATTTGCAAAAAAATAGAATTGGTCCAGTTTTTATCACCATGTAATAACTAAGAAAGCTAATGGGTTCAAACTATATAGATTTAGGTCTATTTTTCATAATAGAATTTTCACATTTTTCTGGAACTTGAGGAATACAGTTGGATCTCCAGTAAAAAGTTTGAACGGCATTTGGAATAAAGGAAACCATCTGAGATTAACTGTATTCAGGTGACTTCTTCTCATATATAATTGAAAATTATGTGTAGTTTGATAAACCTTTCCTTCAAATCTTTAATTGTAAAGAAATGAAGTTAAAAATTATGGTTTTACACAGCCAATTTATATGCTGTCTTTAGGGGGCAGTGCTAAACCACTGATAAGTTTCTTCATTTCTGCTAAGGCTACTGGTAATGGTTAATATAAAATAAAACTAAAATGGCAATCTTAATATTTGTGATAAAATTATACATGCCCCTTAATATTAGTAAAATTTTGTAGGTAGTCAAATGAAAATGATAATTTGAAGCTCATTTATTCAGTGATTCATTCAATAAATATTTATTGTTTCATCATGCATAACACATTATAGCAGATATAATGTGAATAAGGCAATGTTTTCTTTCAAATAACATTGAGAAATAATGAGGGCAAATAGGCCACACTTGTGTATGTCTGTGTACTATATTTGCACAAGCACACTGTGTGTCTACACAACTCTTTTAGGATAAAAAAATAAAAATAGCAGTACATATTGATTTTTTATGTGCCAATCTCTGTCAAGCAATTAATTTTATCTTCATATAGCCCTGAAAATAGAAATTATTACACTATTTTTGCAGATAGGGAAACTAAGAATTAATAAGATTATGTGATTTGCTCAAAGTCACAAAACTTGGAAGTGGTAGAGCTAGGATTTAAATGTATATCTGTTTGAGTTAAAAGCCAATGCTTTTTGCCACTATCCCATCTTTCAACTCAAGGTGTATGTGAAATACCATATTGCAAACACTTGCACAAAGAGCTAGAGATAAGCAGAAGAATGTGATATCACACGTGTTTGTGGGAAATCTGAAAATTTTATATAAGGGATGAAATCCGTACTCTATTTTGAATCAGTGGGATTATATGAAAATAATAAACATGATAGTTAATACTTACTGAAGCGGTGTGTGTCAGGCACTTTATATTTATTCCCTCACTTAGTCATCAGGAAAAAGCCATAAAAGGGGTTCTACTGTATTGTTTTTCATTGTATAGATAAGCCAAACGAGGCTGACAGTGGTCTTGCCTGCTGAAAATTGTACAGCTAGTGAGGGAGGTAGTTGGAACTTGAATCCAGTACTGTCTAATTTAGAACTCAAACCCTTAATCACTACAGTATGCTGTGCAGACAGGTAAGATGAAAGAAAGAATAAAATCATAGGGCATGATTAGGCAAGGGTAAACAATCCCACTTGGTTATAATCTGAGGTGAGTATTGTGGAAAAGTAAAAGGGCTAAAAATTCATTTGACTATAGAAACTTGAAGACAGATTAAGGAATTTGGATATCATTTGTTATGAAATGGGAAATAGTTGGAGCTTTATGAGCAGGGAAGGGAAACAAACTTTTTTTTTTTTTTTTTAGGGAGGAGAAAGAGATGGAGGAAATTCCCTGTGTAATTGGATTAAATCATTGTAGCACCATTAACAAAATGGAGAAGAATAGATTAATCTAAAATGTTGATAATTCTTGGCCAAATATGTGGTGGTTTATAGTATGTGCCACATCTATAAACTGTCGATGATCAAACTGTTAGCGATCTTGAGTTGGTAAAGGAGATGCCTTTTGATCATTTTATTTATTCCTATGAACAGCTTTATCAAATATATATATATGCTCTTTCAGATTAAGATTTTGAACTTCCCAAGATTTTTTTTTTGTTTTTTTACTCAAAGGATCTGTAGGATCAAAAATCCCCATGTAATCACCTTCTATTATTGATTTGAGAAGTGTGTATTTATGAAGGCATGGGCTGCTGTGTGTCAAATTGCAGTAATTTCCACTCCCTGTCACAGATGGGAAAATGCTCTCAGGAGTATACTAATGTAACAGAAACATATTCACCAAATATACCTCTTTTATTTAAACTGCATTTGATTACATCAGTGTTTTTTCAGTACATTGTTTTTTTATAGGGTATTGTGCCAAAGGAGAGATCACAGAACATACTGGTGAGGGGAGAGTAGGCTTTGCAGCCCCTTAGTCTGCGTAAGAATCATTTTTCTGCCACATGCCAGCTTCGTGACCATGGGTTTTACCTGACCTCTCTGTGCTTTAGTTTCCTCGTTTATAAAGTGAGAGGAAAAATATTTGCCTCAAATGGCTGTTGTGTGAATTGAAATAATTGACAGATGAAAGGGCAGTGATACTACAGGTCACACAGTAAGTTCTCAGTCTAATAGTTATTATTATTATCTTATTTTACAGATAGTGACTGATTGGGGGATTACTAAATTTCATTATTTCTTAGTTACTGACAAGTGATCAATGGAAAGTTAAAATCTGAATGCAGAAAACAAATTTTTTTAAATAAGAGGAAAAATAAAATCTTATATTCTATTTTTAAAAGCCACAGTTTTTTTTTTTTGGGGGGGGATGCTATTTACAATCCAACATGTGGAATATATTTACTTGCTTTAGTAATTGGGATCTATCAGTGTTGTGCTGAATACTATATTCAGAGGACCTTTTGACAATTTATTTTATTTTTTTTTATTTATGCATCTACATCTTGTTTTTTAAAACATATTCAGTCTGCTAAGTATTTAGCAATCTCTTAGAATATGATTTTTTTCTTCAGTTTCTGTAAATTTTCTTGCTTTATTTCTTTGACTCCCCCATATTTACCCTTAATTTTTTGAACTCCTGTTGTTCAGATGTTACAGGTTTTGGTTTGACTCCTCGTTTTCTTCACTTTTAAATTCTGTTCATCTTTTGGAAAATTTTCTCAGATTTTCTAACTCTTATATTGGACTTCATGTATTTTGTAACTTTCTGTTCTTGTTTCATGGCTATAAATATTTTATCTCTGAGGATACTATTTATAACTTTTTTCTCTATATTTATTTTGATGTCTTAGGGGCTTTTCTCAAATATATGATTCTCATTAGTGGCGCTTGCTGAGAGGTTGGCTTCACAGTAGAGATTAATACATAGATCCTACCATTTTCCTGCTTATTTATAGATTTTCTTTTTCTTGGGAGGTCTGTTTCTACAAAGAGGAGTATTCTAGTTGTTTATCTGGGGAATATAAACTTGGCTGCCATGTTGCCTAACACAAATATCACTGGTAGGTTATGAATCTTCATTATTATCTAGATATTAATTTTCTTGTTTTTGGAGATTCAGTGTATCTGTATTCTTAGAATTCATAATCCTTTTGCTTCAACTTCTCAGAAAAATAACCCTCTAATTTCTTGCCAGTGGTGAAGATTTAGTTTTCTGGCTGGGTGAAAAGGAAATGGGTCTAGGGGTCTAATTCTTTCTGATACTGAGTTTCATTCAGTGTCTGCCCCACCTACATCTATACCTTTGCAGGTAGCCAAGTTCCTCCTATTCTTTCCACAGGAAGGTAGTTTGCTTGCAGTGTTCTCATATTTGCTAAGTCAGTTAATACTTACCCATCTGTTACCCAATATTATCCAAAACTTTTCTTGATATTGTCTGTTCATCTCTCCTGTCATCCTTATTTTTATGATGTAAACATTTTTATAAATGTTCTACCATCATTTTAGTGAGATTTGAAAGATAACAAAGGAAAATACATGTACTCAATATGGAAGTCTCAATCATGAATTTTAAAACTGTTACCCCGTTATATGTATGATATAAAATTTCATGAAGTTTTGTTTCAGCAGCATGCTGAAAAAACAGGGTTTTCAGCAAATCCTGTCTCAATAAAATATTTTCCTGTTAGTGCCGACTGTATTTTTCCTTAATTTTAACCTAAATTCTTGATAAACCATAAGATTTTTCTCATTTGTTACTTTTCCAATATTTTATTAGATCATTATTGTGTTCTAGTCTTCATTATGAACTTCATATATTATTTTGTAAGCCTTTTACACCCAGTTTTTTTCACTTTTAACTTAAGTTGAACTATACATATTTTTGGCTCAGTCATAGGGCACAGCCATGTAACTATGGCTAGAAGTAAGCTGACCTGTTTGCCAAGATATATGTCATTTATAGAATTAATTGATGTTAAGCTATCTAAATATCATTGATATAATATATTGGTATGATATAAATTTAATTTCAGAGAACCTCATCTACAATAAATTTGTCACCAGGAGAAGTGGAAGAGGAGGACGATGTTGAAAACACGTGTGGGCCATCAGGACTTTGGGAAGCATTAACTCCGTGTAATGGATGTAGAAATCTTGGCTTCCCCATGCTTGCACAGGTAAAAGTTTGCTTTTATTAAGGTACAATAAACCAAAAATGGTTGCCTGTGTTTTAAAGATAAAATCTCCCTCCCCTTTGAAAATCTAATTAGTATCTTGTTCACTTTGTGGTTTTTCTCAAAGTGTCAAGTAAAATGTACATATAACTTGCTGTGCATATGTGGAGACATAATTTATGTAAAAATTTAGTATTGTTTAGTTTGGTTATAATGCAGAAAAGTTGTCTTTTCAATGAAGTTATCTACAGATGTAGTTACAAGGAAATGTATTATTGCTCTTTAAAAGCATAGCCAGTGATTATTTTTCTCTCATCACAGTGGAACATTGTAGAATAATGTGAATGTGTACCACTGAAAGTTTTGGAATAAAATCCAAAAATGAAACCAGAACACTAAAAAATTGACTATTTGAAGTCCTTTCCCTATCATTAAGTCTACTTTAATTGTATAATATCACCTTCAGATTCCTGTTGTGTGTTGTGAACCATACATTCTTAGAGGAGTTTCAGAAATGACTAAAATATTCCAGAGATAGGAAATTTGAAGACATAGGGAAAACATCTCTGCGCAATAAACAAATGACTGAATATGAAAGAATATAATGTTAAAAGGTTAACTACATAGAATGTGGATGGAAAAAAATGTTCAGGACAGAAAATGATTCACAGTACTTATCCGGAAAAGTGTTATATCTCTTCTGTCACAACAAATATGAAACAATTGTGTCTAATGAACCATTATGTTTTCCACATGTCTGTATCATAATTTGACCATAGCCACTAAAATTTCAATATTAATTTATTGTAGGAAACTAAATAGGATATTCAAATCAGTATATAGTACTTAGAAAATGTCTTCATAGGACTTTAAGACAGTTTGCTTAATCTTTACAGAATTGTCATCAATATATATTAAACTGTGAGTTCCATAGAGGTAGAGATTCAACCTTTTGATGCTCAGCATCTGCAGTCTAACGCATAGTTGCTGACAAATCAGAAGAATGGGATGGATGTGTTGTCTCATGCCTGTAATCCCAGCACTCTGAGAGGCCAATGTGGGTGGATTGCTTGAGCCCAGGAATGTAAGACCAGCCTTAGCAACATAGTGAGATCTTTTCTCTACAAAACATACAAAAATTAGCCAGGTGTGTTGGTGCACACCTGTAGTCCTAGTTACTCAGGAGGCTGAGATGGGAAGATCACTTGAACCCAGGAGATTGAGGCTGCAGTGAGCTGTGATCATGCCACTGCATTCCAGCTTGGGTGATAGAGTAAGACCCTGTCTCAAAAAAGAAAAAAAAAAAAAAAAAAAAAAAGCAATGTCTTCTTTATCAAGCAAACGCTGATGGATATAAAACAAAAAAAAAACCCCAAAACATAATTGGAATGAAATAGTAGTTGAATGGATCTCAATGAACAAATGTGTATATTCTCAGATGTTATGTCTTCACTTAAAGTTTTCACACACAGTTTTTTTAATCTCACATCTGTATGGGTAAAGGGAAAGAAAATTAATACGCATAAGTTGTATTTTATTAGCATACTTTAATCTGCTTAGCAGTTTTTGAATAATTGAATGTTTTAACCTATTTTTTCCTTCATAAACTGTGTTTGTAAAAATACATTTTAAAATAATTACCTTATATCTTAAAAAGAATTATTGGAATAAAATAAAGCATTAGGGTATTTACTATAATAGCTGGATGACTGCAAATCAAAAAGCTGCCAGTAATATGATTGTATCTTATTTTCTACCACCTTACTAACATTTACTTTTTTCTAAATTTAATTTTATTATTTTATTAGGCTTGGTAGTAACTTGCTTTTGGTGTATAATTTTTTTTATTTTTTATTTTTTTGAGACATAGTTTCACTTTTGTTACCCAGGCTGGAGTGCAATGGCGCGATCTCGGCTCACCGCAACCTCCGCCTCCTGGGTTCAGGCAATTCTCCTGCCTCAGTCTCCTGAGTAGCTGGGATTACAGGCACATGCCACCATGCCCAGCTAATTTTTTGTATTTTTAGTAGAGACGGGGTTTCACCATGTTGACCAGGATGGTCTCGATCTCTTGACCTCGTGATCCACCCGCCTCGGCCTCCCAAAGCGCTGGTATTACAGGCTTGAGCCACCGCGCCAGGCTGGTGTATAATTTTTAATATTAGATTTTTTCCCTTTGGCCATTTTCTTGGTGAAGACTGGTGGTATTGTTCAGTAACTTTATCAGTTCTTCACATGTGCTAGTTACATTTACCACAAAATCTTTCCCAGTCTGCAGCTTTTCTTTTTGTCTTAATTTGTATGTGTACAAGTGCATCATGTAATTAAAAAAAAAAAAACTATCCAATTGATTAAGACTCTCAGTCCTATTTTTTTGTTTAATTCAGCTTATCTAGAATTCCTTTTACCATAAATTTCAAATATGACTCTATGTTATTTTTTGCTTGTTGATATCCTGTTTTTCTTGAACTTTCCATTGAACAATAACTCATATTCCTTATATTTTATCATAAAGGCTTGTTTATTTCAGCCTTCTATTTTTTAAGCCACATGACTCAGTGTTGATATTATTCATTATTAAATTAAAACTAGTAGCTGACTTGATTGCTTGCTTTATAAAACCTGTTTTTTATAATTACTTTGTTGAATTTTTAAAGTATCTCTATTGGGATTTTAATTATTACTGCATTAAATCTATAAATGTACTTGAGATACATTTTTTTTTTTACTCTAAGTAATCTAACAAATCAGCAGTAAGACTATAAATTCTTTTCTTTTCTTTTCTTTTTTTTTTTTTCACAGTCTCGCTCTGTTGCCCAGGCTGGAGGGCAGTGGTATAATCTTGGATCACTGCAACCTCTGCCTCCCGGGTTCAAGCGATTATCCTGCCTCAGCCTCCTGAGTAGCTAGATTACAGGGTTCTGCCACTACACTTGGCTAATTTTTGTATTTTTAGTAGAGACGGTGCTTCACAATATTGGCCAATATTGTCTCAAACTCCTGGCCTCAAGTGATTCGCCCAACTCAGTTCCCACTGTGCTCGGCCTCTCACCATAAATTCTTAAGAATGTGTGTGTGTGTCTGTGAATATTACTGTTTATGGACTATCCTTTAGCATTTATATTTGCATGTATGTGTGAGTATATACATATAAACGTGTTTTGTGTACATATGTAACATATTTATATATACATTTTAATTGCAACATATATTAAATAATTTTTATAGTTTTCCAACTAAAAAACTATTAAAAAAAACTATATATAGCATATTTATATATGGTATGTAGTCCAGTATCATGATACTGAAAACTTCCTAAGAGGTCCAGTATCATGATACTGAAGACTTCCTAAAAACTATACTATATATAGCATATTTCATGTATATATAATATAGAGTATATGTGTATGTATGTGTGTATACATATATATGTGTGTGTATATACATGTGTATATACATAGATACATAATGTGTGTGTGTGTGTGTGTATATATATATATACACACACATGTATACATACACACACAATTTATAACATTTTGAATTCGTCTGTTTTTTTAGTTTGTTACGTAGGATTCAACCATTCTCAACCATTCACAAATGGTAATTTTTAAACGTTTTCTGTTATTATAAATATCTGTTATCTAAATTATCTCTTAAACTTTGATTAAAAGAGGTGAGGTAACAGGATATGTATTGTTTTAGAATTTCAAGAAAACTGTTACCTAGGAACAGGATCTGATGGTAATGAGTATCAGGATTTGTAATGAGAAGCAGATCGAAATATTTACCAAAGGAATATACAATTTAAAAAGAGATTGAGTCAGATTGAAGATTTAGAAAAAAATACAAGATGTGCAGTGCTTTTAATAATTATCCCTTCTGTGATTATCAAGGGTCTACAATGTGGTAAGCATGCTGACTATCAATACAAAGATAAAGTTGGTCTCTGTTAAGACTTTGCAATATGGTCCTTTAAAACCTCTTAGGAAGTCTTCAGTATCATGATACTGGACTACATACCACATGAACAACAATAACTGTTTTATTTTAAAATGGTTTTCATTTAAAATTATTTGCCAAAAGGTGTTTTATTTTATGTATTAATAAATAGTTAATTGTGTTTTAATCAATAATTAATTATTTTACCTATTAATAGATAATAAATAAATTATGAATGTAACCTTGAAATTTGCAAAGCTAGAACAGCTAATGTAAAATGTTTTTTGCATTTTGAAACCGTTTTTTCAGGTCTGAAGCATTTTTGGAGGTCATTAAAAATCATTAAGCCATAAGCACTGTGAGGGTCTACTGAAAAACTGCTTCCTTACAATATTTACAGGAGTCTTTGAGATCTTTACAATTAATACAGTGCTATGTAAAATTTTATATCCCCAGATATTTTTGATTGGAATAAATTATATTTCACATTTATAGCCCTTAATTGGATTCAAGAAACATGTATCAAATATATTTTATATTTAAAGCGTAGTGGTCATGAGAAACATGAATACTGTGGAAACAATACAGACTTAATTGGGGGCCTGATTACCTATACATTCTGGTTCTGGGTTATCAAACCATTTAATGTATTACTTTAGGTTCAAGCTGATTTTTTACTTGCAAAATTAGAATGTTGTGTTGGCTAATCCTGTGGATATGGATCTTACAATTCTAAAATGACCTAATTTCTAGTTTTTATCCAGATTATGAATTGATCCTAAATTAGGGTTTTTTTTTTTTCTGCCTCCAAGAATACTAAAATTAGAGAGAACCAACTAAAAGATGAGTGCTTTGCAATTATCCTTCCATTGTGACTAGATTGAAGTTTCCACAAATTCATGAAAATTTAGAATTCTAAATAACATCAAGGGATTAAAATTCTTGGGAAAATACTAAGAAGATTTACTGTAAATAGAGCTTTTATGGGACAATTGCAAAGCCGTTAATTAAGATTTAAGAAGGAAAATCAAGAATGAAGAGACTGAGAAAATTAAGCCCTTTCTAGAAATTATGATTCAACTCAGCATGTGTTTCTCAACACTACCATTTACACAATGCTTCCTATGTACCAGATATTATACATGTGTAATCCCAAGGTGACCATTTAAAGAATAAATGTCACAGTTAATGTGTGGCAATGCTATGATTCAAGCTGGGGTTGGGGGGGCGGAGAGAGAGAGAATATGTATGTGTGTGTGTGCGCGTGCATGTGTGCGTGTGTGTGTTTGTTTCTGGGTTCTCATTTTATATTTTGGAAAATAGTTTTACAATAATTCTCCTAATGTAGGATCATATCTTCGAGAGTAATCTTCAGCATTTTACTCTGTCATCTATTAATTTAAAAATATGAAGTTGAGGGAAGGTTACAGATAGTTCTCAGAGCCTGATTATAAATTGCCATTAGTTTTATTGCTACCCTTCCTGTTAATAGAACGTGTGTTATTAGAGTAGATAACTTGAGTTGATGGATTTTCATTATGGTGAATCATGTTTCTCTCCTCCACAGTCTTAGGTGAGATGTCCACCTCTGCACCATGTGTAGTATTGGGTTTTGAGGCTATTACTGCAGAGTCAGTCCAGCTAGGTAGAGACCCTCTGGCTTTCATCCCATTCACTCATGTGGCCTCTTTCTGCAGAGCTGAGATAGGGAGTCCCAATATTGACTCTTTGAGTAGCAGAGAGTCAGTCTTTGAGTAGCAGAGAGATACTGTCAATGTAACAGCCTTGTCAGTATCTCTCTGCTCCTGTAGTCACCACATTCATGCTGCTCTCTAAGGAGAGGCCAATAGCACTTACTGATGTGTTTGAAGTACGTTTTAGGACAAGAATATCCTTGTAGCCCTCAGTATGACAAGATTAAGCCATGGAAGCTCCCCTACTCTAGCCGTGCTGGCTAAACTTCCTCCTAGACCTTTGAAGGCTGCTGTGCTGTGTTTCTCTCCTGAGTTTGCAGTTTTGGTCACAGCCACATCCATGGCACCTGTGGTGGTGCTTACTGTCATTGCTACTGCCATTGCTACCCTGCCCCTTTATTAGGCACTATAGGTTTTATGACTGCAGGAGTATGTAAACTTTTGAATGTAGTATATGTGGGAGGTATGTTGGATTCATATCTCTATTGTATAATCATAATAGTGGACCCAAACATTTCAGCATTCATGTGAAGTCTACTGATTCTGATTTGCTCATTCTCTTCATAGAACTTCATGGCATATGCCTAGGGAGAGAACAAATAGCAAAGAAAGTGAGACCAGCAAGATCTCCTTTCTCTTCCTATAGGTAAACAACAAAAAGAAATTATTGTACATGATACAAGCATGTTGTGTTGCCACTGATAAGTGGCAATCACAGGGAAACATGTCCTACAATGTATCAGCCTACCTAGGTTGCAGTATGTGTTTGGGAATAGACTAATCAGGATGCTTTAGATAGCATTATGTCATTGGAAATAAAATGAACGGCTGTGGATATAAAATGAAGAGTTGCTGACAGGTAAGAAATCTCTGAAATTCAGGTCTGGGGAACACTGAAGAAGCACGAGGAACTTCCTCAATGTGCCATGGCCTCCAAATGGAAGCTTATTTGACCTTCGGCCCTTCTAAATGCAATGCATTTCCGAGGTCAGCTACAGTACCAAAGGCTCTACAGGACCTTTCCCTGCTCTCCCCCAAAGCCACTGGCCCCATCTAGTCTCTGCATACACTCACCATTGGGCTCCTGGTCACTTCCTCAAACATAGATGAGTCTGAAGTGTTCCCAGCCAGGATGGCCTCAGGATGTAAACAAGGTTTTCCCAGTGAACAAAAAGGTCTTCGCTTGCATCCGAAGGGGGACATAGCTGAAGATAAAAGGAGCGGCCAGTGGCAAGCTTCAGGTGGAGCTGTTTTTTTATGCTGTTGTGGATGCTTATTTTCACAAACATCAAGGGAAGCAGCCTGGTTAGTTCTAAGAGCTGTGCAGGTAGACTACCTCTTTCCTGGGTGCCAGGACCACACCTGGCATTGTCACAGACAACAGCTGGTCTGGCCAGCAGCATGACATCAGGTAGTGTGAGGCAGGGACTGGAGCGAACGATGGCCAGCGTTACCATTCGGGCACGGTTGTGCACATCAATCACTTCTCCTGTTTTGCTGATCTGGATAAAGTCGCTCTCAAACATGGGTGCATACCTGAATATAGTATACTCGCCTTTGTACAGTTGCTGCTGCAGCTTTCCCATGGTGGTATTAAACATGCCCATTGCAGGGCTGCTTTCGGCTGTGTAATACGGTAACATACACTGGCCCTCCATGGCTTTCTTTTATCAAAACAGTTCCTAGCAACTGCTCCACACCTTCCCTAACTTGCCTTGAAGGGCATCCTGTTTCCTTGGCCACTCTGGCAGGTGGGCCAGCGGTAGTATTCTGCAGGCTTTCTTTTTTGTCCCCAAGTGAATGAGAATAGGGTGGGATATTGATTACCAACTGCTCAAAGCCAGAGACAGTCGGTTCTCAGGATCCAGACTGTGCCCAGCTTAGTGTATGGAGCTGTCAGGAGCACAGTGTTGGGGCCCTCGTGGATGTCCAGGCACACAGTTATTGGTGCTCAGTCAGGAGGGACCTCCATTTTGGCCTGGTATTCCACTTCACAACAGCCTTTGTGCTTTGATTCCACAGCCTCAACTGTCAATCCCACGGCTCTTCTTCCAAACCTGAACCATCCACTGCTGCTAAACCACCCGCAGGACCACTTTTATCCTCCCCTACCCATTGTGACCTGCCCTATCACACACCCTTTTGTCTCTGTCACCCAACAGTCTCTACCTCAAGGCAGGGACACTGCCCTCTCCACCTCACTCTCACCCCTACCACCCTCCACAGCTCAGCAGACCACTCCCCCCGCCCCCACCCATCTAGGGACCTTAATGCTTTCTGGAAAATTGGTTTCAAAAGGATTAGAGGTAAACCTTTTGTTAAAGGCAAGAGTTTAAAATATATATACTCTTAAAATATCCAGCTCCTCTAGTTGTAGACATTTAAAGAGAGAATTGGATAACAGATTAGTACAGAATGTTTATCAATGTTTATTATAGAGTAAAAAATTATAAACAGCATTATTGTCTTACAATAGGGGATTGCTTAAATACATTATGGAGCATTCGGTGGTGGGAAACTCTACAGCCCTAAAAATGATTATGTAGTTTTCCTATTTATTGACATGAAAAGATATCCCTGACCTTCTTTTTTCCTAAAGAAAAAGAGAAAAACTGATTTCAAACTCGTAGTATAAGTGAGATTCAATTTATGTAAAATCATGTATATGTGTTTGTGGGTATGGAATTATGTTCAGTGAAATGTTTAAATTGCTTATCTCTGAATGGTGTAATTTTCATTTTCTTTATAATTTCTGTTTTATTAGGAAGTTTATTTCTGTTACCAGGGGAAAAAGCTATTTTATTAGCAATGTATTTTTTTGTCTGTTTCTATAGCCATGATAAATTTTATGTTTTGACTCACCCTCAAACTGTCGATGCAATTTTTAAGCTTTTACCTAAACATTTGTACCGTGGCTATGGAGAGAAAAGAGCCTTAAACATCACATTTATGCTCTATTCTTTACCATCAGATTGTATTGAAAAGAAGAGTTCTAAATAATTGTGCCAAGTATTGTAAATATCAATTCATTGAGGTTATAATATCTTATAACAAAATAAGATTATAGTTATAAAGATATTGAAATATCACATGATAACCCACATGAATACACACACACACACACACACACACACACACACACACACACACACACACACAGCCATAGCCATAGTTGAGTCTTTTTTTGAGATGGAGTCCCACTCTGTTGCCCAGACTGGAGTCAGTGTCATGATATCAGCTCACTGCAACCTCCACTTCCCAGGTTCAAGTGATTCTCCTGCCTCAGCCTCCCAAGTAGCTGGGACCACAGGCACATGCCACCACACCTGGCTAATTTTTGTATTTTTAGTAGAGACGGTGTTTCACTATATTGGTCAGGCTGGTCTCAAACTCTTGACTTCACGGTCTGCCTGCCTCAGCCTCCCAAAGTGCTAAGATTACAGGTGTGAGCCACTGCACCCAGCTCAGTTGAGTCTTTAGTTGTATAAGTTAATGCAAACATAATTTCTTCCTTTCATATTGAATGTTTGATTATTTTGGACACTTTGAGTAATTTTACTTTATTTATTGAGATGCCTATTCACATATCAATAGCACTTTTTACTGGCCTTTCTAAAGTCTTTATATCTTAACTTCCACTTAAAGTCTACGTTACTTATCTTGTAATTGGCAAAACCAAGAAACCAAAGACACATTTAGTAAATTAACATTTTAAAAGTACCCAAGTGGTTCTGGTATTTTTCATAAGGCACAACTGGATAGGTGGCATTGGACACAGAACAATTTAATTTAAGTCCTTTTTTTACTGATTTTCTTAAGAGCACTTTTATACTATACACATATATGACAAGTTATTTATCTTAGGGTTCCATTAGAGCTCTGGTCTCCAAGGAAGCCAGAAACTACATTACTTGTAGAGCCTGTAGACATTTGGATTTTCCAAACCAGTCAATATACTGACAACAGTGGAACCTCTTTTATTTGGATTGATAACCATCCTGTGTAGCATTCTGGCAAATATCTACTTTTAAGAATTTGATGGGGTTTGTCTGAAATACCTCTAGCTGTTTAGAAAACTACCTTATTAGCATTTGCCTCAAAACGAGAAACTCACATAGCTAAATAATAAACTACCTGAACTTGAGAAATTCCTTTTATGAAAATGCGGCAGCTTTCTATGTGTTTGCTGTTAAATCATATTTCTATATAGTCATTAGACATCCTTAAAATAAATTTATACACTATCTCCTCTCTATTGGAGTTTGTGTCACTGGGTTAATAATTAAACCTCTCTGGGCCTTACTTTTCTTAGCTTTGTAAGGGAGATGACCCCTGAGATACCTTTCAACTCCAGAATAGTTATGGTTTTGTGAAAGGGCTTTAGCTTTCCCCCTGCAACAATAAAATTACTACATACTTTGGAAATACTCTGAACCACAACAATGAATCGAGATGTTATTCATGTAACTACTCTGGGAATTGTATAATTCAATATATAATTTTATTCTCTTGTCAAATTTCCTCTTCCCAAAACTTTTAAAAGAACCAATGCTTGAAATGTGGAAATGACAAGATGTTAGTTCAGTAAGATAGTCGATCAGTAGCGTTAGTGCTTAAAACTATGTAATTGAAAATATGGGTTAGTTTCCCTAACTGCAAAGTCAATCTCATTTGGTTGAGTAGCTCCTGAAAGCAGCTTTGAGTTAGAAGTATGTGTGTTACACCCCAACATTAGTGTGCTGTGTGTGGCAGTTCAACACTAATGTAACGATGTATTTTTGTGAATGAGAGTTGGCATGTCAAATGCATCCACTAGAAAAATAATTAGTGTTATAGTCTTAAGATTTGTTTTCTAAAGTTGATACTGTTGGTTATTTTTGTGAACAGCCTGATGTTTGGGACCTTTTTTCTTCAAAATAAACAAGTCCTTATTAAACCAGGAAAAAAAAAGAAAAGAAAATATGGGTTAAATATTTTAAACAGAATTCAGTGAATAATGAACATGGCTGTGGTATACAGAATAATTCTCCAAAAGATACTAATATTCTAATCTTTAAAATCTGAATATGTTAGCTTATGTGGCAGAGGAACTTTGAAGATATGATTCAGTTTAGGATCTTGAATTGGGGGTGTTACCTGGATTATGTGATGGGTCCAATGTTATCACAATGGTCTTTGTAAGAGAAAGGCAGGAGGGTCAGAGTCAGAGGATATGTGATGCTGAAAGTAGAGATCAGAGTAGTGCAGCCATGGACCAAAGGAATGTGAAAGTCCTCTGGAAGCTGAGAAAGCAGAAGTGCATTCTCCCCTAAAGCCTCCAGAAGCCGATAGCTCTGCCAACACCTTAACTTTAGCCCAGAGAGAATCATTTTAGACTTTGACCTTGAGAACTATGAAAGAATAAATTTGTGTTGTTATAAGCAACTAAGTTTGTGGTAATTTGTAATGGTAGCCCTAGAAAACTATTACACATTTTGGTACCTGGAAGTGGAATGCTCCTATAACAGGTACATAAAAAGATAGAAATGGATTTGGAATTGGGCATTGGGTAGAAGCTAGAAGAATTTTGATGTCCATGATATAAAAAGCTTAGATTGCCTTGAACAGAAATATGGACATTAAAGATTCTGCTAGTAAGGGCTCAGAAAGAAGTGATATAGTGGAGAAAACCTGTATTGTCTTAGAGATAACTTAATTGTCATAAACATGTTTGTAGAAACATGGATTTAAAGTCACTACTGTGAGGGTTCAGAAGAAAGTGGGGGAAATGGTAGAGAGAACTTGTATGATCTTTGAGAATACCTAAAACATTGTAGACAGAATGTTAATAAACATGAATGTTAAAGTTACTTCTGGTAAGGACTCAGAAATAAATGAGAAACATGTTATTGAAAACTGGAGGAAAGGAGATACTTGTTATATGGTAGCAGATAGTCTAGATGAATTATATTCTATGGTTATGTGCAAAGCAGATCTAGTAGGTGACGAACTTGGATATTTTGCTGAGTAGATTTCTAGATAAAGTGTCAGAGGTAAGGCCTGGTTTCCTCTTGTTGCCTATACTGAAATGTGAGAGGAGGAAAGAGATAAATTGCTGGAAGAACTTTTAAACAAAAAGAATCTGGGACTTGATGGTTGGAACATTCTCAACCTATCCAGATTGGGAAAACACTGAAATTTGTAGATTCACTGTCAAGAAGTATACTTAGAGAGAAGGTTAAAAGCCTGGCTAGATAACTTGTTTCTAGTGCCTCAGTAGGATCAAAAACAGATTATTCAACCACACAGAGGGCTCTTTGAAGAGATTAAGCAAATCTGAATTATGATGAGATGAATTATGCTGATATGGCAGAGACCTTCTATAATGCAGAGTTTGGGTTATCCAGGAAATTCTTGTGACATACGTGGGAGACCCACAGTGTTTTCAAGAATGGTTTATTAGCAGAGACTTTGACAGCTTGAACTTAAAGGGACAGAGGACAAAGTGAAAGAGGCTTTTGGATTCCTGAAATTCTGCAGGCAAGAAATATAGTTATAAAACTATTGAGTTGCAAACATAAGTTAACCTTTATGGAATAGGAAGGAGGACTCAGAAGGTGGGGCTGAGGACCAAGAGGGTAGAGCTGAGAACTACAAAGGGTTATTCCCAGACCTTGAAACATAATGGAATTTACCCAGTTGCAATTCTGAATTGCTTCTGTCTATTGAATCCCCTTTTATCTTTTATTTCTCTTTCTTTGGTTGGAATATCTATAATTGTTTCCCTACACTTGTCATATTATTGAATTTTAGGAGCAGATAACTATTTATTCTAGTTTCACAGATTCACAGATGAGTCTGACTCATGCTTGATTTATATGAGGAGATTTGGGACGTTTGTGTTTTCAAGATTTTGAATTTAAGTTGATGTTATATATTGGGTTAAGATTTATGATGATGTTGAGATGGTATGAATGGATTTTACATGTGGATGAATGTGATTATTTGGTGTACAGAGGATGCACTGTAATAGACAGCATAATGCTCCTCCCCAAATGTCCACATCATAATATCTAGAACCTGTGAATATGTTACTGTATATGACAAAAGGGACATATATAGTTAACTAAAGGATCTTACAATGGAGGATTATCCTGGATTATCAATGTGTGGCTAATTTAATTATGAAGGTACTTATAATGTGATATGATGAAGAAAGCAGAAATTTGCTAGCTTTGAAGATGGAGGAAGAGGCTATGAGCCAAGGAATGCAGGGGGCCCCTTGAAGATGAAAAAGGCCAGGATCCGATTCTCTTTTATTTTTATTTATATACATATATATTTATTTGAGATGTAGTCTTGCTCTGTTGCCCAGGCTGTTGCTGAGATGCTGTCTCAGCTCACTGCAACCTCCACCTCCTCGGTTTAAGCTATTTTTCTGCCTCAGCCTACTGAGTAGCTGGTATTATAGGCATGTGCCACCATGCCCAGCTAATTTTTTGTATTTTTAATAGAGATGGGGTTTTACCATGTTGGTCTGTCTTGTCTTGAACTCCTGACCTCAGGTGATTTGCCCCGTCAGCAATCCCAACACTTTGGGATTGCAGACATGAGCCACCATGCCTGGCCTAGATTCTCTTTTAGAGCCTCCAGAAGTAACTAGCCCTGCTAACACCTTAATTTTAGCCCTGTAAAATGTATTTTAAACTTTTGATCCCAATAACTGTCAGAAAATATATTTTTGTTGTTTTAAGTTATAATACTAAGTTTGTGGTGGTTTGTTACAGTGGCTATAAGAAATGGATACAATAGCTGCAGAAATTAGGTCAGTAGACATTTCATCTCTCATATATTCATTCAAGGAGAATATGCCTGTTGTCTGCATCTAGGCAGAAGATGGGACATACATGTATTTACAGAAAAATGTATTTCAGCTTTCCTATAAAGCATTTGTGTGATCTAGATTTTTATTGTTTTGTGCAGTTATTCTTTATAACTTTTAAAATAAATGAACTATAATTTTGCCATTGGAAAGCCTCAACTTTTTATCATTTTAGGAAAGCTTTATAATGATGGTAACAATAATGACGTTAATAGTGATGTTAATAACAATGTCTAACATTACTGAGTACCTACTACATTCCAAGTACAGTGATAAGCACTTAACATTCCTTGTCTCACTTAAATTTCACAATTCTATGGACTATTTATGCTTTCCCATAGTTCCTATGGACTATTTATACTTTTATAGTTTGTGTATCTATTGTGTTTGAACCAAATTCCATGTGAATATTTGATATAAAATTAAAAAAATAAACAGGGCATTGCTTCTCATAGTAACAATAAGGGTATATAGTGTCTACTATTCAATATGTTTTACTATGGCATTTCACTGTTAAAGAGGAAATCAGTAATTGTTGATGTCACTCTTACCTGTATTCAGTTGATATCATTTTGATATTGATATCAATGACATTGGTTATATTGGTTATTATGTTGTATTATGCTTACAGAGTGGGTGAGCTGCTAAATGTATTTATTATTTATTGTCCAAATTAAAAAAATGATGGTTTGATAAATATCTTAGATCACTTAGAATCTCTTCCCATTTTCTATTATTTTATATATCTTTCCAACCATTTGTTTCACAGTTGTTTATTAACCATTTGTTATATGTATGGCATAGAGCAGTAAACAATATAAACATCATACCCTCATCATGCTATAAAGGTTTTATGCCATAAAGCAGTAAGCAATGTAAACATCATGCCCTCATAAAACTATAAAGGTTTTATGCCAGGTACTGTAAATGATACAAAATAAGAATTATGTATGGTTTCTGCTCTGAGGAACCTTATAATTTAGTTAAAGTCATTGCACTGACTCATTTGTTGCTTGTAAAATCTTGGGCAAGTACCTCATCCTCTGCTTCTTATTCTTTAAAATGTGGAGGTTAGCTCCTGTTTGTAGGATTTTTATGAAGCCCTTTCAGTATTCACTCAAGATTCTCTATAAATTGTTTACTATAAAAATGCAAATTGTTTTTTTTTCTGTTTTGTTTGTGGCCTCCAGAGACATCATGCTGTCTGTTTTGGTAAGATCAACAGGTTAAACCACAGTATATATAATATAAACCAACCTCATATAATAACATGCATTCTAATATGTGTAATGTTAATTTGTATATGCTGGAAAATCTGGAAGTATATATATATTATACTGCTAATAGTGATTATTTCTAAGTCTTAAGATTTATGGGAGAATTTAACTTCCTGCTTTATATACTTACACATTGTTTGAATTATTTGCAACAAGCAGATTTAAATTTTCTAATAATGATTTTATATTTTCTGTAAAAATATACTGTAGAAAGTCATAATGACTCCTTATGGCACCATGAGTTTCTGTAGACTAGTTTGCTAGTTATTGCTTGCATCTGTCCATTCATTTACTCATTGAACCAATTTATCTATCCATTGATCCACTCATCCATCCATCTACCTACCCATTCATCCATTCACTTTTCATTTCAGTCTGTACTTGTCTTAGTCCATTTTGTGCTGCTATAACAGAATAACACAGACTGGGCAATTTATAAAGAAAAGAAATTTGCTTCTCACAGTTCTGGAGGCTGGGAAGTCTAATATCAAGGTGCTGGCATCTGGCGAGAGATTTCTTCTTACATCATCCCAAGGCAGAAGGTGATAGGGTAAGAGAGGTCAAGAGAATGAGAGTGGGTTGAACTTATTCTTTCATAGCAAACACACTCTGATAATATTGACATTTATCCATTCATAAGGGCAAAGTCCTCATGGTCTGATTATCTCTTAATAGTCTCACTTTTTAATACTGTTAAAATAGCAGTTAAATTTCAACATGACTTTTGGAGGGGACACTCAAACCATAGCAACATTATTTTAGGTATTTTTGATTCACTTATCTTGAATCATCAAAATTGTTCTACAAAGAGGATAAAGTAGGGACAGCTGAAGACAGTATGGGATGAATTGTTTATATGATCATTTTTATCTGACTTATTTTATTTTAATTAATTTATTTATTTTGAAATGGAATTTTGCTCCATCTCCCAGGCTGGAGTGCAGTGGTGCAATCTCAGCTCACTGCAACTTCTGCCTCCTGGGTTCAAGTGATTCTTCTGTCTCAGCCTCCCAAGTAGCTGAGATGGTAGGTGCTCATCACCACTCCTGGCTAATTTTTGTATTTTCAGTAGAGATGGGGTTGCACTGTGTTGGCCAGAATGGTCTTGAACTCCTGACCTCGGGTGATCTGCCCACTTGGCCTACCAAAGTGCTGGAATTACAGGTGTGAGCCACCACACCTGGCTGTCTATTTTTGTTAATTGGTTGTTCTAGTTAGTTCTCACTTTGCTATGAAGAACTACCTGAGACTGGGTAATTCATAAAGGAAAGAGGTTCAATTGACTCACAGTTCTGCAGGGCTTAGGAGGCCTCAGGAAACTTACAATCATGATTGAAGGGAAGCAAACACATCCTTCATATGGTGGCAGATGCTCCTTATAAAACCATCAGATCTTGTGAGAACTCATTCACTATTATAAGAACAGCAGCATGGGGATAACTGCCCCCATGTTTCAATTGCCTCCAACTGGGTCCTGCCCATGACATGTGGGGATTATGGGAACTACAATCCAAGATGAGATTTTGGTGGGGACACAACCAAACTATCATTCTGCCCCTGCTACCTCCCAAATCTCATGTCCTCACATTTCAAAACCAATCATGCCTTCCCAAGAGTCCCCTAAAGTCTTAACTTTTCAGAATTTACTCAAAAGTCCATAGTCCCAAGTCTCATCTGAGACAAGGCAAGTTTTCCAAACTAATCATTCCTTCCCAACAACTCCCAAAATCTTAACTCATTCCAGCATTAATTCAAAAGTCCATAGTTCAAAGTCTCATCTGAGACAAGGCAAGTTTCTTCTGCCTATGGGCCTGTAAAATCAAAAGCAAGTTAGTTACTTCCTGTATTCAGTGGGGATACAGATATTGGGTAAATATACCTGTTCCAAATGGGAGAAATTGGCCAAAACAAAGGGGCTGTAGGCCTCATGCAAGTCTGAAATCCATTACAGTAGTCACTAAACCTTAAAGTTTTTAAACAGTCTCTACTAGGTAGTGCCCCAATGGGGACTCTGTTTAGGGGCTCCAATCCCACATTTCCCTTTTGCACTGCCCTATCAGAGGTTCTTTATGAGGACTATGCCCCTCCAGCAAGCAAACTTCTGCCTGGACATCCAGGCATTTCCATACATCCTCTGAAATCTAGGCAAATGTTCCCAGACCTCAATTCTTGTCTTCTGTGCACCTGCAGGACAAACACCACATGGAAACTACCAAGTCTTGGGGCTTACACCCTCTGAAGCCATGGCTCAAGCTGTACCTTGGCACCTTTTAGCCAGAGCTGCAGTGGGTAAGATGCAGGGCACCAGGTCATGAGGCAGCACAAAGCAGAGGGCCCTGGACCCAGCTCAGGAAACCATTTTTCCCTCCTAGGCCTCAGGACCTGTTATGGGAGGAGCTGCTGTGAATGTCTCTGAAAGGCTCTGAAGACATTTTCCCCAATTGTCTTGGTGATTAACATTTGGTTCCACATTACTTATGCAAATTTCTGCAGTTGCTTGAATTTCTGCCCAGAAAATGGGTTTTTCTCTTTTACCGCATGATCAGGCTACAAATTTTCCAAACTATGATGCTCTCCTTCCTCTTGAATGCTTTGCCACTTAGAAATTTCTTCCACCAGATCCCCTAAATCATATATCTCAGGTTCAACATTCCACAAATCTCTAGCACAGGAACAAAATGCTTCCCATTTCTTTGCTAACGCATAGCAAGAATCACCTTTATTCCAGTTGCCAACAATTTCCTCATCTCTGTCTGAGACCACCTCAGCCTGGTCCTCATTGTCCATATCACTATCAACATTTTGGCTGATACCATTCAACAAGTCTCTAGGAAATTCCAAATTTCCCATATTTTCCTGTCTTCTGAGCCCTCCAAACTGTTCCAATTTCTGCCTGTTGCACAGTTCCAAAGTCGCTTTCACATTATAGCAGTCCCCCAGTCTCTGTGGTACCAATTTAATATATTAATTCATGGTGGAAGGGGAAACAAACATGTCCTTTACACAGCAGCAGGAGAAAGAAGTGACAAGCAAAGGGGGAAAGACCCTTATAAACCATCAGATCTCATGAGAACTCACTCACTATCATGAGAACAGCAGGATATGTGTAACCACCCCCTTGATTTAATTACCTTTCACCAGGTCCCTCCCATGACACATGGTGTATTAGGGTTCTCTAGAGGGACGGAACTAATAGGATCTCTCTCTCTCTCTCTCTCTCTCTCTCTGTGTGTGTGTGTGTGTATATATATATATATATATATATGGTATCTATGTGTATATATATAATATATGTGTATATATATAAATATATATATATATATAAAGGGGAGTTTATTAAGGCGTATTAAACTCACATGATCACAAGGTCCCACAATAGTCTGTCTGCAAGCTGAGGAGCAAGGAAGCCAGTCTGAGTCCCAGAGCTGAAGAACTTGAAGTCTGATGTTCAAGGCAGGAAGCATCCAGTGTGGAAGAAAGATGTAGGCTGGGAGGCTAAGCCACTGTGGTCTTTTGACATTCTTCTACCTGCTTTCATCTTAGCCACACTGGCAGCTGATTAGATTATGCCCACTCAGATTCAGGGTGGATCTGCCTTTTCCATCTTCTCACTCAAATGTTAATCTCCTTTGGCAACACCCTCACAGACACACCCAGGATCAGTAGTTTGCATCCCACAGTCCAATCAAGTTGACATTCAGTATTAGCCATCACATGTGGGGATTATGGGAACTACAATCCAATATGAGATTTTGGTGGGGACACAGGCAAACCATATCAGAGATATCAATTATCATTATTTTTTGAGACAGAGTCTTACTCTGTCACCCTTGTTGGAGTGCAGTGGCATGATATCAGCAAACTCTGCCTCCCAGGTTAAAGTGATTCTCCTGCCTCAGCCTCCCAAGTAGCTGGGACTGCAGGCATGCATTAACATGCCTGGCTAATTTTGTGTTTTTTTTTTTTTTTTTTTGTATTTTTAGTAGAGACAGGGTTTCACCATGTTGGTCAAGCTGGTCTTGAACTCCTGACCTAAAATGATCCACCTGTCTCAGCCTCCCAAAATGCTGGGATTACAGGTGTGAGCCACTGCACCTGGCCATCAATTATTATTTACCATTGTTGACTGAAGTCACATTTTTCTGATTATAAGTAAGAAGAAGCTTTTGTTTCCCTTTAGATGTTTATGAGGCAATTGTATTTTTCTCATGTGAATCACATTATTTTTACTTCTTATATTTTTGAAAGAATTGATTTTGAAGTATATTTTAAAACATTAAATCCTTATTACTAGCGGACTCCATATTTGCAAATTCACTTATTTGCTAAAATTTGTAATCGTACATGGTTGTTTGTTTTCATGGTTCTTCTCATTCATGGACATGCACAGAACATTGAAAAATTGCACGTTCCCAGTTGAGTCACAGCCTTCTTGTTTCAGTTCTCATATTGTAAACAAGAAACAAGTGTCCTTTTCACATTCTATTTAGCACCACTTAATTTCTTTTTTTTATTTTTGTGGTTTTTCTTGGGCATTTCACAGTTTAAAATGGCCTTCAGTGTAGTGCTGAAGTGCTTTTTTAGTGTTTCTAGATGAGGCAAAAGAAACACTAGTGATGTGCCTTTTGAGAAAATCTGTGTGTCAGATAAGCTTCATTGAGGCGTGAGTTACAGTGTGGAAATCATGGCTGTGAGTTCAATGTTAATAAATCAACAATATATGTTAAATAAGTTCTCTTTAAACTGAAGCATATACAAAACAAGATTTTGTATTGATCAGTTGATAAAAATATAGTGACCTGAGGCTCCAGGAACCTAAACCTGCATTCTTTTAGGAGCAGTGATTTAGTATTTACTAATTTGGTGCCCATGGTGACTTTATTGAATAAAATTACTGTGAGAGCAAGAATTGACTGACAAAAACAAGCGTTGCCTTTTAAAAATATTTTAAAAGTATTTTTTCCAGTTTGTTTCTTGCTCGCTCTCTCTCTCTCTCTCTCTCTCTCTCTCTCTCTCTATATATATATATATATATATATATATAGTATAAAAGTTTTCATTTTTATAAAGTGTTCTATCTGTGTAATTACTTAAAGCTTCTGAATTTCATATCTTGCCTAGGCTGGCCTTGACCAGCTCCATAATTATAAAAAATATTTTATCCTATTTTCTTCATATATTTTTATTTTTTGACTTCTAATTTATCTGTGGTTCCTCCCTACCCCCAAATTAGTGATCAGTTTTTCTAGCATCATTTATTGAATGATCCAGTTTCCTCTTGATTTTAAGTATTATGTTTGCATAATCACCCTATCGAACATTAAAAATTGTTTAGATACACATAACATAGAATTTTCCATATTAACCATTTTAAAGTGTACAGTTCAATAGTGGTAAGTGTATTCACATTATTATCTAATCAATCTCCAAAGCTTTTTTATTATGGAATTATGAAAGTCTGTGCCCATTAAATAAAACTTTCTGTTTATTCCTCCCCCATCTTCCAGTGGCAACCACCATTCTACTTATTTCTATTAATTTGACTACTTTAGATACCTCAAATAAGTGGAATCATATAATTTTTGTCTTTTTGTGATTGGCTTATTTCTCTTAGTGTAATGTCCTCAAGATTCATCTCTGTTGTAACATATGACATGATTTTTCTTTTTAAGGCAGAATAATATTCCATTGTGTATATATACCATATTTTTTTCATTCATTTGTCAATAACACAGATTGCTTCCACCTTTTGGCTGTTGTAAAAAATGCTTCTATAAAATGGGTTTGGAAATATCTCTTTGAGATTCTGCTTTTAATTTTTTTGAATGCACACCAAAGCAGTAAAATTACTGGATTTTTTTTATATACTTTAAGTTCTGAGGTACATGTGCAGAACATACTGTCTTGTTACATGGGTATGTGTGGTTTGCTGCATCAGTCTCCCTGTCATCTACATTAGGTATTTCTCCTAATGCTATCCCTCCTCTATACCCCCACTCCCTGCTCTCCATCCCCTAGATCCCCAATGTGTGATGTTCCCCTCCCTGTGTCCAAGTATTCTCATTGTTAAACACCCTCTTATGAGTGAGAACACGTGGTGTTTGGTTTTTCTGTTCCTGTCTCAGTTTGCTGAGAATGATGGTTTCAGCTTTATCTGTGTCCCTGCAAAGGACATGAACTCATTCTTTTTTATGGCTGCATAATATTCCATGGTATATATGTACCACATTTTCTTTATCCAGGGTATCACTGATGGGCATTTGGTTGGTTCCAAGTCTTTGCTATTGTGAACAGTGCCGAAATAAACATACCTGTGCATGTATCTTTATAATAGAACGATTTATAATCCTTTGGGTATATACCCAGTAATGGGATTGCTGGGTCAAATGGTATTTCTGGTTTGAGATCCTTGAGGTATCATCACACTGTCTTCCACGATGGTTGAACTAATTTACACTCCCACCAACAGTGTAAAAGCATTCCTATTTCTCCACATCCTCTCCAGCATCTGTTGTCTTCTGATTTTTTGATGATTGCCTTCTCACTGGCATGAGATGATATCTCAATGTGGTTTTGATTTACATTTCTCTAATGAATAGTGATGATGATCTTTTTTAAATATGTTTGTTGGTGACATAAATGTCTTCTTTTGAGAAGTGTCTGTTCATATCCTTTGGCCACTTTTGGATGGAGTTGTTTGGTTTTTTTCTTGTAAATTGGTTTAAGTTCTTTGTAGATTCTGGATATTAGCCCTTTATGAGATGGGTAGATTACAAAAATTTTTTTCCCATTCTGTTGGTTGCTGATTTGCTCTAGTAATAGTTTCCTTTGCTGTGTAGAAGCTGTTTAGTTTAATTAGATCCCTTTGTCTATTTTGGCTTTTGTTGCAATTGCTTTTAGTGGTTTGGTCATGAAGGCCTTGACCATGCCTATGTCCTGAATGGTATTTCTTAGGTTTTCTTCCAGGGTTTTTATAGATTTTATGTTTAAATCTTTAATCCATCTGGAGTTAATTTTCATATAAGGTGTAAAGAAGGGATCCAGTTTCAGCTTCCTGCCTATGGCCAGTCAGTTTTCTCAACTCTATTTATTAAATCAGGAATCTTTTCCCCATTGCTTGTTTTTGTCAGGTTTGTCAAAGATCAGATAGGTGTAGGTGTAGGGGTTATTTCTGAGGCCTCTGTTCTTTTCTATGGTCTATATCTCTGTTTTGGTATCAGTACCATACTGTTTTGATTACTGTAGCCTTGTGGTATAGTTTGAATTCAGGTAGCATGATGCCTCCAGCTTTTTTTTTTGCTTAGGATTGCCTTGGCTATATGGGCTCTTTTTTTTGTTCCATATAAAATTTAAGGTGTTTTTTTCCAATTCTGTGAAGAAAGTTAATGGTAGCTTGATGGGGATAGCATTGAATCTGTAGATTACTTTGGGCAGTATGGCCATTTTCATGATATTGATTCTTCCTAACCATGAGCGTGGAATGTTTTTCCATTTGTTTGTGTCCTCTCTTATTTCCTTGAGCAGTGGTTTGTAGTTCTCTTTGAAGAAGTCCTTCACCTCCCTTGTTAGTTGTATTCCTATGCATTTTATTCTATTCATAGCCATTGTGAATGGTAGTTCACCCATAATTTGGCTCTCTGTTTGTCAGTTATAGGTATATAGGAATGCTTGTGGTTTTTGCACATTGATTTTGTATCCTGAGACTTTGTTGAAGTTGCTTACCAGCTTAAGGAGATTTTGGGCTGAGATGATGGGGTCTTCTAAATAAACAATCATTTTGTTTGCAAATAGAGACAATTTGACTTTCTCTTTCCTAATTAAATGCCCTTTATTTCTCTTTCTTGCCTGATTGCCCTGGCCAGAACTTCCAATACTATGTTGAATAGGAGTGGTAAGAGAGGGCATCCTTGTCTTGTGCCAGTTTTCCAAGGGAATGCTTCCAGTTTTTGCCCATTCAGTATGATATTGGCTGCAGTTTGGTCATAAATAGCTCTTATTATTTTGAGATACGTTCTATTAATACCTAGTTTATGGAGACTTTCTAGCATAAAGGACTGTTGAATTTTGTCAAAGGTCTTCTCTGAATCTGTTGAGATAATTATGTGGTTTTTGACTTTGGTTCTCTTTATGTGATGGATTACATTTATGGACTTGCGTATGTTGAACTAGCCTTGCATCCCAGGGATGAAGCCAACTTGATTGTGATAGATAAACTTTTTGATGTGCTGTTGGGTTCAGTTTGACAGTATTTTATTGAGGATTTTTGCATCAGTGTTCATCATGGATACTGGCCTGATTTTTTTTTTTTTTTTTAACTTGTGCCTCTGCCAGGTTTTGGTATCAGGATGATGTTGGTCTCATAAAATGAGTTAGAGAGGATTCCTTCTTTTTGTATTGTTTGGAATAGTTTCAGAAGGAATGGTACCAGCTCCTCTTTGTACATCTGGTAGAATTAGGCTGTGAACCCATTTGCACCTGGATGTTTTTGGTTGGTAGGCTATTAATTGCTGCCTCAATTTCAAACCTTTCAATTTGCTTGTTCAGGAATTCAACTTCTTTCTGGTTTAGTCTTGGGAGGGTGTAAGTGTCCAGGAATTTATCCATTTCTTCTAGATTTACTGGCTTAGTTGCATAGAGGTGTTTGTAGTATTCTCTGATGGTAGTTTGTATTCCTGTGGGATTGGTGGTAATACCCCTTTATCATTTTTTATTGCTTCTATTTGATTCTTTTCTCTTTTCTTCTTTATTAGTATGGCTAGTGTTCTATCTATTTTGTTAATCTTTTCAAAATACAAGCCTCTGGATTCAATGATTTTTTGAAGTTTTTTTTTGTGTGTGTGTGTCTTTATTTCCTTCAGTTTTGCTCTGATCTTAGTTGTTTTTTTTTTCTTCTGCTAGCTTTTGAGTTTGTTTGATTTTGCTCCTCTAGTACTTGTAATCATGACGTTAGGATGTTGATTTTGAGATCTTTCCCCTTTTCTCTTGTGGGCATTTAGTGCTATGAATTTCCCTCTTCACACTGCTTTAAATGTGTCCCAGAAATTCTGGTATATTGTGTCTTCATTCTCATTGGTTTCAAATAACATCTTTATTTCTTCCTTCATTTCATTATTTATCCAGTAGTAATTCAGGAGCAGGTTGTTCAGTTTTTATGTAGTTGTGAGTTTTTTAGTGAGTTTCTTAATCCTGAGTTCTAATTTGATTGCATTGTGGTCTGAGAGACTGTTTGTTATGATTTCTGTTTTTTTTTGCATTTGCTGAGGAGTGTTTTACTTCCAATTATGTGGTTGATTTTAGAATAAATGTGATGTGCTGAGAAGAATATATATTCTGTGGATTTGTGGTGGAGTGTTTTGTAGATGTCTATTAGGTTTGCTTTGTTCAGATTTGAGTTCAAGTCCTAGAAATTCTTGTTAATTTTCTGTCTTATTGATCTAATATTGACAGTGGGGTGTTTAAATCTCCCACTATTATTGTGTGGGAGTCTAAGTCTCTTTGTAGGTTATTAAGAATTTGCTTTATGAATCTGGGTGCTTCTGTATTGGGTGCATATATATTTAGAATGGTTATCTCTTCTTGTTGCATCGGTCCCTTTACCATTATGCAATGCTCTTCTTTGTCTTTTTGTTGGTTTAAAGTCTGTTTTATCAGAGACTAGGATTGCAACCCCTGCTTTTTTTTTTTTTTCAATTTACTTGGTAAATCTTCTTCCATCCCTTTTTTTAAAGCCTATGTATATCTTTGCATATGAGATGGGTCTCTTGAATACAGCACACTGATGGGTCTTGACTCTTTATTCAATTGGCTAGTCTGTGTCTTTTAGTTGTGGCATTTAGCCTGTTTATATTTAAGGTTAATATTGTTATGTGTGAGTTTGATGCTGCCATTTTGATGCTAGCTAGTTGTTTTGCCTGCTAGTTGATGCAGTTTATTCATAGTGTCAATGGTCTTTACAATTTGGTGTGTTTTTGCAGTGGCTGGTACTTGTTGTTCCTTTCTATGTTTAGTGCTTCCTTCAGGAGCTCTTGTAATGCAGCCCTGGTGGTGACAAAATCACTCAGCAGTTGCTTGTCTGTAAAGGATTTAATTTCTCCTTCATTTATGAAGCTTAGTTTGGCTAAATATGAAATTTTGGGTTGAAAATTTTTTCTTTAAGGATGTTGAATATTAGCTGGATTTTATGGTAATTCTATTTCTAATTTTAAGATGAACTGAAATGCTATTTTCCATAGAGGCTGCATCATTTTAAGTTTTCACCAATGATACACAAGGATTCCAATTTTTTCACATCCTAGCCAACACTTATTTTGCATTTTTGGTGGTAGCCATCCTGATGGTTGTGAAGTAACATCTCATTGTGATTTTGATTTGCTTTTCTCTAATGATTAGTAATGTTGGGCATCTTTTCATGTGCTTGTGACCTTTCGTATATCTTCTTTGGAAAAATGTCTTTTCAAGTCTTTTGTCTATTTTTTAACTGGATTATTTTGCTTTTGTTGTTGAGTTGTAGGACTTTCTTATATATTCTGGATATTAATCATTTATTATATATGTGCTTTAAGAGTATTTTCTCACATTCCACAGATTGCCTTTTTACCCTGTTGATTGTGTCCTCTTGATGCACAGAAGTTTTGAATGTTGATGCAGTCCAGTTTATCTGATTTTTACTTTTGTTGCTTGTGATTTTAGTGTTATTACAACCCAGCAATCATTGCCAAATTCAATGTCATAAAGCTTTTCTGTTTTCTTCTAAGAGTTTTACAGTTTTAGATTTTCCCTATTGAGATTTTGATTGGAAAAATAGAAAATTTAGAGATTATTTAGAAGAAAATTAGCATTTTGCAACATTTAATATTTTGCTCAGTGACATGGTATAAATTTCTGTTTTCAAGTCTCTTTTTATGCTGTTAAGTAGATATATTCGTCTATTTTCTGTTGCTTATATCAGAATACCTGAAACTGGGTAATTTGTAAAGAGAGGTAATATATTTTTTATAGTTCTGGAGGCTGAGAAGTCCAAGTCAAGGGATTGCACCTTGTGAGAGCCTTCTTGCTGGTGATAACTCTGTAACATTCCAGGTCAGTGCAGGGTTTCACATGGTAAGGGGGCTGAATATGCTCTCTCAGTTCTCTTGTCCTCTTCTTATAAAGCCACCAGTCCAAAAACTCTCATGATAGCCCATTAATCCATTAACTCATTCATCTATTAGTTGATGAATGTATTAATCCATTCATGAGGGCTCTGCTCTCATGATCCAATGCCTTTTAAATGCCTTTTCTCTCAATACTGCCACATTGGAGATTAAATTTCAACATGAGTTTTGAAATGGGAAAATATTCAAACCTTAGTATTTTGCTTCTGGCCCTCCAAAACTCATGTCCTTCTCACATAAAAATCCACTTATTCCACATCATAGCTCCAAATTCTTAACTTGTTCTGGCACCAACCCGAATGTCCAAAATTTATAGTCTCATCTGTGAGTCTATGATATCAAAACAAGCTACCTACTTTCAAGATACAGTGGTGTTACACAAGCATAGGGTAGACATTTCCATTCAAAAAGGAATAAAAAGGCCCAAAGAAAGGAGAAACAGGCCCCAAACTAGTCTGAAACCCAGGAGGGCAGACAGACATTAAATCTTAAGGGTGAGGAATAATCTCCTTGGACTACATGACTGGCATTCTGCACAAGCTGATGTGGGGGTTAAGTCCCCAAGGCCTTGGCCTTTGTGGCTTTCCTGGGCTTAGCTCATGTTTCACCTCTCCCCAACTAGGATTGCATGCTGGAAGTTGTATAGTTCTGGTGTTTTGGTGGTGGTTCTGCTCCTATGGCTCCACTAGCATTGCCCTATGCAGCGGGGATTCTCTGTAGCAGCTTCAACTGCACATTTCCACTTTTTGTTGCTCTTGTGTGGCTCTCTATGGTCACTTTTTCCTGTTACAGGTCTCTGCCTGAGCCCCCAGGCTTTTGATTACATTTTTTGAAATCTGGGTAGAGGCTGCCAAACCTTCACAGCTCTTGTTTTCTGTAAGCCTACAGAATTGGCATTATGTGGATGTTGCTACAGTTTATAATTTTTACCATAAGGAACTGTGACATGATCTGAACCTGGGGCCACTTGAGCCATGCCTGGGGCAGCCATGGAGTACCGTGCAGGGGTTTGGGGAGCAAAATCACAAGTTGGCCCTAGGCAATGAGCCTGTGGAGTGCATCCCAGGCTTGTCCCGTGAAACCACTCTACTCTCCTCAGCCTTTGGGCCTGTGATGGGAGAGCCTTGAAGATTTCTGAAATGCTTTCAGGGTCTTTCTTCCATTGTCTTGAGGAATAGTATCTGGCTCCCTTCTATGTGTAGTAATCTCTTTTGCAAGTAGTCACTGGGCTACACCCTTGGTTTCCTCTCCTGAACACAGTTTTTCATTCTTTATGTGATTAGGCTGAACATTTTCCAAATCTTTCCATTCTCTTTCCCTTTTGATTATAAATTCTGTATTTAAATTATTTATTTGCTTCCAGTTCTCAGTGTAAGCAGCCAAAAGTAACCATGCAGCTCCTTTTATGTTTTGCTTAGAAATTTCTTCTGCCAGATACTCTAGTTCATTTATCACTGTCAAGTTCTGCCTTCCCCAAAGCCCTCAGCATGAACATAGTTCAGCCAAGTTCTTTGCCCATTTATTGACAAGAATGATGTTTTCTCTGGTTTCCAATCCCTTGTTCCTCAGTTACATTTGAAACCTCATCAGAATGGCCTTTACTGTGCATATTTCTATCAGCACTTTTGTCATGACTACTTAACCAATATCTAAGGAGTTACAAACTTTCCTAGTTGTCTTGCCTTCTAAGCCCTCACCAGAATCTAGACTTTTCCTATCCTGCTCCTCCAAATTCTTTCAGCCTTTGCCCTTTACCTAGTTCAAAAGCTGCTTCCACAATTTTAGTTATTCATTATCAGCAACACTCCACTTCTCGACACCAATTTTATTTATTTGTTTATTTTCTGTTAGTAATAACAGAATGCCCAAAACTGGGGAGTTTATAAAGAAAAGAAATTTGTATTTTATGGTTCTAGAGACTGAGAAGTCCAAGGTTATATAATTCTGTTCCCACACTGCTAATAAAGACATATCCTAGACTGGATAATTTATATAAAAAAAGAGGTTTCATTGACTCAGTTCCACATGGTAGGCCTCACTATCATGGCAGAAGGTGAATGAGGAGCAAAGTCTTGTCTTACGTGATGTCGGGCAAGAGAGCAGGTACCCGGGAACTCCCCTTTATAAGACCATCAGATCTCCTGAGACTTATTCACTGTCAGGAGAACAGCACGAGAAAGACCTGCCCCCATGATTCAATTACCTCCACTGGGTCCCTCCCATGACGTGGGAATTATGAGAGCTACAATTCAAGATGGGTGTGTTGGGTGGGAACACAGCCAAACCGTATCAAAGGTCCAGGGGCCAGAACTGGTGAGAGCCTTCTTGCTGGGGAGAACATGCTGTAGAATTCCAAGGCAATGCAGAGCATCACATAGTGAGTCTGGCTCCTGTAACTCTCCCTTGCAGCATACTGAAACTAGTGTGATTGCCAAAAACTGAACACACATCAGCTTTCCAACTAAGCATTTCTGTAAGCCCTTTTCCGTACTGAAATGCTCTACAATTGTTTTTAGCATCTATTGATTCATTTATACATAGTAGGTCCATGACAAATGTTTCTTCCCACCTCTTTCAAAGCAAAAGGACAAATGGAGTTTATATGCAAATTACTAGTTCTTAGGGAAGGGAATAAGTGAGAAAATATTTTCTCTTAAAGATCTTCATTGAGAAATGTGATTACAACTGAAAGAATAATAATTCCCTCAGATGTTTTAAGAGGGTATGCCTGATGCTCTTCTACAGCATCTCTCATAAGCATCCTTTTAAATGAGAAAACTCAGTTGCAGAGAAGTCAATTAGCTTGTTGTGGTGACAGTTATAAAGTAGCAGAGGTAAATATTTCGGCTCAGGTCTTTTTTGGTCCTAAAGCCCAGGATCCCTTCTTTTTTTCTTTATTATTCAATCATATCTAAGAGAAGGGTATTGTTCACATTTGTATCTTTAGGTGTTTCTTTAGCAAAAATAAGGAAATGGGTTGACCAGTCCCTTTCTCCAATGGAGAAAGGGATAACTGCTTACAACAGAGATATCTACCAAGTGTCAAAATGCATCAGTGTTTTTATTAGAGGATGGATTAATGAGGTTTCTAGTTATTTTAGTGCCTTCAGCAATTTCTCTTGTAGCTTATCCTGGGTTGAATCCTAGCTACCATTAGGAATGAATTCTGTGTTTATATATATAAATGTTTCATATTTCCATATTTTTTTCTGCTATTTTAGTTGTGTAGGTTATATTTTCATTACTTACCCTATCTGATATTTCATTGTTCAGCTGTTGCTTTCATTTGTAAGTGCAGTTTAGTTTCATGAATTAGAAAAATATGCCTAGGATTCTTTTTAAATGGAATTTAGCATGTATTATGGAACAAGTCAGGTAGATCTAAATTTTAACCTTAGCTTTGCAACTTACAAAGTATGTACCTTTTGTCAGTCATATAACCTATTATGTTTTTCATCACCTGTAAAAGCGGGAACTTATACCTACCTCGAAGGGTTGATATAATGAGAGAATGTTTTTAAAGCACATAGCATAATACCAGAACCATAGTAGGCTCTCAATAAATGGTAGCTATTTATATTTTACTTCCCTTAAAAATGCACACCATTATTCTTTTAATAAGTTATCCACTCTCTTATTTTAATATCTCCAGGAATGAAATCATATTCTATAAGGTCCCAGCTTTAACAAATACAAGCTGTGGGACCTCAGAAATTAATTTTTTGAGTCTTAATTTTGTCATTTGTAAAGTGAGAATAGACATCCTAGAGATGTAGTGAGGAATAAATGACATATACTATTTATATTAAGTGTTTATAGTAGTGTTGAGCATGCAGTAAATGCTCAATAAGTGCTACCCAGTAGTATAAGTAATAATAGTAGAGTACCTCGTAGTGATATTACATTCCAAGTAGCTTAGTACAATTTTTCCACAGCAAAAGTTGTTCATGTTTTTTTCTCACATGTGATGATTAATTATATGAAGAATACAGTTCAGTATGAACTAACTTTTAACTTGGTTTAATGAGGCAACAGTTTTTCAGCCAACAACCTATACTAGCTACCTATCAGCCACCTACCCTTATAATTTCTTAATAAATACTTGTTGAGTGAATGGATGGTCTATGACGAAGCTCTGAAACTCTGTAAAGGGTTAGATATTTTGGGTTTTGAGTGCCATATGGCCTCTAACAGATTGCTCGGTTCTGCTATTGTAGCATGAGCCATAGATAATAGTTGTGTTTCAATAAGATCTCAGGTAGGCTGGATTTTTGTTGAAGTTTGCTGACATCAGGTCTACAAAATAAGGAAATTGGAATCCTAATACTGATGATAAGATCCACATCAATATGTACTATGATTTGAATGTCCCACCCATTAAGTATTAAGAGGTGAGACCATTAAGCAGTGATTAGGTTACAAGGGCTCTGTGCTCATGAATGGATTAATGCTATTATTGCAGGGATGGGTTCCTGATAAAACATAAGTTTGGATCCCTCTGCTCTTGTTCTCTCGCCATGTGATGCTTTCTGTCATGGGATAATACAGCAAAAAGGCCCTCACAAGATGTGGACCCCTTGACTTTGGACCTCCCATCCCCCAGAACTGTATGCCAAATAAATCTCTGATTTTTGAATAAATTACCCAGTCTAAAGTATTCTGTTATATTAATAGCAGCATAGAACAGATTAAGGCAATAAGGGTCTATTTGGAAACATTTTCAGGTGGGAAAATGTTTTATCCTCTACAGAAAAATGAAAGAAAAAAGGCAAGTCTGTGGACAATAATTTATAGAATATTTTTCACATGTAATCAGATCTAGATTGCAAGTTTTCAAACTTTTAAGTTCAAAGCTCAAAATGTCATGGAGATTTTTTTAAGATGTTAAACATAGTTCTCAGAAACTGAAACCATATTAGGGTTGGTGTAGAACCACTCTGGATTTTAGAAACCAATTTCTAAATGAGATGTGGTCAGAAACTGCCTAATGACATTTCAATCAATGGAGTACTATGTATATGATGATGGGCTCCTAAGGTTATAATACTGTATTTTTGCTGCACCTTTTCCATGTTTCAATATACAAGTGGTTAACACTGTAAACAACTATCTGCAGTACTCAGTATAGTAACATTCTATGCAGGTTTGTAGCCTAGGAGCAATAGGCTATACTCCATAGGGTAAGTGTGCAGTAGGCTGTACCATTTAGGTTTGTGTAAGTGTACTCTATGAATAAATCACTGATACATTTCTCAAAAATGTGTCACCATCCTTAAGTGATGCATGACTGTACATTCTTTGTGGAATGTGAGACAGGTACTTCTTCCAAATGTCAGTGAGCAAGCAGTTGGTACAAAACTATTAATTTTATAATCTGTAAGGTCCAACTCAAATGCTGTTTCCTTCCTAAAGTCTTGTTTAATCCTCTCCACCAGAAATAACCCCCTTTCTCTTAACATGCAAAAAAATTATTTTTGATAACTGTGGCTTTCTGCCTATTATTATAGCTATTTATATACATGTTTTATCTTTTCTTTTAGATGGTAACATTTGTGTCTGACAACTGTTTATGATCTCTGCAATCTCTGCTGTGTGCATTGCATGCAGCAGGCCTTCAGGCTATGTTTGTTGAATTCTGGTTTCCTTTGGTGACCTTGTAGGGAGATATGCCAAAATAGTGTAAAAAACACCTTTGCTTTTTGGCAAATGTGAGTTCTTTGGCAGTCTGGGTACTAATTTTCACTTTATCACTTATTAACAATATACTCAGTCTCTCTGAATTGCCCTCCATTTCCCCATCTGTAAAATAAGGATAATTCCAACGCTACATTGTTTTGTGAGGATTAAATGAATTGATATATGTCAAGTGCCTAACAGAAAACCTAGTACATAATAAACATTAGCCTTTATTATAGCTTACGAATGCATTCAATTTCTTTTTGTTTTAATTACTACTCTATCATATATATTTTCTAAAAATGACTAATAACCCATTAATTAGTAACTGTAAAAGGTAAATAACATCTCAATTGTGTATTAACAAAATGTTATGTTGTTTTCTGCATATGTCAATAAATATTTCATCTATTTTATAGTTGCTATAGCAGCAAAAATAAAGCTATATTTATTTCAAATGAACTTCAAGGAGTCCTTTTTCTTTCTTTGAGTCTGTGGCCAAACTGAAATTTTGTTCTACTTATCAGACTCTAACATTCCAAAAATAAGTAAAATTATTGGGGATTATAAGGGAATTTGTGACAGCAAAGGGAAAGTGGTATCTATTATCTTATTATATCCTATAAATGGCCAGTGCATATTTATAGTAGAAGGGAGAAACAATTATAAAAAGACGAAAGACATTACCAACCTAGTTCTTTATTTCTGATGTGTTTATGTACCTCAGGATAATAATGCACTTCACTCTTCTGTGTGACCCTGCAGTTCAGTGCTGGTTCAGGCCCTCTCCATAATCTTCTTTTTCATATGCCTCTTCCCTCATATCCTGCTCCTTGCCAAACCCTAGATTCCCAGCATGGTTTTCCATTTGCTCCAATGTGTGCCAGTCGGGCCCTGTGGCATCATCCTGGCTAGGAGCTTGGCCTATTATAAAGGTGGGTAAAAAATTGCTTCTTGTTAAATGTGAGATAAGAGATTGGGGTGGTCATGAAGCAGATGAAATGTGGTCTCAGGGAGAGAACAAGTAAAGATGGAAAGGAAAGAATAGGTAAGCAATGATGAGAGGGAAATGGTATGATAGAGGGGGAAAGAAAAAAGAAAGTGAAAGGATGTGGGCTGCATTTGTAATCCTTGGCTGCAAGTGATATATCGATTTTTCAAACATGTAGTGATGATGTGAAAACAAGGAGGGAACTTGAGCAATTTGTCATTGTCACCTGGATGTGGAGAATAAATTACAGAATGTTAAACACGTTTGATGTACCATTTTTCATGACAGTGGTGGACCTCTGGCTACCTAAAATATATTGAAAAGGTATTATTTTAGGAGCTGGTTGTTTTATGATAATTAAATGTGTAATTTGCTCTTAAATTGTTTTGTATTTTGGCAACATATATTTAGCTCAGAAAACTAAAATATATATATTTCAGTTCTTAATGTAACCTGTTTTTCTTAGGTTAGAGCATTTCATTTTGGTATAGAAGAAAACAGATCACCATATAGTCAAGATAGCAGTCTCATACACCTCATAGAAAGATTTAGATATCTTTTAGCTGATGATCACAAATGCCCTAATTTCAGCCATTCCTTGGGGGGCTATCTGAGTAAGAAGCTGCCTGATGTGTGGCAGACCAAAGCATAGAACCAAGTGTCCATGTTCCTCAAAGAGGCTTTCTGGACTAATCCTATTACACCTCAGCCACCACTAGAAACCAATTCTCTACTATCATTACCCTTTTATTACTCTCATTGGACTCAATTTCCATTATTTTCTTACTCACAACTCTCTGTGATAAGCAAACCTCTATATTCTCATCCTTTCCTATGAACATTTTCCTCTTGACTTTTTCCAGAAGTATTTATGTTTATTTGCATATATTAATTTACACCAGCTGCATTGTTATCATGAAGGTGGTAAGACTGGAAATCAACTATGTTTGTTTTTTAAGATAGCATTTGTATCATGGACAGCTACTATTCTTACCACTCCCTTTCTTCAGTTGTTATTCCTTTAATATGTGTTTATTGTTTTCTTGCTATGTGTCCAATACTGTTTTAAGTAAGAAGGATGCAATGATATAAATTTTGCATTCTACTAGTGGAGACAAACAGTAGCAACTAAAGAAATAAGCGAGGAGACTGATAGTGATAAATGCTATATAAAAGTGTTTTTTTAAACTTTTAAAAATAAATGTTTTATTTTATAAAACATTTATAATTTTACTTTTTAAAATAAAAAACATTCCATTTTTAAATTTTAGAGTCAGGGGTACATGTGCAGGCTTGTTACAAGAATATATTGTGTGAAGCTGAGGCTTGGGGTATGATTGATCCTGTCACCCAGATAGTAAACATAGCAACCGAAAAGAAGTTTTCCAGCCTTTGCCCGCCTCTCTCCTTCCCTCCCCAGTGTCTGATGTTCCTATTTTTGTGTTCATGTGTACCCATTATTTAACTCCCACTTTATGAAAACAGGTGACATCTGGTTTTCGGTTTCTGCATTAATTTGCTTAGAATAATGACTTCCAGCTGCATTCATGTTGCTACAAAGAATATGATTTTATTCTTTTTTTTCTATGGCTGCATAGTATCCCATGGTGTGGATGTATCACATTTATTTATCAGATTTACTATTGATGGGCACCTGGGTTGATTTCATGTTTTTATATTGTGAATAGTGCTGTGATAAACATATGAGCTCAGGTTTCTTTTTGGTTGAACAATTTATTTTTCTTTTGATATATACCCAATAATGGGATTATTGGGTTGAATGGTAGCTCTAGTTTTAGTTCTTTGAGAAATCTCCAGACTATTTTTCACAGTGGCAGAAGTAATTAACATTCATACAGTGTGTAAGCATTCCCTTTATTCCTCAGCCTCATTAACTTCTATTTTTTTTACTTTCTAACAATAGCCATTCTGACTGGTATGAGATAGTATATTATTGTGGCTTTGATTTGCATTTCTCTGATGGTTAGTGATGTTGTGCTTTGTTTTTCATGTTTGTTGGCTACTTGTATACATTCCTTTCAGAAGTGTCTGTTCATGTCCTTTGCCTACTTTTTAATGGTGTTATTTGCTTTTTGCTTGTTGATTTAAGTTCCTGATAGATTCTAGATGTTAGTCCTTTGTCAGAGGCATAGTTTATGAATATTTTCTCCCGTTCTGTAGGTTTTCTGTTCACTCTGTTGATTGTTTCTTTTGCTCTGCAGAAGCTCTTTAATTAAGTCTCAATTGCCAATTTTTGTTTTTGTTGCACTTGCTTTTGAGAACATGGCCATAAACTCTTAGTCAAGGCTGATGTCTAAAAGGGTGTTTCCCAGCTTTTCTTCTAGGATTTTTACAATTAAAAGTCTTATATTTAAGTTTTTAATCAAGCTTGGGTTAATCTGTGAATATGGTGAAAGGTAGGAGTCCAGTTTCAATCTTCTGCATATGGCTAGCCAATTTTTCCAGCACCATTTTTTGAATAACAGGTCCTTTCCTCCTTGCTTATTTTTGTTGACTTTGTCAAGAATCAGATGACTGTAGATGTGTGGCTTTACTATGGGTTTGAATTTGGGTAACATGAGGTCTCCAACTTTGTTTTTTTTCCTTAGGATTGCTTTGTCTATTCACCCTCATTTTTGGTTCCATATGAATTTTAGAATAGTTTTTTCTAGTTCTGTGAAAAAATAATGTTGGTAGTTTGGTAAAAATCACACTGAAAATGTAGATTGCGTTGGGCAGTGTGGACATTTGAATGATATTGATTCTTCCAATTCATGAGCATCGAATTTTTTTTTTTTTTGAATTTTTAAAATTTTTATTGCATTATAGGTTTCGGGGTACATGTGCAGAACGTGCAAGATAGTTGCATAGGTACACACATGGCAGTGCGCTTTGCTGCCTTCCTCCCCTTCACCCACAGTTGGCATTTATCCCCAGGCTATCCCTCCCTAGCCCCCCCGCTGTCCCTACCCCATTCCCCCAATAGACCCCAGTGTGTAGTAGACCCCCTCCCTGTGTCCATGTGTTCTCATTTTTCTCACCTGCCTATGAGTGAGAATATGCGGTATTTCTTTTTCTGTTCTTGTGTCAGTTTGCTGAGAATGATAAAAGGGCTGATATCCAGAATTTACAAAGAAGTCAAACAGATTTACAGGAAAAAAACAAACAAGCCCATTCAAATATGGGCAAAGGATATGAACAGACACTTTACGAAAGAAGACATACATGAGGCCAACAAACACATGAAAAAATGCTCATCATCACTGGTCATTAGAGAGATGCAAATCAAAACCATATTGAGATACCATCTCACGCCAGTTAGAATGGCGATCATTAAAAAGTCTGGAGACAGCAGATGCTGGAGAGGATGTGGAGAAATAGGAACACTTTTACACTGCTGGTGGGAGTATAAATTAGTTCAACCATTGTGGGAGACAGTGTGGCAATTCCTCAAGGACCTAGAAATAGAAATTCCATTTGACCCAGCAATCCCATTACTGGGTATATATCCAAAGGACTATAAATCGTTCTACTATAAGGACACATGCACATGAATGTTCATTGCAGCACTGTTTACAATAGCAAAGACCTGGAACCAACCCAAATGCCCATCAATGATAGACTGGACTGGGAAAATGTGGCACATATACACCATGGAATATTATGCAGGAATCAAGAATTTTTTTTTTTATTTGTTTGTGTCATCTATGATTTCTTTCAGCCATGTTTTATAGTTCTCCTGAAAGAGATCTTTCATCTCCTTGGTTAGATGTATTCCTAGATATTTTATTTTTTGATGGCCATAGTAAAAGGGAAGGCATTCTTGACTTGGCTCTCAGATAAGAGCCAAATGTTATTGGCTTATAGAAATTCTATTATATTTTATATATTAATTTCATATCCTGAAACTTTATTGACATTGTTTACCAGTTCCATGAGCCTTTAGGGTATTCGAGGTACAGGATCATATCAGTAAGAAGAGAGTTTGACCTCTTTTCCTATTTGGGTGACTTTTATTTCTTTCTCTTGCCTGATTTCTCTGGCTAGGTCATCCAGCACTATGTTGAACAGGAGTAGTGAGAGTGAGCATTATTGATCTAATTCCAGTTCTCAAGGAAAATGCTTCAGTTTTTTTCCTTGTTCAGAATGATGTTAGCTGTGGGTTTGTTAAAGATGACTCTTATTTTAAGGTAGGTTCTTTTGATGCCTAGTTTTTTGATGGATTTTTTTTAATCATTAAGGAATGTTGGATTTTATTGAATGCTTTTTCTGCATCTACTGAGATGATCATATGGTTTCTGTCTTTAATTCTGTTTGTGTGGTGAATTACATTTATTGATTTGTATATATTGAGCCAACTTTGGTTCTCAGGAATGTTGCCCATGTGATCATAGTAAAATGCTTTTTTGATGTGCAGGTGAATTCAGTTTGCTAGTATTTTGTTGGGCATTTTGGCATCTATGTTTATCAGGGATATTGGCCTGTAGTTTTACTTTTTTGTTGTTGTTATTGTGTCTTTGACAGGTTTTGGTATCACAGTGATGCTGGTTTCATTGAAAGAGATAGGCAGCAGTCTTCCTCTGATTTTTTGGAATAGTTTCAGTAGAATTGGTACCAGCTCTTCTTTGCATGTCTGGTAGAATTCAGGTGTGAATATACCTGGTCAAAGTTTTCTTTTACTAATTTAGTTTTGGAACTTGATATTGGTCTATTTAGGGTTTCAATTTCTTCCTGATTCAATATTGGGAGGTTGTGTGTTTCCAGGAATTTAGTAATTTCCTCTAGATTTGTGAGTTTATGTGCATTGGGGTGTTCATAACTGTTTCTGAGGATCTTTTGTATTTCTGTGGGATCAGTTGTAATGTCACCTTTGTCATTTCTGATTGTATTCATTGGGTTCTTCTCTTTGTTTTTGTTAAGCTCTCTAGAGGTCTATTGATATTTTTGAATTCTTTATCCTATAAAAAAACAATTTTTGATTTCATTGATTCTTTTTATGAATTTCTGGGTCTTGATTTCATTTAGCTCTGCTCTGATTTTAGTTATTTTCTTTCTTCTGCTAGCTTTGGGGTTAGCTTGTTCTTGTTTTCTACTTCCTCTTAATGTGATATTACATGTTAATTTGAGATCTTTTTAACTTTTTGAAGTAGGCAATTAGCACTATAAACTTTCCTATTAGCAGTGCTTTTGCTGCATCCCAGAGATTTTGGTATGCTGTGTCTCTGTTTTTATTTCAGAAAAGTATTTTGATTTCAGCCTTTTTTAATTTACCCAAAAGTCATTTCGCAGAAAGTTGTTTAATATTCATGTAATTGTGTGGTTTTAAGAGATCATTATGATAACAGTTTCAATTTTTTTTTTGTTCCACTCTGGTCCATAGGTATAGTTGGTAGGGTTTCAAATTTTTGTTTTTATTGTGACTTGCTTTATGGCTAAGCATGTGGTTGATTTTGGAGTATGCTCCCTGTGTAGATGGGTAGAATGTATATTCTGTGGTTCATAGGAAGACTATTCTGTAGAAGTATATTAGATTCAATTGGTCCAGGGTCAAATTGAAGTCTAGAATTTCTTTGTTAGTTTTCTGCCTCAATGATCTGTCTAATGCTGTCAGTGGGATGTTGAAGTCCTCCACTATTTTAATTGTGTGGCTGTCTAAGTCTTTTTGTAGCTCTAAATACTTGTTTTATGAATCTGGATGCTCCAGTGTTAGGTATATATATATTTAGAATAGTCAAGTATTCTCATTAATTGAACCCTTTGTCAACATGTAATGTACTTCTTTCTCCTTTTCTACTGTTGGTTTAAAGTCTTTTTAACGTGATACAAGGGTAGCGACCCCACTCTTTTTTTGTTTTCTGTTTGCATGGTAGATCTTGCTCTAACCCTTTACTTTGAGCTTATGAGTGTGGTTTTATGTAAGATGTCTCTCTTGAAGATAGCAGACAGATGGGTCTTGTTTTTTAAAATCCAATTTGCCTCTCTGTGACTTTTAAGTGGTGATATTTAGACAATATGTATTTAATACTAATATTGTTAGGTGAGGTTTAGATCTTATTGTGAAATAATTAGCTGGTTGCTTTGTAGTTTCTATTGTATGTTTGCTTTTTAGGGTCTAAAGACTATATACCTTAGTGTGCTTTTGTGGCAGCAGGTATTTTTCTTTCATTTCCATGTTTAGAACTTCCTTAAGGATCTCTTGTAAGGCTGGTCTACTGGTAACAAATTCCATTAGTGCTTGTGTGTCTGGAAGAAGTTTTATTTATTATTTTTCTTTTTTTGCTTATGAAGCTTAATATGACAGGATATTAAATTCTTGGTTGGAATCTCTTTTCTTTAAGAATGTTGAAAATAGTCTGCCTATCTCTCCAGGCTTGTAAGGTTTCAACTGAAAGGTCTATTTTAGCTTGATGGAGTTCCCTTTGTATGTGATCCTCTACTTAGAATTCCCTCCTTTGTTGTTGTTTTCAGCAGTTAGTACATGGAAAATCAAGGACCTACATCAACTCCTATGTGTGGGGTTTCTTTTTGTTTTGTTTCTTTCTTTCTTTTTGGAGTATAGTGGCATGATCTCAGTACATTGCAACCTCCACCCTCCCAGGTTCAAGCAATTCTCCTGAGTCTCCTGAGTAGTTGGGACTACAGGGATGCACCATCATGCCTGACTAACTTTTCTATTTTTGGTGGAGACAGGGTTTTGAATATTGACCAGGCTGGTCTCAAACTCCTGACCTCAGGTGATCCGCCCACCTTGGATTCCCAAAGTGCTGGGATTACAGGTGTGGGCCACCATGCCCAGCCTCTTTGGATTTCTAAGTATGTTCTTTTGCCTCGAAAGCAGAAAGGAAAGATAGACTAAGAGGCATTGTGAAGAAAAATAAATAAATGATGGGTTCCAGTGACTGGTGAATATGAAAAATGAAAAGAAAAATTTAGGAGTCAAAGAAACTTGCATTTAAATCTGGGATATTTAGAAAACTTTAAAAATAGAGTTGGCTTTTTGAAATAGGATGGGATCAATTCAATTTGGAGTATGCTGAGTTTCAAGCATTTGTAGAACATTTATTTTTCCATGCATATGTTTTGACTTTAATTTTAAATTTAGGGGTACATGTACAGGATGTGCAGGTTTGTTACATAGGTAAACATGTGTAGTGGGAGTTTGTTATACAGATTATTTCATCATCCAGGTATTAAGCCTAGTATTTATTAGTTATTTTTTCTGATCCTCCCCCCTTCCTCTGATAAGCCCCAGTGTGCATTGTTTTCCTCTATGTGTCTATATGTTCTCATCATGTAGCTCCCACTTACAAGTGAGAATAGGCAATACTTAGTATTCTGTTTCTGTATTTGTTTTCCTAAGGATAATGGCCTCCAACTCCATCCATGTCCCTGCAAAGGACATGATCTCATTACTTTTTATGGCTGCATAGTATTCGGTGGGGGTATATGTACCATATTTTCTTTATCCATTGCATCATTTATGGGCATTTAGGTTGATTCCATGTTTTTGTTATTGTGAATAGTGCTGCAGTGAACATATGTGTGTATGTGTCTTTATAATGGAACAATTATATTCTTTGGATATATACCCAGTAATGGGCTTGCTGGGTTGAATGGTATTTCTGACTTTAGGTCTTTGAGGAATCATCACACTGTCTTCCACAATGGCTGAACTAATTTACACTCCTACCAGCAGCATTGGCATAAGTGTTCCTTTTTCTCCACAACCTTGCCAGCATCTGTTATATTTTGACTTTTTATTGATAGTCAAGAATGCCTTCTTTACTCAACAATAGAAATTACTTAAAGATTAGCCCCACTGAGGTACAAGTGGCTAACTTTACTTAGGAAAGATTGGTGTTAATGTTACAGACAGGTTTCTCCCAGTTCAAGGATGCCATGCTGTGCTACAGAAATTTGAATTAAGCATAGGACACATCCCAAAGGCATTCCCATTGGCTCAAGTTATCACTAGACGGCTTGCAAACTCATTACTTGAAGGCCTTCCTTGCTGTCTTTTGCAGCTCCCTCATTGGGTGAGCTGGATCCTGAGATAGCTCTTTCTCCTCTGTGCTTTACTACCCAAGCAGCTTACTCAGGAAAGCCTAGAGAAGTAGAAAGTAAACAGTTTTTTTTTTTTTTAACTTATACAATGCAAATAATAATGCTTTAACGTTTCAGGTGGAACACTGCTGGTTTTATTGATAAATTCAGGGATATAATCACAAGCTGTAAAATGTGTAAATGAAAGAGAAAAACATTTTAAAGTTGATTTATCCTAAAAGTAAAGTTAAATAAGCATATTTAAATGAGATAATGAAAGGAAAAAACCTCTCATAATGCCTGGCATTCAGTAAAGCTCAGACATTGCTGATTTTAGAGCTGGACTTTCAGGATTCAGATCCAACCTGTGTGTGTTTCATACTAGCTGTGTGACCTTTGGTAAGTTACTTAAACTCTCTGTGTCTCAGTTTCAGTAAGTGTTAAATGGAGATAATAGTAATACTATTTCATGGAGTTCTAATGAAAATAAAATGAGTGATTATATACAAAGTGCTTAGACCTGTGCCTGCTACACAGTGAGCATTAGATGTGTTAGCTATTATTTTGTTGTGGTTGTTACTGAAGACATCATAGATCACTTTTGTAACACTACATCAAATAACACCAGACAAGAAGTCTTTTACCTTCCTTCAGTGACTGTTAATCTTCTTTGGGATATGTAGTTTGCTCAATCAGCTCTATGTTTCTGAACCTGTACATTTCATGACATTGCATTACTTGGGGCTTAAGAAAAGTTGCTGTGGTATTTCAGATCACATTCCCTCAAATGCAGGTAAACATCGCTGCTATTTTGAACTGACAAATTTTCTCTAATCATCTCTAAGTAAATGTTGTGAATCCTGGATATATAGTATATTCTGGCCACTGAAATACATTGGTTTAGATATTCAGGACATTTATGTAGGATATTCTCATGAGAAAAATGAAGTTACTGATGATAGAAATAATGGAATAGTTAAGTTATAAAATGATTTCTTGTAAAATTCCATGGATTGATACTTCACTTATTTTGCTTTAAATAAAATATTCCTGAGATATACATTAGGTATGAGGCATGATTCCTCCAATCATGAAAATCTTCCTTCTGAATTCATTTATCCTGCATTACCTCATTAAGGATTCTGCCTTGAATGCCTGCGTAAAAGCTCCATTATTTTTACAACCTCTCAAATGGGAATTAAAAATGATTTCAGTGAAGCTACTACAATACAATTTAAGTCTTCACATGAGATGGAGATGTCTTAAACCTAGTCTCAGGGGAGGCTGGCTAAAATGCCCCACAGTCCTGTCTCATTTATCACAGAGGCCTTAGGTTATTTGCTATCAGATTCAGTGTTTTTAATTTTATTAACAAGAAGGCACTTATAGAAAATTAGCCATAGATAAGCTTTGGATATGCTCAAAATATCTTTTAGTGTGTGCTTAAAAAAACAAACAAACATGCATTTGAGCCTGGATGGGGAAATTTTGAATTACAAAGTAGTGATTAGGCTAAATGCCTGACATGTAAAGAATGAGTCACGGAAGAAAGGTGGAATTGGGAGATTGGGTTCATCTGGCTCTGCTAGAGCCTCTGAACTAGATAGCTATTTAACTTCTATGACTCTCAATTTTTAAAATATCTGTAAAATAAAGGTTTTATATCAGATCAACAGTGCCTATATAGTATTATGATTGCTAGTTCTGATTGCTAGGCTATTATTAGGCACTATTGATATAAAGTATTTGTGGTTAAATATGTTTATGAAATTGAAGAGGTCTCTCCTGCTGGACTTTGTGAACTAGATGTCATCATATGTGTCTCCAAAGTGGGAAGAAAGCAGGGAGAATTTCCTAAACTTATGTGATTACAGAACCTTTTTTGGTAGTGACACTATTTTTGGAATACCTTTGGGAACTTTTGAGCTACCTTATTTCAAAGATACTGCCTAACTCGATTATATTTTTTAACAGACCTTTAGTAAACTTCCTCAGAAAGAGTTCCACAGTAATAAAACCTTCTGTTTTCATTCCTTGTGGTAAACCTCTAATTGGCTAGCATCTCTGATATAAAAAAGGTTGAATCCTATAAATTAACATTTTAAATTAGGATTGTTGGGGCTTAGAAAATGATTTCTCAAAATATGGCACTTTGGCATTCCCAGTACTTTGAACTGAAGCAAATACTTTGAACTCAGATGCAAGATCTTTTTGACCTTCTCTCACCCTTCTTTCTCCTGCTTCCCCTCTTCCCCTAAGGCAGGCATTAGAAACTAGAATTCCTTTTCACCAGGTAGGTCATAGAAATTAGAACTTCTCCCCAAAAAGCCAGACACAAAACCTAGAAATATTATTCTGACCTTTCCCCACCTTTCTGTGTAAAGGCTGGCCGTAAAGAAATTTTCTGACCTACTTTGTCTAATAGTAGGTCACAACACCCTCATTTTAGAAGGGGTCTTGCCCTATATCCTTGAGGAAAGAATGCTACACAGAGAGGTCAAGAAGAACAGCAGACAGGCCTTACTGCATTTCCCTACTGAGTGTATTACCACCAGATCATATCCTTTTTGCCCAATCACATTTCTGTATATCTGTCTATTTTTCATCAAATCTAAATATAAAAATGGACAGTTTTCCCTAGGGTCTGTGCGCCTTCATTTCTGAAGGCTATTGTGTCACATAACTTTGATTAAATAAATCTGTTATGCTTTTCTTGTTAACATTTTCTTAGAGAAGTGTTGGTTATCACCTTTTTGATAGTAGGAAAGATATCATACCTTGCCCCTGTAGCTCTGGTGTTCAATGTGGAGCGGCTAAGGCACCTGACATACTCCAGAGCCTGCAGGTGAGATCCTGCGACAACTGACGGAAAGCCAGCAAAGAAAGAATTTTTTACTAATGTCAGCTCTTCCCAGGTTTCTGTCCATAATGCCTGGTTGAGAATGGATGGTAAAATTTTATCTGTATTTGCTCCTTTCCAAATTCAGGTTAGCAGGAGAAAATCATTTGTTTAGATTGTGACTCTTGTGTAAAGTTAGCCTTGGGGTACCCATTGATTATTGATCCTTTCCCTCTCAGGGACAGTTATCTCTGTCTTTCCTGTTTGTCTTGTTTTTACTTCCTGAGAGTTTGGCCTTACGACTCGTGAGAATATCCTGGTTTCTGTCAGCCAGAAAGCACAAGTGTTGGCTTGAGTCAGGCAGCCAGTGAATGAGGCTGGGACCCTGAATGCTCTCTGTTTCATCGTGCCAGCTCTCAGGGGATTTTTTTCTTATAAGAAGTCCCAGTTCAAAGGAGTTTTTGTCATCTCAGCAATCATTTCTTGGTCCTGTGGCAGCAACGGTCTTTCTCTCTTTTAACTACTTTGGGAGTGGTTCTGAATCTTGGCAGGACTGCACCTTTTTTGCACCCTCTTTTGAGGACGTCTCTCATTGCTGGTTAAGTCATAAAAGACTTAGTGGTTTTGGCTCCAAGTTACTTGATGGATACCTTCCTTTGGTTTAAAATGAAAGAGAAAAAAAAAATCAGAATTATTTGTTGTTTGTCCTGGCTGAAATCTGATAATAAGACTTGAAAGGATTTTTTTTTTAAAGAGCTGTATGGTTAAAAGTTAATTTAAGTAGAAGCTGATATTCAGGCTTTTTCTAAGGTCTCTGAGTTTCTTTGTTGGATCCCACTTCTCCCATGGGAACTTCTTAATCAATTGAAACTCCTCTTCTCAAACTCCAGCTATGTGTTCTGTTTTTCAGTTTACTTTTTCTTATTGGTGTGATTTTTGTTGAAGACAATGTGGAACTTGATTGGCCTTTTTGGTGAACTTAAGATCTCCCCAAATTGGCTCCTCTAGGGCCTCTTCTTTCCATTTATTCTGTTCCTGTATCCTCCTTCTGCCACCTTCCATCTTCCATTCAGTCTCCTTGAGTTGACCTTCAACTCCTTCCCTCTTCCATTTGTTGGTCAGCAGATAAAAAATTACTAAGAGAAAACATCAGTATTATGGCAACCATACATAGGAGACTTCTAGAGACTCTGAGACCCTTTGAAAAACACAGGTAAGATGCCCCTGACCTCCTTTTTGTGGTCCTCAGTCTTCCTCATGTGGCCCTGTGTCTTCCGTAAGAGTCATGAGTTAGTTCTTCTCACATCTGGAGCTCTGCTCTCTTTGGCATTGAGCCCCCAGAAATCTTTGGCATTTGGGGTACCAAAGGTAGTTTGTGCTGTGAGAAGGCACTTGACTTTTAGATTTGTGGTGGTTGACCAGTTACTGGCAGGAGCTGCAATTTTCAAGATAAAAGACAGTGGTTGCCGTAAGTGGTTATTACTGTAGGAATTGTGAACTCCAGTTTTCCAAATTCACGTATTATATTTGGTTTTCATCCTCTTTGTTTCTTTTTCATGGGTCCTTAGGTAAGGGGTGCCTCAGGTGTTTGACTGGGTCAGACGGAGATGGGAAAATCATTGGCTAAGTTGTTCAAAGGAATTTCAGAGATAAATCCACACTTGATGTGTGCATGGTTTGAGCACTTGAAAGTTACTAGAATGCTTATCACACCCAAGCACACAAAAACAGACACTTGTATGTTAGGATAAGGTGGACACAGAATGGAATAGTTGACCTTAGGTTACCCTCTGGCATCAAGAAAATGTCCACTCAACAAGGTACATTGTGAAAATATTGTATGATCTAACTCTAGGGTGTTGCCCTCTTAGGCTTTTATCTCAGCTCCAAGAGACCCAAAACGCAATGTAATAATGGGATCAGCTATTTATTTTGAACAGCCTTCTGAATTTTTGCCTGGGCTCATTGATGTACTTTTTTGTACTACTCACAGGGGTCTTTGGAGACATTTATACACTAGATTTGTCCACAGTTGCCAGCCTAAAATCTAGTCCCCATCTTTTACAAGATTGAACTCTGATAATAGGTGAACATTCCTCAAACTCCTTAAAGAAACTTGCATTCTTCCTGTGTGCCTTTGAGATGTAAATTTCCCATTCTGACTTCCCCAGAACTTGATATTTATCTTCTGGAAATACAAACTTCAGGGAGATGACTGTCATCAGAAAGGAAAAAAATGTTTAGAAACTAGTCACATGAAAAGCCTTCTTCATACAAATTGGTAAAAAGCTTTAGCCATCTGGAGCAAGCAACCTTAACTTGTCCCATTTGCCAAATCCAGCTAGTGAGTCTTGTATTATTGGACCTGTCAGGTGGCTAAAAGTTTTAGAGTGAAAGGTGTATGATCTGCTTCTTTCTGTATATTTATGTCTTTAAATATAATATAGACATTTTTGCCTGAGTTTGCTGATCAGGTATGTTACCTCTACTAGGTGTTTAAGGTCATAATACTTTAAATCCAACCTCAGAGTAGAATGCACAGTAAATATGGATTGCTAAAATGTATGTGAGTCATGCGGGGGGAAAAACCAGATTTAGCTTTTAACTTTTTTGCTTTTTTGATATTTTTGACACTTGCCTGCCTTATTGGTAAGTTGAAGTTATGGGGAATGACTGCTAGACTCCCATAAAGTTGTGTACATCTTATTAGCTTTTGTCTTTAGTTTGGAGCTTCTGGATTCTGGGGTCTAGGAAGGAGGCTATGGTAAAGTCTGGGGACATGTGTGTTTCTGCGGCACCTGGGCTGCCAGTCAACCACAGGACAGGGCCAAGTCAAGTATGGCCCCATCCTCCCTGGCCTAACTCTTCTTCTTGGCCATCTTGGGAGGAGTAAAGCATTACAGGCATTGTACAGGCATTGTCTTCACATCTGTCTGTTTTCTGACCTTTGTCCTGGGCTCTGTACCAGCCAGATGGCCCTTTCCCTTTGTAGCTGTTGTGGGTGCTGTGTGGATGCTTAAGACCCAGGATGACTGGGGTGAACATTGGGGAGGGTATCTGTGTCCAGTGTTTCAGAGGCCTTGGTTAGGACAAGGCTGGAAAAGGAAGGGTTAGTTTGGTTTTGTTTTTTTAAAAGAACAAAAAGATAAGATGATGAATAGCCTTTTTTTCCATGATCAATTAAAACATAATTGTTGAGAATGAATACAGTTAGGTAAATGCAAATGAGATAATGTTTATAAATGCACTTGTCATAGTTTAAAAACTCTTTTTGGTAACTTGAAACCTTATAGTGAAATTAAGTAATAGAGATACTCATTAAGTGTCTGAGTTACTTCTAAGTAAGTTAAAATACTAAAACATAAATGATCATGCATAAGTTTATATACTTTGGCATCTTCTTTTTATAAGATATAGAGAAGCTAAATATATTTGAATCTATTAAATGTAAAAAATTGAGGAAATGCATGTTTCTAGAAATAATGAAAAAATGTGTACTAATATGAGAGTTCACAAGTTTACCCTTTAACTAGAAGTCGTTACTAAAAGTTATAAATTATAGTTAATATATGTAATTAAAATACTAGAAATTATAAAGGAAACAACTCTGTATGTGAGGAAAGTAAAATATGTTTATAAAGAATATTTTAAAGAACACATTTTTGTTAAAAATAGGAAAAATGCTTATATCAAAAAACATTTGCAAACTATGCATCTGAGAAGAGGTTAAAATGAGAATATTATTAACGAAATTGACAACTCAATAGAAAAAAGTATATAGTTTCACTAAAAAATGGGTGAAAGATCTGAATAGACATTTCTCAAGGGAAGACATATAAATGGCCAAGAAGTATAAAGAAAAACACCAAACATCACTAATTACCAGAGAAATGCAAGTAGAAATGACAATGAATTATCATATCACCACAGTTAGAATGGTTATTACCAAAAAGACAAAAGTAACAAATGCTAGTGAGGATGTGAAGGAAGGGGAACTCTTATACACTGTTGATAGGAATGTAAATTAGTACAACTACTATGGAAATTGGTATGGAGTTTCCTCAAAAAATTGAAAATAGAACTACCATATTATTTAGGGATCTTACTAAAAGGTATATATTCAAATTAAATGAAGTCAGTATGTCAAAAAGATAACTGCACACTTATGCTTATTACAGCACTATTCACAAAAGCAAAGACATTGAATCAACTGAAATGTCAATCAATGGATGAATGGATTAAGAAAATATGACATATTTACACAATTCATTTTATTTGACTGTAAAAAAGAATACAATCTTGCCATTTTTTGGCAACTTGGATGAGGCTGGAGAACATTATGTTAAGTGAAATAAGCCAGATACAGAAAGACAAATGCTACATGTTCTCACTCATATGTGGGAGCTAAAAAAGTTGATATAGAACTAGAGAGTAGAACAGTTATTACCAGAGGTTGGGAAGGATAGAACAGAGAGAAAAATGAGGAAAGATTGGTCAATGGGTGCAAAGTTACAACCAGATAGGATGAATAATTTCCGGTATTCCACTGAACAGTACAATGACTGTAGTTAACAATACTATATTATATATTTGAAAATAGCTAGAAGAGATGATTTTTAATGTTTTCCCTACAAATGATAAATGTGTGAGGATTATGTATATGCTAATTATCCTAATTTGATTATTTTGCATTATAAACATGCATTGAAATATCACCCTATACTCCATGAATATGCACAATTATTATGTATCGATTTTTAAAAGTTTAAAAAATGTTTATGAAAATATTCTGCGGTCAAAGCTGAGATTATATACATTTATTTAAAATTTATTAAAATTACCTTTAGTATTAAGAGTACACCAAAGCAAAAGTAGAACTTGGTCATCTCTGTTAAAACAACAAAGATTTCTAGGGGTATTTTGGTCTGAGAATGTGACAGTTTTTATTCCTTTTATGTAATTGGTCTAGGAAACAATTTTGTGTTTTATCAATATTGTTTATTTCATGTGGTTATATATTAGTCTTTGATTACTTAAGAAAACCAGGTTTTCTGTTAAAAGAGTTCAGTTTTTGTTCACAACTATGTAACCTTCTATATTAGTCTTAAACACTTTTTTTCTTCTTTTTTGAGATGGAGTTTCACTTTTTTCACCCAGGCTGGAGTGCGATGGTGCAATCTCAGCTCACTGAAACCTCCACCGCCCAGGTTCAAGTGATTTTCCTGCCTCAGTCTCCCAAGTAGCTGTGATTAAAAGCACCTGCTACCATGCCTAGCTAATTTTTGTAATTATAGTAGAGACAGAGTTTCGACATGTTGGCCAGACTGGTCTCAAACTCCTGACCTCAAGTATCTACTCACCTTAGTCTTCCAAAGTGCTGGATTATAGGCATGAGTCACTGCACCCAGTCTCTTAAACATTTTTTATTGTCATTTTTATTAATAGATATCCAAAATAATATTTAATCAAGTGTTTTAAACCTTTTGACATTTTTGACAAAGTTCTCAAAATTAAATTCTAAATTGCCTTTTTTTTTAACTTCAAATTAACTTTGAGATTTTCCGGTAGGCTTCAAATAAGCCAGTTGGGTTATTTGATATGATAAATTACAGGGGAAGCATTGTCAAGTAATAAGTGATGCTAAACCTGTAAGTTATATTTATGGATATGTTATTCATATGAGTGTTAAAAATTATGAGATTCCTAGAATTTCGATACGTTATTAGTCACAATTTTTGGTTATTATGTTAAAATGTTGTATGCCACAGAAATCACCAACTTCACTTGTCATGTGCTGGTTATCATGAACTCTTATCAGATTTCTATTCATGATCATTTTAAGTTAATTGCTTTATTCTGTCTATAGTTAATTGCTTTATTCTGATGATCTTTCGGAAAAGGTTTTGCAAGCAACTAGAATTCTAAAGTGTTGTGTTTTCAAGAAAATTCAAGGAAAGGATGGAAATAACTTTGACAAGTACAGGTTTCTGCTAACTTTGGGATCATATATTGGACTTGGTAAGAATTTTCAGAACTCTAATGAATAAACAGATGGCTTAACGAGACTGCTAACCAAGATCAAACATAATAGGAATTAATTACACAGAACTGAATCAACTGAAGAGGAAATATTTTCATAACTTTTTATTTGAAATTTTTCTGGTTCTTATTTTAAGTATTTATTTTCTAGATTTAATAATTTTTTTCTTTTAAACTATCTATAGTTTACAACAATTTTGTAAAGGATAACTTTGTAAACAGAATAAAAACATTTACTTTTTCTTTCTACTGTATTCCTCCAGAATTCAGAAACTATTTGTAAGGATTCTTATTTTACCACAATATTATTATTTGAGTAAGTTCAAAAGAATCTGTTCTTTTCCTACATGACACAATTGGAAACACTGGCTATGTTATTAAGGCTTTGACTGGAATGTCATATTTTCAGATATAACCAGACAACATTGAGGAACTAATGTTGACATTATGGAGCTAATAAAGCCCGCTTTGTAATAACTGGCCTGGTATCTTGAATACACAGTTCACATGGTTGCTTTATAGATGGCTAAAGAACATTACTTTCTGACAGCCCTCAAACCTCAGGATATTTTGGGTACCTTGAGCAGGGAAGAATTTACCCAACTAGGTAAGTATAACAGGAAATTTGACAGTGAGTCCTTGGCTTGGATCCTAACCTCAAGAAACTTTTAAAAGTCTAATCTGAGATTCCTAATTGAAAATTTCAGCAAAACAAACTTAAAAAGAGCCAATATGGTCAATAAGTATTTTTGCTGCATTTATGTAAATAATCAGGTGAAGTTTAAGGAGATTAAACTTGGAGAGCAGGGGAAGATGGTGCTGTAGAAGCAACTCAGGGTTGCAGCTCTCAGTGAAGGTGCAGAGGGTGAGTTCATGCCACATTTCCAGACAGATCTTTCTTGTCCACAGAACAGGGAAATTCCAAGGTGTAGGAGAGACATGGGACACCAGCACAGCTGTTTTGGCTGGCACAGCCGTTTTGGCTGGCGCCGCAGTGCAGCAGCACTCCGCACAAAACATGCTGGTCTGGGTGCCCTGTTAAACCAATAATTTCAGATTTGGGAGGGCAGATTAGCATATTCATCTGATTAAACAGGACTTGGACAGTGAGCCAGGCCAGGAGATTCCTGGGAAGCGAAGTGAGCACAGTGGGTTGCTGCACAGGAAATCACACAGATCCTGGTGCCCTTTCAGCAGGCGACTGAAACAACTGGGAGAGAGTCAACCGTTCAACTTTAAAAAAAAAAGGGGCTCTGAGGCAGGGAGCCAGGTGATCAGGCTCGGCGGGTACCACCCCCACAGGGACAAACAAAACGGCAATTCAAAATGCTCGGGGTTGAGAGTTTCATGGCTGGCACAGCTGACCCCAGGACGGTGCAGCTCAGTGGGGGAGGGGCGACCACCACTACTAAGACATTCCGCCCCTACTGAGGTACTCTTCCATTGCTGATGCAGCCTGCCATTGCCGAGGCCACCTGCCATAACAGAGAGACTCCGCCATTACAGAGGCGGGCCACCGTCACCACAGCAGTTCTAACCACACCCATATAAGCAGGACTACAGGGAATTACACTCAGCAGCAGGGCAGAGCCTACGGCAGCAGGGCAGAGCCCATGGCAACAGGGCAGAGCCCACAGCAGCAGGGCAGAGCCCACAGCAACAGGGCGGAACCCACGGCAGCAGGGTGGAGACCCGGCAGGCAAATACTGACTAAACTGCATCCTAGCTGGGCAGGACAGTGCAATGGATACTTATAAATAAAGTCCTAACTCCCCGAGACAGAGCATATGAGGGAAAAAAGGGGTTTTATGAGTTCTGCTGCAGCAGACTTAAACTCACCTGCCTAGCAGACCTGAATGAACAACAGAGCTCACAGCTCAGCACTTGAGCTCCTATAAAGTACAGACCTTCTCCTCAAGCAGCTTCCTGACCCCCATATACACAAATAGTCACCTCAAAAAGGACTGATCAGACTGACATTTGGCGGGCATCATTCTGGGACAAAGATAGCAGAAGAAGAAACTGGTAGCATCCCTCACTGTTCCGCAGCTGCTACAGGTGTACCCCAGACAAGCAGGGCCTGGAGTGGACCTCAGCAGTCTTACAGCAGAGGGGCTAGACTGTTAGAATGAAAACTAAGAAACAGAAATACTTCATCATCAACAATCTGGGCATCCACTCAGAGACCCAGTCAAAAAGTTAGCAACTACTAAGACGACAGGTGGATAAATCCACAAAGATGGGAAGAAACCAGCTCAAAAAGGAGGAAAACACCCAAAATCAGAACACCTCACCTCCTACAAAGGACCAAAACTCCTCACCAGCAAGGGAACAAAGCTGGATGGAGAATGAGTGTGATGAAATGACAGAATCAGACTTCAGAAGATGGGTAATGAGAAACTTCAGTGAGCTAAAAGAACATGTTCTAAATCAATACAAAGAAACTAAGAACCCTGAACAAATATTTGAAAAAAGATTTCAGGAAATGATAACAAGAATGGACAACTTCGAGAGAGGAATATGAATGAACTGAAGTAGCTGAAAAACACAACACGAGAACTTCGCGAAGCATGCACAAGTTTCAACAGCCGAATTGACCAAGCAGAAGAAAGGAGATCAGAAGTCGAAGATCAACTCAATGAAATAAAATGAGAAGCCAAAATTAGAGAAAAAAGCACAAAAAGGAATGAACAAAATCTCCAAGAAATGTGGGACTATGTGAAGAGACCTAATCTACGTTTGATAGGTGTACAAGAATGTGATGAGAATGAATCCAAGCTGGAAAATACTCTTAAGGATATTATCCAGGAAAATTTCCCCAACCTAGCAAGGCAGGCCAATATCCAAGTCCAGGAAATACAGAGAACACCACAAAGATACTCTGCAAGAAGAGCAACCCCAAGGCACATAATCGTCAGATTCACCAGGGTTGAAATGAAGGAGAAAATGCTAAGGGCAGCCAGAGAGAAAGGTCAGGTCACCCACAAAGGGAAGCCCATCATACTCACGGCAGATCTCTGCTGAAACTCTACAAGCCAGAAGAGAGTGGGGGCCAATATTCAACATCCTTAAAGAAAAGAACTTTCAACTCAGAATTTCATATCCAGCCAAACTGAGCTTCATAAGTGAAGGAAAAATAAAAACCTTTGCAAACAAGCAAGTACTCAGAGATTTTGTCACCACCAGGCCTGCTTTACAAGAGCTCCTCAAAGAGTTACTACACATAGAAATGAACAACCAGTACCAGCCATTCCAAAAACATACCAAATGCTAAAAACCATCAGCAAAATGAAGAATCTGCATCAACTAACGGGCAAAACAGCCAGCTAGCATCAAAATGGCAGTATCAAATTCACACATAACAATATTAACCCTAAATGTAAATGGGCTAAATGCACCAATCAAAAGACACAGACTGGCAAATTGGCTAAAAAGCCAAAACCCATCAGTGTGCTGTTTCCAGGAAACCCATCTCACATGCAAGGATACACAAAGGCTCAAAGTAAAGGGATGGAGGAAGATTTACCAAGCAAATGGAGAGCAAAAAAAAAGCAGGAGTTGCAATTCTCATCTCCAATAAAATAGACTTTAAAGCAACAAAGATCAAGAGAGACAAAGAAGGACATTACATAATGGTAAAAGGATCGATACAACAAGAAGGGCTAACGATCCTAAATATATATGGACCCAATACAGGAGCACCCAGATATATAAAGCAAGTTCTTAACAACTTACAAAGAGACTTAGACTCCCACACAATACTAGTGGGAGACTTTAACACTCCACTGTCAATATTAGACAGATCAACCAGACAGAAAATTAACAAGGATACTCAGGGCTTGAACTCAGACCTGAAACAAGCAAACCTGATAGACATTTACAGAATTCTCCACCCCAAATCCACAGAATATACGTTCTTCTCAGCACCACATCACACCTACTCCAAAATTGACCACATAATTGGAAGTAAAGCACTCCTCAGCAAATGCAAAACAACTGAAATCATAACAAACAGTCTCTCAGACCATAGTGCAATCAAGGTAGAACTCAGAATTCAGAAACTAACTCAGAATCGCACAGCGTCATGGAAACTGAACAACTGGCTCTTGAATGTTGATTGGATAAACAATGAAATGAAGGCAGAAATAAAGAAGTTCTTTGAAACCAATGAGAACAAAGACACAATGTACCAGAATCTCTGGGACACATTTAAAGCAGTCTGTAGAGGAAAATATATAGCAATAAGTGCCCACATGAGAAAAGTGGAGAGATTCAAAATTGACACCCTATCATCAAAATTGAAAGAGCTAGAGGAGCAAGATCAAAAAGACTCAAAACCTAGCAGAAGACAAGAAATAACTAAGATCAGAGCAGAACTGAAGGAGATAGAGACACGAAAAACCCTTCAAAAAATCAATAAATCCAAGAGCTGTTTATTCGAAAAGATCAACAGAATAGACAGACCACTAGCCAGACTGATAAAAAAGAAAAGAGAGAACAACCAAATAGATGCGATAAAAAACGTTAAAGGGGAAATCACCACAGATTCCACAGAAATTCAAACCATCATCAGAGAATACTACTAACAACTCTATGCACATAAACCAGTAAACCTGGAAGAAATGGATAAATTCCTGGACACCTGTGTCCTCCCAGGCCTAAACCAGGAGGAAGCCAAAACTATGAATAGACCAATAACAAGGTCTGAAGTTGAGGCAGAAATTAAGAGCCTACCACACAAAAAAAGCCCAGGTCCAGATGGGTTCACAGCCGAATTCTACCAGACACACAAAGAGGAGCTGGTACCATTCCTTCTGAAACTATTCCAAATAACCCAAAAAGAGGGAAATTTTCCCAATTCATTTTATGAGACCAACATCATCTTGATACCAAAACCCAGCACAGACTCAACAAGAAAAGAAAACTTCAGGCCAATATTCATGATGAACGTAGATATAAAAATCTTCAATGAAATATTGGCAAGCTGATTGCAACAGCACATGAAAAAGCTTATCCATCATGATCAAGTAGGATTCATCCCCGGGATGCAAGGCTGGTTCAACATATGCAAGTCTATAAACGTAATTCACCACATGAACAGAACCAAAAACAAAAACCACATGATAATCTCAATAGACGCAGAGAAGGCCTTTGACAAAATTCAACAGCCCTTTATGCTAAAAACCCTCAATAAACTTGGTATTGATGGAATGTATCTCAAAATAATAAAACCTATTTACAACAAACCAACAGCCAATATCATACTTAATGGTCAAAAACTGGAAGCATTCCCTTTGAAATCTGGCACTAGACAAGGATGCCCTCTCTCACCACTCCTATTTAGTATAGTACTGGAAGTTCTAGCCAGAGCAATCAGGCAAGAAAAAGAAATAAAGGATATTCAAATAGGAAAGGAGGAAGCCAAATTGTCTCTGTTTGCAGATGACAGATAGTATATCTAGAAGACTCCATCGTCTCAGCCCAAAAACTCCTGAAACTGATAAGCAACTTCAGCAGTCTCAGGCTATAAAATTAATGTGCAAAAATCACAAACATTCCTATACAACAATAACAGACTTAAAGAGAGCCAAATCAAGAACGAACTGCCATTCACAATTGCTACAAAGAGAATAAAATACCTAGGAATACAACTAACAAGGAATGTAAGGGACCTCTTCAAGGAAAACTACAAACCACTGCTCAATGAAATAAGAGAGGACACAAACAGATGGAGAAACATTCCATGTTCATGCTTAGGAAGAATCAATATCATGAAAATGGCTATACTGCCCAAAGTAATTTACAGAATCAACACTATCCCCATCAAGCTACCATTGACTTTCTTCACAGAACTGGAAAAAACCACCTTGAACTTCATATGGAACCGAAAGGGAGCCTGCATAGCCACCTCAATTGTAAGCAAAAAGAACACAGCGGGAGGCATCACACTACCGGACTTCAAACTGTACTGCAAGGCTACAGTAATGAAAACAGCATGGTACTGATACCAAAACAGAGATATAGACCAATGGAACAGAACAGAGGCATCGGAGGCAACAAAACATATCTGCAACCATACAATCTTTGATAAACCTGACAAAAACAAGCAATGGGGAAAGGACTCCCTGTTTAATAAATGGTGTTGGAAAAACTGGCTAGCCATGTGCAGAAAGCAGAAACTGGACCCCTTCCTGACACCTTACACTAAAATTAACTCCAGATGGATTAAAGACTTAAACATAAGACCTGGCACCATAAAAACCCTAGAAGAAAATCTAGGCAAAACCATTTAGGACATAGGAGTAGTCAAGGACTTCATGACCAAAACACCGAAAGCTTTGGCAACCGAGGCCAAAATAGACAAATGGGACCTAATCAAACTCCACAGCTTCTGCACAGCAAAAGAAAGTCACTAGAGTGAATCGGCAACTAACAGAATGGGAAAAAATTTTTGCAGTTTACCCATCTGACAAAGGGCTGATATCCAGAATTTACAAAGAACTCAAACAGATTTACAAGAAAAAAACAAGCCCATCCAAAAATGGGCAAAGGATATGAACAGACACTTTACAAAAGAAGACATACATGAGGCCAACAAACATATGAAAAAATGCGCATCATCACTGGTCGTTAGAGAGATGCAAATCAAAACCACATTGAGATACCATCTCATGCCGGTTAGAATGGCAATCATTAAAAAATCTGGAGACAACAGATGCTGGAGAGGATGTGGAGAAATAGGAACATTTTTACACTGCTGGTGGGAGTGTAAATTAGTTCAACCATTGTGGGAGACAGTGTGGTGATTCCCCAAGGACTTAGAAATAGAAATTCCATTTGACCCAGCAATCCCATTACTGGGTATATATCCAAAGGACTATAAATCATTCTACTATAAGGACACATGCACATGAATGTTCATTGCAACACTGTTTACAATAGCAAAGACCTGGAACCAACAAAAATGATGAGTTCATGTCCTTTGTAGGGACATGGATGAATCTGGAGAACATCATTCTCAGCAAACTGACACAAGAACAGAAAAGGAAACACTGCATATTCTCACTCATAGGCGGGTGATGAACAATGAGGGCATATGGACAGAGGGAAGGGAGTACTACACACTGGGGTCTATTGGGGGGAATAGGGGAGGGACAGTGGGGGTGGGGAGCTGGGGAGGGATAGCATGGGGAGAAATGCAAAATGTGGTTGAGGGGCGGAAGGCAGCAAAACACACCACCATGTGTGTACCTATGAAACTATCTTGCATGTTCTGCACATGTACCCGAAAACCTAAAATGCAATAAAAAATATAAAAATCAAAGATTAAACTTATTTTTTCAAACAAATCAGTCTTACTTTGACTATCTTTACTAGAAATGAAAGTGAGTATATACGGAATAACTATGTCAGATGAAAACTGTAGTGCACTTGTTACTAGATTCTAATGAATTATTTTTGAAGGTCTATATTTACCTCAAATCTGGGCTGTATTCTGAAATTCTTCTAGTTTACTCTACCACAACTCTCCAAAATAATATTTTCAATTTTTCTCCCACCTTTCTGGCTTGATATCATTGAAATTAAAACTGTTATTTTCCTGAAGCCTTAAAATTAGCCAAAGTTTGATGACTTGATGTAGACTTCAGGGAAATCACCACAACAGCTTATGTATGAACAACCTTTATATGCCAACAGGAAATATTAGCTGAAGGTTGATGACCTGATGTAGACTTCAGGGAAATCACCACAACAGCTTATGTGTGAACAACCTTTATATGTATTGATTACTCAGAAAGCTCACTTGAAAACTAGAAGGAAGGAAAAGCTGTTAGATTTCCACTGCCTGCACTGTCTTCACCTGAAAACACTTTGAGGCCAAATCTAGAAATTATCTAATTGGCTACCCTCTAGACTCAGGAACAAGTTTATGAATTGCTCCAAACATTGCCTTTTGTTTTCTTTTGTTTTTATAGAAATGACTATTGTTAAATATCTGATTACTCACATCATATAGAGGCCTAACTTTGGTGGAAGCCCATCTGTAATACCACCTCCTCAAATTAGACACAGCAGTTATGTGTCTAATTGGACTGACATATTCTCAGGACTGAAAGACTGATTTGATGGCTCATGAGAAAACCCACCAACCCATTTTTTTTTTCTGTGAAACTTTCTGGGGAAGTTTCAGATGGGGAAATGTTTGGCTTAGAAAATGATACCACAATGTATGGTGCTTTAGCATGCTGAATAAGTTGAATTAAAGAAAAGGGTCACAGAAGCAGGATCTTTCTGACCTTCTCCTGGCCTTTTTTCTTCTACTCCTCTTTCTCTCCCAAGGCAGGCCATAGAAACTGGAACCCTTCTCCCCTAAAGCCAGAAATAAAACCTAGAAACATTACCCTAACTTGCCCCCACCTTTCTATATAAGAGCTGGCCATAAAGAAATTCTCTGCTCTACCTTGTCACAAGACTTCCGTTTCAGAAGGGATCCTGCACTATACCTAGGAACAAGGAAAGCTATACAGAGGGAGCAAGGATTGCTGCACAGAGAAATCAAGAAGAATAACAGGCAGGTCTTACTGAGTTTCCTCACTCAGTCTATTATCATTAGATCATACTTTTTCTGTTCGATCACATTTCTACACAACTGTTCATTCTTCATCAAATCTAAGCATAACAATGGACGGTTTTCTCTTGAGTCTCTGGATCTTCATTTCTGAAGGGTATTGTGTCATGCAAAACTTTGATTAAATAAACCCGTTATGCTTTTCTCTTTTTATCTTGTCTCTTATTATAGGAGTGTTGACCATGATCCTTATGATGAGTGAAGAAAGATGTTACACCTTTTCTGTCTTTATAGGATGCATTATTTTTTGTGTAAAGCAAATTATATATGCAAAATAGCACAAAAGGCAATCTTTTAGTTACTGTTCCTGCTTTCTCTTATGCATTAAAATAATTACATACTTTGAAAATAAATCTAAAACTACAGTGCTATCTTTTTTTCAGGCAATGTTAAAATTTGAGATGAAAGTTATTAAAGCAAAGATAGCAAGGAAATCTCATTTATGAAAACAAAACTGGGTAAGAAAGAGGTGAAAATTTTAGTTAGAAAAATTTATGCAGATTAAAAATTTGTTTAAAAAAATCTTCATAGGCAGAAATAAAGACTGATATATATTTTGGAGTCTGCTTTTAAGCAATCTATCATTCTCATCTATTGAAACCTACTGGACACTGTTATCACAGTAGGATATTAAATGCTGACTCTATCCACAGAACCTGTAATCTTGTTAGAGGCAGAGAACATATACAGAAAACAAATATATGCAAGACAGCATTTACTGAGTTCCAAGTTTTTACAATTATGACAAATTTTGAAGTTATAAATGACAGTTGTCTGGCCTGGTCCCAGCAAATTTCTATGAAACTTGTATTTTGAAAGTGGAAGGAGGAAAGGGAAGACATTCCAGGTAGAAGTGATGTGAGAAGGTAGGAAGGAATTTGTGTGTCTCATAGAAAGCAATACATAGCTCATTTACATTGGATCAAAACATTTTGTACTTGGAAAACAAAAGTGATAAAAATAGTGCTGGAGATGAAGGTAGGAAACACAGTTTGGAAGGACATAGAATTCCTTCTATTTTCTCAAGTTTTAGTTTAGGTGAGATTAAGAAAACCTGCTTAGAAGCAATTTTTGACCCAGTAAAGTTTTGAAATCCCTCCTGAGCTAACTGTGTATCTTGGCAGGAGTGATTGATGTCTCTTGGGAGCAAATGGGTGAGGCATTGTTTCTCAGAGCTGGATTCTCTGGCCCAGAACAACACACCTATGAAGAGTGATTTGATGACCACAGAAGCACCAGCTTGTCAAAGCCTCAGACTCTGTAGTTTTCCTGTAGCTTTTCTCAGTAACTACCTGGTGCTCTCTTTTCAACAACTTTTATTTAGTGTACCCTGTGCTCTCATAAAGAAGATAATCTCTTTCTTACCTTCACAGCAGCATAAAGATCCTGCAGTTATGTGATGTGGTTTTGTAGAAGAAATGATGTCGAGCTTGTGTAGTCATGGGATGAAAAAGTTTTAAGGACGATTGAGCTAGGGTAATTTTTCATCATTAGTTCTCTAGAGGGTTAATATTAGTAGTAATTTTTTTTTTTTTGCCTAAAGACTTTTAAGATTGGCAGTTCTCTTCAGCATTTATGAAGTCCTTAGCACCAGGACCTTGAGTGTATATAATCAGATGTAAATAGAACAGTAAATGTTCTGTGTGTTTTTTTTTTTTTTTTTTTTTTTTTCTGAGCTGACTTTAATAAGATAATTTTCCAAAATGGTACAGGCAGTGTCTAAAGAAAATGAGCTAATTAGATACAGTCTAGGTGGCTTAATTTCACCAATGAGCAAATTGAAACATTTGTGACAGCATAAACATTCTGGAGAGACTGCCTTGGAACATACTGGGATCAGCAATAAAAGCAGTTTTTACTAACTTTGACTTATTTGATAATTTCAACTATACTTGTGGCTGGTGATGACTTCATCTAGATCTCTAAATTTCCAAATTTAGATTTATACCTTTAAATTCTAAATCCTTTTGTACTCCAGACTTTCATATCAATTTATATACCAGAATCTTAATTTGGGTGCCGTGCATACACCTTTAGATTTGCACATCCAAAACAAAGCCCGTCCTTCCCTTTAGCACTCCTCTAGTATTTCCTATTCACAGTTATCATCCTCACTATCCACCCAGTTGCCCAAAAATGTAAATTTAGGAGTTATCCTAAATTCCTCCTTGTTGATTTTTTCAGTTGACTTTATTGAAGGAAATAATGGCCAAATTCATACCTTACCCATCTCTTCTTTTTATTCCTGAATAATTGTTAAGGGTTTTAATAATCTCTTCCCTTCTACTGATCTCTCTTCACTATTAACTCTGTAATGATTCTTTTTGAACACGCAAATATCACAATATAATGCTGCAAATCAAAACACGTCAGTTGTATCTATCACCTGTAGGATAAAATTTTAACATGTCTGTAGTCAATCTAGTCACCATCATGTGGTCTCTGCTGACCTGCTAGCCTCTTTTAGTTTCTTCTGTGTTACCCCTCCCACCTGCCACATTTCTCATGACCTTTACTCTTTTCTGTATTTTCCAATTCCACCAATGTGGACGCCTCTATCACTGTTGTGATAGACTGAAAAATGTCCCCAAAGAAATCGGGTGTCATCCTTGGAACTAGTAAATCCTACCTTATTTGGAAAAAAGATCTTTGCAGATAGTAAGTTAAGGATCTTGAGATCGGGATATCGTCCTGGATTATCTAGGTGGGCCCTAAGTGCAATCACATGTATCCCTATTAAGAGAGAGACTGAGGGAGCTATTTACAGACACAGAGAAATTTTAAGACACTAGACTTAAAAATTGGAGCAATATGTTTACAAGTCAAGGGATATTGGCAGCCACCAGAAGCTGAAAAAGGTAAAGAATGAATTTTCCCCAAGAGTCTCTGGAGGGAGTGTGGCCCACCCAACACCTTGAGTTTAGCCCAGTGATACTGATTTCAGACTCTGACATCCCAGACTGTGAACTGGAACTTCTGTTGTTTTAAGTCACAAAGTTTGTGGTACTTTGTTACAGCAGCCATAGGAAACTAATACAACAGTTGTTTCTGTTATTTCCCTATATATTTCTTCTTCTCGCCTATTTTTGCCCCCAACCTAAAATGCCTCTCTTTGTTTCTCTGTCTGGAAAATTCCTGTTAATTTTCAGAGCACACTCTGTGAAGATTTTTCTGACTCTCTCTGGCAAGTCAGCCCTTGGTCCTCTTGTGCCTGCTATTTTTATGTTAACATCCATGTGTTTATAGCAGTTGTATAATCGGCAGTATAGCTGCCTCAGTGGTTATGAACACAGGCCACTTGAGTCAGTTAGAGGTGGATCAAGTAACCTTGTGCAAATTGTGTCTCTAAGCCTGTTTCCATATCTGTGAAATGAGAATAATAACGATATCCACCTTGTGGCTTTGTTGTGAAAATTGAAAGAGATAATCTAAGTAAAAATGATAGCTGGAAAATAGTATGTGTTCAGTAAATGTTAGCTGCTTTTATGGTACCATATTTTCATTGTTTTTATGACTATCTCTTCTTGTTATACCCAGTGCCTGGCTGACAGTTTGTGTTTGAGTAGGGCTTAATGTATAAATGAATTAAATGTATCTTTTACCATAGGTCATACTATGAAATCACTCTTCCCTTACTGGAGCTCCCACAATACCTATTCTGCTTTCATTCATCCTTCAAAAAATGTTACATCATATTTTTATTTATATTTTTTATTTAATGTGTCAGTGTATTAGTTCTTATCTCCAGATGGGAATTCTGATAGATACAAGATTCATATGGTAATTCTCTACTTCTTGGTAGGGCCTTAAGAATATTTTCAACTTTGTATATAATACAAGAGGTTGGCATTTACTCACTCCTATTTCAGTTTTTACTGGATTCAGAGGTAGGCCATCTGAGAGACTTAAAAAAATATTTAATACTTGGTTTAAGAAAAATTACAGTGTATGCAGCTCATTTATATGGCTTTGCAATCATAGAGGTCAAGAGTCATAGAGTTATTCTGTATTTAATAGAAGTGTTTAGGATTGCTGATTGCTAGAGATCCTTTCATGTCCCTCTATCTCATTTTATAGAAACCATTTGATGTTTTTGAAAGTCCATTTGATATATTTGATATTTCGATATTATAGAAACCATTTGATTTAGGATTAACTGATTTGGTAATTCACATTTTATCTATGAAAAAATTGGTAAAAATCATTCATCAGAAAAGTCTATTGTTGAAATCATCTTTGTGGACATTCTGCTAAAATTCATTCATTTCTTTTCCCTGAGGAAACTTAAATGCAGTGTTACGTTGTACTCTACACTATTGCAACTGTTCTTTCTTTATTATTTTAATTAATTAATTTATTTTTATTGCATTTTAGGTTTTGGGGTACATGTTCAGAACGTGCAAGATAGTTGCATAGGTACACACATGGCAGTGTGTTTTGCTGTCTTCCTCCCCTTCACCCACACTTGGCATTTATCCCCAGGCTATCCCTCCCCAGCTCCCCCACCGCTGTCCCTCCCCTATTCCCCCCAATAGACCCCAGTGTGTAGTACTCCCTTCCCTCTGTCCATGTGTTCTCATTTTTCCTCACCTGCCTATGAGTGAGAATATGTGGTATTTCATTTTCTGTTGTGTCAGTTTGCTGAGAATGATGTTCTCCAGATTCATCCATGTCCTTATAAAGGACACAAACTCATCATTTTTGATGGCTGCATAATATTCCATGGTGTATATGTGCCACATTTTCCCAGTCCAGTCTATCATCAATGGGCATTTGGGTTGCTTCCAGGTCTTTGCTATTGTAAACAGTGCTGCAATGAACATTCGTGTGCATGTGTCCTTATAGTAGAAAAATTTATAGCTTTGGATATATACCAAGTAATGGGATTTCTAGGTCAAATGGAATTTCTATTTCTAGATCCTTGAGAAATCGCCACACTGTCTTCCACAATGGTTGAACTAATTTACACTCCCAAAAACAGTGTAAGAGTGTTCCTATTTCTCGGCATCCTCTCCAGCATCTGCTGTCTCCAGATTTTTTAATGATCGCCATTCTAACTGGCATGAGATGGTATCTCAATGTGGTTTTGATTTGCATCTCTCTAATGACCAGTGATGATGAGCATTTTTTCATATGTTTGTTGGCCTCATGTATGTCTTCTTTTGTAAAGTGTCTGTTCATATCCTTTGCCCATTTTTGAATGTGCTTGTTTGTTTTTTTTCTGTAAATCTGTATGAGTTCTTTGTAAATTCTGGATATCAGCCCTTTGTCAGATGGGTAAACTACAAAGATTTTTTCCCATTCTGTTGGTTGCTGATTCACTCTATTGACTGTTTCTTTTGCCGTGCAGAAGCTGTGGAGTTTGATTAGGTCCCATTTGTCTATTTTGGCTTTTGTTGCCAATGCTTTTGGTATTTTGGTCATGAAGTCCTTGCCTACTCCTATGTCCTGAATGGTTCTACCTAGATTTTCTTCTAGGGTTTTTATGGTGCCAGGTCTTATGTTTAAGTCTTTAATCCATCTGGAGTTAATTTTCATGTAAGGTGTCAGGAAGGGGTCCAGTTTCTGCTTTCTGCACGTGGCTAGCCAGTTTTCCCAACACCATTTATTAAATAGGGAATTCTCTCCGCATTGCTTGTTTTTGTCTGGTTTATCTAAGATTATATGGTTGTAGATATGTTGTGTTGCCTCCGATGCCTCTGTTCTGTTCCATTGGTCTATATCTCTGTTTTGGTACCAGTACCATGCTGTTTTAATTACTATAGCCTTGTAGTATAGTTTGAAGTCTGATAGTGTGATACCTCCCGCTGTGTTCTTTTTGCTTAGAATTGACTTGGCTATGCAGGCTCTCTTTTAGTTTCATATGAAGTTCATGGTGGTTTTTTGCAGTTCTGTGAAGAAAGTCAATGGTAGCTTGATGGGGATAGTGTTGATTCTGTAAATTACTTTGGGCATTATAGCCATTTTCATGATATTGATTCTTTCTAAGCATGAACATGGAATGTTTCTTCATCTGTTTGTGTCCTCTTTTATTTTGTTGACCAGTGGTTTGTAGTTTTCCTTTAAGAGGTCACTTACATTCCTTGTAAGTTGTATTCCTAGGTATTTTATTCTCTTTGTAGCAATTGTGAATGGCAGTTCGTTCTTGATTTGGTTCTCTCTAAGTCTGTTATTGGTGTATAGGAATGCTTGTGATTTTTGCACATTGATTTTATAGCCTGAGACTTTGCTGAAGTTGCTTACCAGTTTCGGAAGTTTTTGGGCTGAGGTAATGGGGTCTTCTAGGTATACTATAATGTCGTCTGCAAATAGAGACAATTTGGCTTCCACCTTTCCTATCTGAATACCCTTTATTTCTTTTTCTTGCCTGATTGCTCTGGCTAGAACTTCCAGTACTATGTTGAATAGGGGTGGTGAGAGAGGGCATCCTTATCTAGTGCTGGATTTCAAAGGGAATGCTTCCAGTTTTTGCCCATTCAGTATGATATTGGCTGTTGGTTTGTCGTAAATAGCTTTTATTAATTTGAGATATGTTCTATCAATACCGAGTTTATTGAGAGGTTTTAGCATAAAGCGCTGTTGAATTTTGTCAAAGGCCTTCTCTGCGTCAATTGAGATAATCATGTGGTTTTTGTTTTTGGTTCTGTTTATGTGGTGAATTACGTTTATAGACTTGCATATGTTGAACCAGCCTTGCATCCCCCGGGATGAATCCTACTTGATCATGATGGATAAGTTTTTTAATGTGCTGTTGCAATCAGTTTGCCGGTATTTTATTGAAGATTTTTGCATCTATGTTCATCATGGATATTGGCCTGAAGTTTTCTTTTCTTGTTGAGTCTGTGCTGGGTTTTGGTATCAGGATGATGTTGGTCTCATAAAATGATTTGGGAAGGGTTCCCTCTTTTTGGATTATTTGGAATAGTTTCAGAAGGAATGGTACCAGCTTCTCTTTGTGTGTCTGGTAGAATTCGGCTGTGAACCCATCTGGACCTGGGCTTTTTTTGTGTGGTAGGCTCTTAATTACTGCCTCAACTTCAGACCTTGTTATTGGTCTATTCATAGTTTTGGCTTCCTCCTGGTTTAGGCCTGGGAGGACACAGGTGTCCAGGACTTTATCCATTTCTTTCAGGTTTAGTAGTTTATGTGCATAGAGTTGTTAGTAGTATTCTCTGATGATGGATTGAATTTCTGTGGAATCTGTGGTGATTTCCACTTTATCGTTTTTTATTGCATCTATTTGATTGTTCTCTCTTTTCTTTTTTATCAGTCTGGCTAGTGGTCTATTTTGTTGATCTTTTCGAAAAAGCAGCTCTTGGAATCATTAATTTTTTGAAGGGTTTTTCGTATTTTTATCTCCTTCAGTTCTGCTCTGATCTTAGTTGTTTCTTGTCTTCTGCTAGGTTTTGAGTTTTTTTGATCTTGCTCCTCTAGCTCTTTCAATTTTGACGATAGGGTGTCAATTTTGGATCTTTCCACTCTTCTCATGTGGACAGTTATTGCTATATATTTTCCTCTACAGACTGCTTTAAATGTGTCCCAGAGATTCTGGTATGTTGTGTCTTTGTTCTTGTTGGTTTCAAAGAACTTCTTTATTTTTGTCTTTATTGCATTGTTTATCCAATCAACATTCAAGAGCCAGTTGTTCAGTTTCCACGAAGCTGTGTGGTTCTGAGTTAGTTTCTGAATTCTGAGTTCTACCTTGATTGCACTATGGTCTGAGAGACTGTTTGTTATGATTTCAGTTGTTTTGCATTTGCTGAGGAGTGCTTTACTTCCAATTATGTGGTCCATTTTGGAGTAGGTGTGATGTGGTGCTGAGAAGAATGTATATTCTGTGGATTTGGGGTGGAGAGTTCTGTAAATGTCTATCAGGTTTGCTTGTTTCAGGTCTGAGTTCAAGCCCTGGATATCCTTGTTAATTTTCTGTCTGGTTGATCTGTCTGATATTGACAGTGGAGTGTTAAAGTCTCCCACTAGTATTGTGTGGGAGTCTAAGTCTCTTGGTAAGTCGTTAAGAACTTGCCTTATATATCTGGGTGCTCCTGTATTGGGTCCATATATATTTAGGATCGTTAGCTCTTCTTTTTGTATCGATCCTTTTACCATTATGTACTGACCTTCTTTGTCTCTTTTGATCTTTGTTGCTTTAGAGTCTATTTTATTAGAGACGAGAATTGCAACTCCTGCTTTTTTTTGCTTTCCATTTGCTTGGTAAATCTTCTTTCATTCCTTTATTTTGAGCCTTTGTGTATCCTTGCATGTGAGATGGGTTTCCTGGATACGGCACACTGATGGGTTTTGGTTTTTTATCCAATTTGCCAGTCTGTGTCTTTTGATTGGTGCATTTAGCCCATTTACATTTAGGGTTAATATTGTTATGTGTAATTTTGATACTGCCATTTTGATGCTAGCTGGCTGTTTTGCCCATTAGTTGATGCAGATTCTTCATTTTGTTGATGCTCTTTAGCATTTGGTTTGTTTTTAGAATGGCTGGTACTGGTTGTTCCTTTCTATGTGTAGTGACTTTTCAGGAGCTCTTGTAAAGCAGGCCTGGTGGTGACAAAATCTCTGAGTACTTGCTTGTTGGCAAAAGATTTTATTCTTCCTTTATTTATGAGGGTCAGTTTGGCTGGATATGAAATTCTGGGTTGGAAGTTCTTTTCTTTAAGGATGTTGAATATTGGACCCCACTCTCTTCCGGCTTGTAGAGTTTCTGCCAAGAGATCTGCTGTGAGTCTGATGGGCTTCCCTTTGTGGGTTACCCGACCTTTCTCTCTGGCTGCCCTTAGTATTTTCTCCTCCATTTCAACCCTGGTGAATCTGATGATTATGTGCCTTGGGGTTGCTCTTCTTGCAAAATATCTTTGTGGTGTTCTCTGTATTTCCTGGACTTGAGTATTGACCGGCCTTGCTAGATTGGGGAAATTTTCCTGGATAATATCCTGAAGAGTATTTTCTAGCTTGGATTCATTCTCTTCATCACATTCTGGTACACCTATCAAATGTAGGTTAGGTCTCTTCACATAGTTCCACATTTCTTGGAGATTTTCTTCATTTTTTGTGCTTTTTTTTCTCTATTCTTGGTTTCTCATTTTATTTCATTGAGTTGATCTTCGACTTCTTATATTCTCTCTTCTGCTTGGTCAATTCAGCTGTTGAGACTTGTGCATGCTTCACGAATTTCTCGTGTTTTTCAGCTCCTTCAATTCATTCATATTCCTTTCTAAGTTGTCCATTCTTGTTATCATTTCCTCAAATGTTTTTTCAAGGTTCTTAGTTTCTTTGCATTGATTTAGAACATGTTCTTTTAGCTCATGGAAGTTTCTCATTATCCACCTTCTGAAGTGTGATTCCGTTATTTCATCACACTCATTCTCTGTCCAGCTTTGTTTCCTTGCTTGTGAGGAGTTTTGGTCCTTTGTAGGAGGTGAGGTGTTCTGGTTTCGGGTGTTTTCCTCCTTTTTGCATTGGTTTCTTCCCATCTTTGTGGATTTATCCACCTGTCGTCTGAGTAGTTGCTGACTTTTCAATTGGGTCTCTGAGTGGACGCCCAGATTGTTGATGACAAAGTATTTCTGTTACTTAGCTTTCCTTCTAAAAGTATAGCTTCTCTGCTGTAAAACTGCTGAGGTCCACTCCAGGCCCTGCTTGTCCAGGGTACACCTGTAGCAGCTGCAGAACAGTGAGGGTTGCTACCAGTTTCTTCTTCTGCTATCTTTGTCCCAGAATGATGCCCGCCAAATGTCAGTCTGAATAGTCCTTTTTTGAGGTGACTCTTTGGATACACAGGGGTCAGGGAGTTGCTTGAGGAGATCGTCTGTACTTTATATGAGCTCCAGTGCTGAGCTGTGAGCTTCATTGTTCATTCAGGGCTGTTGGGCGGGTGTGTTTGGGTCTGCTGCAGCAGAACTTATAACCCCCCCCCTTTTTTCCCCTCAGATGCTCTGTCTCAGGGAGTTATGGCTTTCTTTATGAGTATCCATTGCACTGTCCTGCCCAGCTAGGAAGCAGTCTAGTCACTATTTGCCTGCCGAGGCTCCACCCTGCTACCACAGGGTCTGCCCTGCTGCTGCAGGGCTCCACCCTACTGTCGTGGGCTCTGCCCTGTCGGAGTCTCTCTGGTCTTTAAGGTTGCCTCAGCAACGGCAGGCTGCTTCAGCAATGGGAGTGTACCTCAGTAGGGGCAGAATGCGTCGGTAGTTGCAGACACCCCTCCCTCACTTAGCTGCATCATCCTGGATTCAGCTGTTTCTGCAGTGAAATGCTCAACTCTGAGCGTTTTGAATCACTGTTTTGTTTGTCCCTGTGGGCATGGGACCCGCCGAGCCCGATCACCTGGCTCCCTGCCTCAGAATCCTTTCTCTCTCTCTCTCTTTTTTTTTAAAGTTGAACCATTGACTCTCTCACAGGTTTTTCAGTCGCCTGCTGATAGGGCACTGGGATCTGTGTGATTTCCCATGCAGGGACCCTCTGCACTGGCTCAAATCATGCTTCCCAGGAATCTCCTGGTCTGACTCACTGTCAAGTCCCATTTAATCAGATGGATATGTTAATCTGCCCTCCCAAATCTCAGATTGCTGGTTTAACAGGGCACCCAGACCAGTGAGTTTTGTGCTGGGTGCTGCTGTGTTGCGGCACCAGCCAAAACAGCCGCACAAGCTGAGAGGGCTGCACTGGTGTCCCGTGTCTCTCCTACACCTGGGAATTTTCCCGTTCTGTGGGCAACAAAGATCTGTCTGAAAGTGTGGCTAGGGCTCACCCTCTGTGCCTTCACTGAGAGCTGCAATCCTGAGTTGTTCCTACCGCACCATCTTGGAAATCTCCTCTGCAGCTGTTCTTCAAAGAAAATGAAGTATGTAGTTGAGAGAATGTCTTACATGTTTGCTTTAAAGATCAGAAGTACATTGAGGAAATACTTGACAGGTTGATGCCTTGAATATAATCTTGGGTTTTGTCTAATCTTAGTTGAATTTCTTCAAAACTCTTTGTTCATAAGGGAGAATGTTCAAATTTCCCAAAACTATTTAGTAAAAGATACATGAGAGTTTGTACATTTGATGTGCTGTGTTGTAATTGTCTTTTTGCTTCTCTCTCTCTCTCTCTCTGTCTCTCTGTCTCTCTCCCACTCAGACATTAAATGCTGTAAGGGCAGGGATTATGTATTATTTACCTTTTATAACTACCACTAAGCAAACTTCCTGACACATAACTAGTCATTAGGCCAATGCAGATTACAATTACAATGCAATTTTAATGACTATAATAAAAAAGATGGACAATATTAGTGTTGGCTAAGATGTGGAGGAACTAGAATTCTATGCATTATTGGTAGAAATATCAAATTGCATAGTCATTTCAATAAAACAGTTTGTGTTTTCTTAAAAAGTAAAACATAAATTTACTCTATGACTCAGCAATTCCACTCCTAGGAATCTACTCAAAAGGAATGAATTCATTTCTTGCTCATCAATATTCTCTCCTGGTCTCCTTGGTCTTCCATTCTAATCCTAACAATGTAGATGCTTCCTAACTTTTCTTTTTTGCCCTCTCCTGAGGTCAAAGTAACATAGTTAAATTAAAGACCTACATGGGTAAAGTCCAGAAGCATGAGGAAGTACTATAATGTTTATATATATAGGATTAACTTATTTGGTAATAAACATTTTATCTATGAGAAAATTGGTAATTTTGAGAAAACATCTCATATGCATTTTTATGCTAGACAACGGTACTTCATTGTGGCAGTGCTAGGAATTTAATACACTTATATTTATTGAAAATAAAAATATACATGTTTATTTAGATCAAAGAGTCTACCAACTAATTTGTTTTGGAAAGGTATTTTCTGGCTTTAAAATTATTTCATAGTTAGCTGTGGAGCCCTGCAACTCACATTTCACAGATGCCATGCCTCTATTTAAATTGATACCATAAACATTTGCCAGTGAATCAAACTGTGTTGATTTTTGGATACTTACAAAAACTTAGGTTGTAATTTCAAAAGTTGGTGAGAAAATTCCCCAGGAGTAATGTAGTGGTTTAATTGAAAAATTAGTTGCATATTTTAGTACAATAAATGATATATGCTATGTACTGTATGCAAAACATATGTATTTTGTTTTAAATCATTCATTTAAAGGTGTTAAGAAGTATTATATAGGAGCATGTTTTAACCCAAGTAGACACACTTGAATCTTTTTGTCTTTAATATGAGTTAATGTGTGAGATTACAAAGTTAGAGAAAAGACCTTGGAATACTTAGCTAGACTATGATGGTGTCAATTGGGCATGATTAGTTTTATATTTTCTAAAATGATACATACTAATATTAATAAGATTTTTCTCTTTTCTGAAAAATGTGTTTTGTACATTTCAGCATTTAAAATAAAATATTCATCTTATTAGTTTTCATTTTTTACTAGAAAAAGAATATATAAAATATACAGGCAATTGGAACAATTTATACTGTTTTCACACAATTTTGTAATAACACCAGAGTAAATTCTCATTGAAGTCTGTTAAAATATTAGCACCTATTGCAATAAGGAAACAATCTTATATGATCTTTCTGATTCGAATGTCTTATATGGCTGGTAAGTGTAACATTATAGGTTTTGGGGCCTCTTAAAATATTTCCAGTGAGGCCACATATTGCAAGCCATCAATTTTAAATTTGTAAAGTTCTTACATTTTGTTCTCATGGAGTTTCTGTTCTCATTTAATTCTTATATGACCATAAGAATTAGGTATTAATGTCTCTATTTCACTGCTGAGTAAAACTAAGACTAATTGCATGTGACTTGCCCAAGTTGTAGAGCTACTGTTTGTGGCCTAAGTCTGCACCAAAGTCTATGCTTTTTCAGGAATAACATTTTGCTTTACCTAATGTGGATTAGATTTGAAGGTCTACTTAAAATCAGTTGACCTTATATAAAAGATTAGAATTTGAATTCTGACTCTTCTAATTATTAACTCTGTAGTTTTAGGCCAGTTCTATGAGCCATAATTTTTTTTTGTTGTAAGAACATTTAACATCAGATTTTCCTTCTTAACAAATGTTGTGTACAGTACAGTATTGTTGACTATAAACATGGTATTGTACCACAGATTTCTAAAGCTTTTTCGTCTTGCATAACTGAAACTTTATATCCATTGAATAGCAACTTACCATTTCTTCCTCTCCCCAGCCCCTACCAACCATGATTCTACTCTATGCTTCTCTGAGTTTGCCTATTTTAGATTTCTCATTTAAGTGGAATGATGTAGTATTTGTCCTTCTGTGACTGGTTTATTTTGCTAAACATAATGTCCTAAAGATTCATCCATGTCACACATTGCAGGATTTACTTCTTTTTAAAGGCTGAATAGTATTCCATTGTGTGAGTATGTGTGTATTTGTTTATCACATTTTCTGATGAAAGTATTCATCTGTTGATGGACATTTAGGTTGTTTCTACATCTTGGCTGTTACCAATAATGTTGCAATGAACATGAATGTGCAAATGCCTTTGAGACCCTGATTTTATTTCCTTTAGATAAATACTCAAAAGTGGGATTGCTAAATAATATGGTAGTTCTATTTTTAGTTTTTTGAGGAATCTTTTTACTGTTACTGATTAATTTATTCTTTATAACAACCCTATGAGGCAGATAAATACTCCCATTTCACATAGGAGGAGAATGAGATTTAGAGAGTTTAAATAACTTTCCTGAAGTCACAAACTATTCAGTGATAGATCATAGACTCTAGCATCTAAGACTGTGTGCTCTGCTGCCTCTGCGTGAAGATGGAAATAAAAAATACCCAGTGCACCAGCTGCTTGTCAGCATAAATGATAATGTGCATACAGGCACTTTGTAAACTGAAAAAATCTAAAGAAAGTTTATTTTTATAGATACGAAAGCTTTTCTTTTACCATAGAGGAAATGTCAGGGTAGGCAGTTTCCTTATAATAAGTTCTTATGGAATTTAAATGCTATTGTCACAACCTGATCCTACTTATATATTTCTTAAAATATTCTTTGAAGTAAAATATGCATTTTGCTTCATTTAACAGATGAAGCTAAATGTAAAAGTTGTCTGCTCCTAGTTTAGCAACTTATGTTTTATAATTATTATTTATTGCTTTGATTGTTTTCATTAAGGATCATTTGCTGAAATCAATCAGTTTTTTTATTGACATCCAGTATTTGCATGAGAAGAATTCTTATGTACCTTAACATTAAATTATTTGCCATAGTGTATTATTTGTTGCAGAGAACATTCATTTCTGCTTGATGTCTACCCATTTCCTTAATAAGTTTGGATATTCTTTATAAATTATCTTACTGGCCTTCTGATTTTCAGACTTTTTTCAATAAGAAACTAAAATTCAGAATCACAAAATTCCCCAGTTATCTATATTTGGTCTCACAACCAAAATTAATATTTTCCTTGATTATTATAATGTCACTGTACTTTGTGAGGAGTGTAAACCAAAAATAAAATTATAAGCCCCCCCCAAACCATTTGAATGAACTCTTCCTCTTGGCCAGGGCACTCCAAATTTAACCTAAAAAGCTGGTTCTGGCCATGATGGGGAGTGGGGGATGGATATGCCTTGTTATACTCTTTTTCAATTTTGAATTACTGATAGAACAGACTCTTTATATCTGTAAGAAACATTTGCAATCTGTTCTCTCTGAAGTCTGCTACCTGGAGGCTACATCTGCGTGATAAAACTTTGGTCTTCAGGATGCTTATCATAACCTAGACATTCTTTTCTATTGATAATAGGCATTTCAACCAATTGCTGATCAGAAAATTTTTAAATCAACCTATAGCCTGGAACATGCAGCCTTCTCTTTGAGTTGTCCCGCCTTTTTTGGACTGAACCAATATATATCTTTCATGTATGTGACTGATATTTTTTGTCTCCCTACAATATATAAAACTAGGCTGTTCCCTGAGCACCTTGGGCACATGTTCTCAGGACCTCCTGAGGGCTGTGTCATGGGCTATTGCTCACTCATATTTGGTTCAGAATAAATCTCTTCAAATATTTTACAGAGTTTTACTCTTTTCATTGAAAGGACTTTCATAGTCCAACATCCTTTTTCTTTTTTCATCATTATCTTCTTTCTCTTCTCTTCCTCCAGTCCTTCTCTGTCTTCTTCTTCAGAACCTTTGGATATCTGTATTATAAAAGCTTCTCTCTAATTTCTGGCCAAGTATAAAAATAAAAATAAATTATTTTTACCTTTTTTTTCCCATTTACAATATCTATTAAGCCACTAGGTGAGATTCCTCTTTTGAGCTGTGGGGTGGATAATGTAATAAAATACCGTTACCACCCAGTAGTGACTTAATGGTTAGTTTCCTTCCACTTGTGCTTTGACATGACAGGACTATTCACTTCAAATTGTAGTACTTTAGAAAGGAACTATGCTTTCATTCTTTTAATGCATTTCATATTAATATGTTTGTAGCTGGCAAAATGAAGAACATTTCATATGCTTTAGATCAACCACCAAGATGTTTCTAATCATTACAGTTTTGCTAAAATGAACAGAAATAAAATTACCCAGATAGAGAAAATCTTGTTTCTAGTAATAAAGTCACCATTATATTAGTATGAACAGAATGGCAGTCTTAAAGTATAATAACATGCTCTACTTATTCACAGAGTTTCTTTGGAAATGTGAACCCATTTTCAGTTCATTTGAGTATAATTTAAATAAGCATACACATTATTTGCTCTGTTACTGAAATGTCATCATATAAGCAGAAACATTGTCTGAAGATAATTTGAAATTTTAGACACCAGCAATATCAGTTGAAAAAGATTGTTTAATAGCCTAGAGTGCAGCTTTAAATGTGAGGGTCTGTATCTATTTGTGCATAGGGGCAAGACTCAATGGCTTTGACTAGGGATTGGGTCTCTCTACTGATATAGCTCAGGCCATACTGTTCCTCTTTCTCCATGAGAGCCCCTATCAAACTTGTGCTATGCTTTAGATCTGGCCCTGGAATGGGGAAGCTGAGAATTATTCCTTACCCTTAAGAATGGAGATAACAATATTAAAAGGGATTTACAGTCTTAGTAGTAACCAGAGTAGCAATTTTACATGTTTTGGGGGACAGGGGCCATTTCTGATCTCTTGAGTCCACACTATGGTATTTACTGGAAAAATAGTTACCCCTAGAAGCAACTGATTGTTGGACTGATGAATAATTTTAAGAATTTTGTTGCAGTATGAAAGTAAGTTTCACCAAAAAGATATTTTATAAGAATACATTATTAATTCAACCAATATAGAGTATATGAAAATAACACCTGTTATCAGTCTGAAAAGTGTAGTCATGGTTACTTTGACCATAAGAATATTTTTCTCTGACTTTTTATCCTGGAAAGAAATAAAAACATCTGTCTCTGAGATTTTAGGATAATAAATAATATTAATTTTAATTCTAATTCAGTATGAAGTATATTTATTAAATGAGATAATTTTTTTAAAGTTATAAAAAAATGTCATAATTCTCATTGCTTTCTCTGGGACTAACTCTGTAAAGTCATTCAAACAAAAACTAGACACCAGATAATAAGATCAGTGTTCTAGACTGTATTTATTTAACTGGAAAATACAGCATACTGGGTACATAGCACAATACCACTGTTATGGAAGATACCAAATAAAAGAAAGAAAAAAATTAATCTTTACCTGAAGAACTTAAAATCTAGGAGAAAATGCAAGATAGTTCTAAAGTAGAACACTGAATTTGCAATAATTTGCTCCATATTGTATGTTAATTAGAGATAATTCAAAATAAATAAATAAACATGTAAAATCAGGGTGATCTGCAAGAAGTCAGAGATTTTAAAATCTGTTTAGCTTAGACTGTTATTTCTCTGATGGACACAAAAATACAAATTCCTTGAAGTAAATTTGAAAAAGAAATTTCCAACAAACCCTCATTCAGAGGGTTTGTGTCTATGAATTCAGCTAACACTTCTTTTACCTATAGACGTTTTCTTTCTTGAGCCATGTTTTCAACCTCCTTCAACTAGCTAGTTCTTCCTCATTCTTCAGAGTTTATTTTAAATGGCACTTTCCCCAAAAAAATTTTTCAGACCTCTTGAGTTATTTTAGGACTTCCTGCTAATACACACACATCTAGCCTCTGAGCTTCCTCTACATTCTTGAAATATTTATGATCCTGTACTCTGTGGTAGATGCTGTGGATACAAGGGACAAACATGAAAAATAGGATCTCTACCATGATGGAGTTAGCAGTTATAATAGAGACAGATAATTAAGAAAAAGGGAATGTGTTACTGTAATTTGTTTTAATTACTTGTTAAATGTATCTTCCCCATTAGGCCAGCAAGTCTATAGATTAAGGACTATGTCTTTTTTGTTTAGAGAAGTTAGATGGTAAATAAGTGTGTGTGTGTGTGTGTGTGTGTGTGTGTTTGTTTTAAATTAATGAGCACTGAAAGAATAAAGACATAAGTTAATATTTTTGTGAATTTTTTTCATATTAATTCACATACCTATAAAACTTTATATGTGCTCAAATTTGGAATTTGAAAAATAAATACATACTGTACTTTTTTCAACATTATATTTTTAACATATTCCTTTGTAAGTAACTGTTTTAATGATTGCATAATATTTCATTATAGAAATGTACCATGTTGACTAATGATTGCTACTGAGATTCTTTTTTAAAAAATATTTTTATTTTTAACTATATAGATACATAATTCTTGGACATATTCATGGGGTACAAGTGATATTTTGATACAAATATATACTGTGTCATGGTCAAATCAGGGTAATTGGGGAATCCATCACCTCAAGTATTTATCTTTTTTTTGTGTTAGGAGCATTCTAATTTCACTCTTTTTGTTATCTTGAAATAGGTGATAGATTATTAACTATAGTTGCCCTATTGTACCACACATTCATTTAGGTGGTTTCCATTAGTTTGCTGTTCTGAACTATGTTCTGATAGATATCTTAATGAATTAAGCTTTGTATCTTTTATAATATTTGCTCAGATAAATGGAATCTTTGGACAGACGTTATTATCTTTTTTAAGGCTTTGTATAGATCGCCAAGTTGTTTTCCAGGAAGATAAGTTATACTTCATTAAAATATAATTTAGGTAATTTTACCAGGTTTTCAAACTGACAATGTAGATGACCTAATGAAAAGGAGCCTTGCAGGAGCAAGGGAACCTAAGTAGGAAGTAGAGACAATAAAGGGGATTAGAAGTACCTATGTATGTTGTGGAATCAAGGGATTAAAAATCCTGGGGAAGGGGAACTTCAGATGAAATAATTTCAATTTATAAAAATAGGTAGTTGGAAACTATTATAGGCTCCTGAGGAAGCGAGGGTTAAACCTGTCTCTAGAGTCAAACATATCTTGACTCAAAATAGTAATGTGGTGACGTTAAGCACTTGAATTCACTGTTAATTTTCAGCCATGTTCCATTCACCCTTCAAAAGGCCTTGGAAATCCATATACCTTTCTGGTTCTTCATCCCGTCCCTATGGCTGTGGGAGATTTGAGAGAAACTGTTTTAAGTCTTCTCTACTCAGATTCCTCTCTGAACCATTTCAATCCCACTGCCTGGGCAGTACCATAAAGCAGTGGACACAGCACTACTGTTTGAAATGTTTGTGGTGTGTGCCAGGGAAAATGAGAAAAAAGCCTCACTGTCCAGAGATTGTCTTACTTTTATCGGATAGGTTATTTGACAAAATAGGTAGGGAAATGCACGTCGGTATAATTTAGGGAAAGTGGAAAAATGTATCAGTTTAATATTTCTAAAATATCTCTGTTAAATTATATTTGGATGTGGCAGGTATCATGGCACTAAACTCAAGATAAGATGAAACTGGAGAAAACCTGGAAGCAGGCCATATACCATGTTCCTATCTCCAGCTAACCATTTAGTGTATGATATGCTTCACATAGGAAAGTTGTAGAAAATTGAGCATAACTTATAATTTCCATAGAATAAAAAAAATTCAAAACATCATTTTTGCTGATCATTTGCCTGGAAGTACTATCATCTTTATGTATAAATGATTATTTTTTTCTCTAAACACAAATTTCTTACAGCCTTACATTAATCATTATAGGCTTTATTTCAGAGTCCAGAAATCCTTTAGAAAGAGAAGATAAAATGGACTTTTTTCTTTCTGTAGAATGTAGATGAATCTTTGGCATAAATCATGTGAATTTATATTGAATAACCAGACAGTTTATTTATTCTAAGAGTGTTTAGCTCAGAGCATTTTTATGTTCACTGTAATTTGTCTTGAACCCTTGGTGTAGCATTTACTGTTCTTTTTCTATTCCCAGGGCTAAAACCTTCAGATATTTGTTCTTCTGTATTAATTTTGCACTGTTTCATTATATTTACCTTTAATATTTCAAGACTTTCTCCATAATAGAAGGCTATGTAATATGTTATAATATCTGACTCAATGTACCTTGTACACACAGGCTGAAGAACAATTCTAATCAGTCCTGTTTCTCCTTTGTCTTCTATAACACTTTTCTCTTGTGGTTCTTCTCTTAACTGCTCTGTTGGATGCTCCTCCTTACCCTTTCAGTCCCTAAATGTTGATATTCACCTCAATTCTATCTCATAGATTTAACTTTTTTTTACCTAGGTTATTTTTCTTGAGCTAAAGATACCATGTGAAACTACTTATGGTATAAAAATCTTGGTCTGAATCCAATAAAATTGTGTCATATGGCAACATGTATAAATGTGCAACTTTTTATATTCACCCCTAAATTATATTGAGGCAGTTCCATCTACCATTATGAAGTGAGAACACAGCATTTTATGTGATCTGCTATTTTCATTGCTACTACCCTAATTTAGGACCCATTTTCTCTTTACTGAGGTCACAAGTAAATTTAGCAAAGACCTTATCAAATATAGAAGTTTGATTCACTAAGATAGAGCAATTAAAACTGAACATTCTATAAAGAGATTAGAAATGACATATTATACATCTTAGTGAACAGTAATAAGCATTGTAAAATCATTTCATGGCAATTACTTCATCATTAGAAACGTCTTAGGCTTTCTATTTTCCTCAGTTTCATTGCTATACATATATTTTCCTGTTTTTGTAGATTATTTTCATACCAAGAGGGCTTTTTCATATGGTCCTGTGTCAAATTTTGATGTTATGACCTGTGATTACTGACATCCACTCTTCCACCACCTCAGTGTCAGTGTAATACTAGTGAAATGATGTTAAGGTATGTTGGATGCATACTTCAGGTATGTGCCAGAAACCTTTCTTCTTTTAAGACAAAAAGTACTAAGATCTGATATTGATGAAAATGTTTCTTTACCTGCTCTGCCATTTGCTTTATCTTCTTTTGGTATTCCTGTTTCTCACTCCCACTTTGTCTAATTATTGCCAATAATAATTAGAGTACAATCAATCAAAATCCTCTTATTAGCAACATATATATGTATGTGCAACATATATGTTATGTACATGGTTCCACTGAGTTCCCACCCAAATCTCATCTTGATTTGTAGCTCCTATAATTCCTACATGTTGTGGAAGGTACCTGACGGGAGGTAATTGAATCATGGGGGAAAGTTGTTCATGAGCCATTCTCATGATAGTGAATAAGTCTCAGGCAATCTGATAGTTTTATAAAGGGAGTTTCCTGCACATGCTCTTTGCCTGCCACCATGTAAGATGTGACTTTGCTCCTCATTTTGCCTTCTGCCATGGTTGTAAGACCTCCTCAGCCATGTCGAACTGTGAGTCAATTAAAGTTCTTTCCATTATACATTACCCAGCTTTATGTAAGCCTTTATTAGCAGCATGAGAACAGACTAATACAGTAAATTGGTACTGGTAGAATGGGATGCTGCTGTAAAGATACTAAAAAATGTGGAAGTAACTTTGGAACTAGGTAACAGGCAGAGGTTGGAACAGTTTGGAGGGCTCAGAAATAGACAGGAAAATGTGGGAAAGTTTGGAACTTCCTAGAGTTGTGGAAGGCTCAGAAGACAGGAAGATGTGGGAAAGTTTGGAACTTCGTAGAGACTTGTTGAATGCCTCTGACCAAAATACTGTTAATGATATGAACAGTGAGGTCCAGGTGAGGTGGTCTTAGATGGAGATGAAAAACCTGTTGGGAACGGGAGTAAAGGTCACTCTTGGTTTGAAAAGAGACTGGCTTCATGTTGCCCCTGCCCTAGAGATCTGTGGAACTTTGAACTTGAGAGAGATGATTTAGGTTATCTGGTTGAAGAAATTTCCAGGCAGCAAACTGTTCAAGAAGTGTCTTGGGTGCTATTAAAAGCATTCAGTTTTATGTATTCACAAAAACATAGTTTGGAATTGGAACTTATGTTTAAAAGGGGAGCAGACCATAAAAGTTCAAAAAATTTGCAGCCTGACAATGCAATAGAAAGGAAAAATCCATTTTTTTGAGGAGAAATTCAAGCAGAAATTTGTGTAAATAATGAGGAGTCAAGTGTTAATCATCAAGACAATGGGGAAAATGTCTCCAGGCCATGTCAGAGACCTTCCTGGCAGCCCCTTTCATCCAGCCAGGAGGCCTAGGAGGGAAAAATGATTTCATTGACTGGGCTCAAGGCCCCCCTGCTCTGTGCAGCCTAGGGACTAGGTACTCTGCATCCCAGCTGCTCCAGCCATGGGTAAAAGTGGCCAAGAAACAGCCTCTGCTGTGGCTTCAGAGGATGCAAGCCCCAAGCCTTGGCAGCTTCCACACATGGTATTAAAACTACCAGTGCATTGAAGACAAGAATTGAGGTTCGGGAACCTTTGCATAGATTTTGGAGGATGTATGGAAACTTCTGAATGTCGAGGCAGAAGTTTGCTGCAGGGGTGAGGCTCTTATAGAGAACCTCTGCTAGCTCAGTGTGGAAGGGAAATGTGGGTTTGGAGCCCACACACAGTGTCCCCACTAGAGCACTGCCTAGTGGAGCTGTGAGAAGAGGGCCACTGTTCTCCAGACCACAGAATGATAGATCCACTGATGGCTTGCACCGTGTGCCTGGAAAAGCCATAGACACTCAATGCCAGTTTTTGAAAGCAGCTGGAAGGGGGGCTGTACCCTGGAAAACCACAGGGGTGGAGTTGCCCAAGGCCATCGGAGCCTACCTCTTGCATCAGCATGTCCTGGATATGAGACATGAGGTCAAAGGAGATCATTTTGGAGCTTTCATATTTTACTGCCCTGGTGGATTTTGGACTTGCATGCAGCCTGTGGCCCCTTCATTTTGGCTAATTTCTCCCATGTGTAATGAGTGTATTTACCCAATGCCTGTACCTCCATTGTATCTAGGAAACAACAAACTCACTTTTGATTTTACAAGCTCATAGGCAGAAAGGACTTGCCTTGTTTCAGATGAGTTTGGAATGTGGACTTTTGAGTTAATAATGAAATGAGTTAAGATATTGGGGGACTATTGGGAAGGCATAATTGTGTTTTTAAATGTGAGAACATGAGATTTCGGAGGGACCACAGGTGGGATGATATAGTTTGACTGTGTTCTCACCCAAATCTCAACTTGAATTATAGCTCCCATAATCCCCATGTGTTATGGGAGGGGCCCAGTGGAAGGTAATTGAATTACTGAGGCAGGTTTTTCCTGTGCTATTCTCATGATACTGAATAAGTCTCATGAGAGCTGATGTTTTTATAAAGGGCAGTTCCCCTGCTCATGCTCTCTTGCTTGCTGCAACATAAGATGTGACTTTGCTCCTCATTTGCTTTCCGCCAGGATTGTGAGACCTCCTCAGCCATGTGGAACTGTGAGTCAATTAAACTTCTTTCCTTTATAAATGGGTATATCTTAATTAGTAGCAGGAGAACAGAGTAATATATATATATATATCTCGAAACAGGGACTTGCTCTGTCATCCAGGCTGGAGTCCAATGGTGCACTCACAGCTCACTGCAGGCTCTATCTCCTGGGCTCAAGCAATCCTCTAACTTAGCCTCCTGGAAGTTGGGACTATAGGCATGCACTATCATACCCTCTAATTTTTGTATTTTTCATAGAGACAGAGTTTCACCATGTTGCCCAGGCTCATCTCAAATTCCTGGGCTCAAGCACTTCTCCTGCCTCAGCTTCACAAAGTCATGGGATTACAGGTGTGAGACATGGCACCTGGCCTATAGTATGATATAGAATAATTTCACATAAAAGCACTGTGAATTTGGAAATGCATTATTGTCTTTCACTGGGCTTTGTTTTGCTAAATCAATTTTCATATGCTTTTGCCCATGACTTTATAAAATTGAGGTGCTGGCACGTTTTTCTGAATAAATTGCTAAATGCCTAATTCACCTTTCTATTCTTTCTGTGTTTATCTCCTTCTCTGCTTACCTTTTAAATTGTCATATCAGGCAGTTGCACATTTTCTAAAATGAACCCTGTTGTGAAAAAGAAAAAAGGGGCTCTAGACTATCTGTTTAGGAGCAGAATGATACACTTCATTTTTTTCATAAAAAATGGGCCTCAGGAGGTCAACTCTAAGATTGACAGGTAAATTTTGAATAGGCAAACCAATTTAAGGGAGCAGGTGTAGAAATGGCTTTACTAATGTATATGCTAATCTATGTACCTATGTTTTGTTTCCTCAATTAAAGCTAAAGTCCTTTGGATTTCACATTGTTTTTGTTGCTTATCCTACCACAGAGAATGTGGTGTGGTAGAATATGGGAGTTTCATAAATATTTGTTGATCTGTACTCTAACTTGCCTAGGAATTTTATAAAATGCTGCATATCCTAAAAAATAATTTGGCATTAATTGAAAGGAAAGAAAAGCACCCTGAATTTATCTTTGCTTATATATGATTTTCATATTTTATAACTTACTTCACAGCCATTGATCTAAAAAGTCATTTATTAATGTAGTAATTCCAGTGGAAAAAGAACTGATCATAAAATGGTGTTAGTGATTTGTTGGGTATATAAAGAAAATAGGTATAATGTGTTTCAAATCAGTACCATTCTTTAACTTATAGCCACTGCATTATGCACAGTAACTAGCACACTGAGAATCTTAAATGTTTATAATTAAATTTAGTAATTATTCCTTCCCCATTCTATCCTGAAGACCTACTTTAAGAAATGACAATGTACATACTTCATTTATATTCATGTTTCTTTAGGTTTTTCATTACTCAGCTCAAACACTAAGAATAATCAGTTGTGTTGTTACTCTCTTGAATGGAAAAAAAGCAACATGTACTTTTGGTTGAAGTGATTACTTTTGGTGATCCCAAAGCAATAGAGTATACAGTATGTGCAATAAAAAATTGATGACATAATCTTCCAGGGTAGACTGTATGTGTTGTGTCCTTCACCAGCTTTAGATCTTAAAGTAGTTGGTTCCTGACAAAACACAACTTTTTATAGTGGTACATTAAGCATTTATCATATCTAGATTTAGAGGTTTTCTTACAAAGCTTCATGTAAATCAAATAATATACTAAATATACCAAACGGGGCCAGGTATTTCAGGAAAATAGAGAGTGAAATATTTTGTAAAATATAGCCATCAACTCCTTTCTGAAACTAAATATGGAATATTAATTTTGGTGTCTGACACTTAAGATTCCTTTTTTATTGACATGTAATTTGCATACAATGAAATCATGAATTATTTGATGAGGTTTGTTAACTGTCAAAGATTTGCCTCAAGATTTAGAGCATTCCTGGCATCTTGAAAAAGTTCCCTTATTTACATTTGCAATCAATCCCATCTTCATCTTGACCTTAAGCAATCTTTGATCTGTTTGGTTTTACAGATCACATAGTATTGCATTGTCTGCATTTGCATACTAACAATCAGATACTATACATTCTTTTGTGTCCTGAATTCATTCATTTAGCCTAATATTTTCAGATTCATCTACATATTAGTTGTCTGTTCCTTTTATTGCTGAGTAGCATTATTTTTTATTGATATTGCACAGTTTGTTTTTAGATTGATCAGTTGATGAACATTTGCATTGTTTTTGGCTATTATGAAAAAAGTTGCTTTGAACATTCAAGTACAAGTCTTTGTGTAGACAAATGTTTTCATCTCTCTCTTTTTTTTTGGAATAATATCTAGATGTGAGATTACTTAGTCTTATGGTAAATATATGTTTAACTTTATAAGAAACTGCCAAATTGTTTTCCAAAATGGCTAAACCATTTTACATTTCTATCAGGAATGTCTGAGAATTCTGGTTGATTCAATAACTTCAAGCACATAGTATTGTTCATATTCTTATTTTTGGCCATTCTAAAGAGTATGTTCTGATATGTCATTTGTGTTTCCCTAATGATTGATGATGCTAACCATCTTTTTTGTGCTTATTTGCCATATGTTTATATATCCTTTTATAAGGTATCTTTAAATCTTTTGATGATTTAAAAAAAGTTAGTTTATCTTGATATTGAGCTGTAAGAATCCTTTATATGTTTTAGATACAAGTGTTTTATCAGACGTATGTTTTTGCAAATATTTAATCCAAGTTTATGGCTTGACTTTTCATTTTCTTAACAGTGCATTTTGAAGAGGTGATCTTTCATTTTGGTGATTTTCAAATTATCAGTCTTTTATTTTATGATTTGTGCTTCATGTATTCAGAGACATCTGTACTCAAGCCAAAGTTACAAAGATTTTACTCTCTATTTTCCTTTAGAAATTTTATAGTTTAGTGCTTATGTTTAGGTCTGTTACACATTTTAAGTTACTTTGTATATATGGTGTAAGATTTGAGGTTCATTTCCTTTGCATTTGGATAACCAAATGTTTCAGTGTCATTTGTTGAAAATTTTATTATTGTTCAATATAATTACCTTGGTGTCATTGTAGAAAATCAGATGATCATAACTGGTGAGTTTATTTCTGAACACTCTATTTTGTTCCATTGATCTCTGTGCCTAGTCTTATGTCAAAACCCATGCAGTTTTGATTACTCTATCATTATATTAAGTCTTGAAATCAAATAGTGTTAATATTCCAAAATTGTTCTTTGTCAAATTGTTTTGGTTGTTCTAGGTTCTTTGCATTTCCATATGTATCTTAGAATCAACCCATCAATTTCTATAATATATCTCCTGGGATATTGACTGTGATGTCACTGAATCTATAGGTCAATTTGGAAAGAACTGGCATATTATGAGTAATGAATTTTCTGTCCATGATCATCATATGTAGCTACCTTAATTTAGGCCTTGTTTTTTATTTAAATTGCACAGTTTGCCACTTGATTGTCTGTATTTGTGGGGTACATGGGGCATATTGATACATGCAAACACCAGGTAATTATCAAATATGGTTAATTGGGATATTCATCTCCATAAACATTTATCATTTCTTTGTATTGGGAACATTCCAAATCTTCTCTTCTAGCTATTCTGAAATATACAATCAATTATTGTTAACTATAGTGATCCTACTGTTTCATTGAACAATAGAGCTTATTCCTTAAGTCTAACCATATTTTTGTACTCATTAACCAATTTCTCTTCACCATCCCCTTCTCTGCTACCCTTCCCAACATCTGGTAGCCACCATTCTACCTCCATGAGATCACTTCTTTTAGCTCCCACAGAGGAGTAAATACATGCAATATTTGTCTTTCTATACCTGGCTTATTTCATATAACATAATGTCCTCCAGTTTTAAATTTCTTTGAGCAATGTTCTGGCATTATATTTATATTTATTAATAAGTCATTATATTTATTAATAAGTCATATTTTTGAAACAATTATAAATGATTTTATTAATTTTAATTTTTAATATTTTCTTTTTCAACTTTTATGTTTAGGGGTATATGTGCAGGTTTGTTACAAGGGTAAATTGTGTGTTGCTGGGGTTTGGTGTACAAATGATTTTGTTGCCCAGGTAGTGAGCATAGTACCTGGTGGGTAATTTTTCAGCCCTCACAGTCCTCCAACCCTCCACCCTCAAGTAGGCCCCAGAGTCCCTTCCCTTCTTTGTGTCTATATGTACTCAATGTTTAGCTCTCACTTAAAAGTGACAATATGTAGTATTTGGTTTTCTGTTCCTATGTTAATTTGCTTAGAATAATGATTTCTGGCTCATCCATGTTCAGGCAAAATATATTATTTTATTATTATTTTTTGGCTGCATAGTATTCAGTGGTGTATATACCACATTTTCTTTATCCAGTCCACCATTGATGGGCATTTAGGTTAATTTTTTGTCTTTGCTATTGCAAATAGTGCTGCAATGAACATATGAGTATATATGCCTTATTGGTAGAATGATTTATTTTCCTTTCAGTATATACCCAATAATGGGATTGTTGGGTTGAATGGTAGTTCTGACTTAAATTCTTTGAGAAATCTCCAGACTGCTTTCTACTGTGGGTGAACAAATTTATATGCCCACCAATAATGTATAAGTATTCCCTTGTCTCTGCAACTTTGTAAGCATCTGTCATATTTTGACTTTTTAATAATAGTCATTCTGACTGATATGAGATTGTATTTCAGTGTGGTTTTGATTTGCATTTCTCTGATGATTAATGTTCCTAAGCATTGTTCCATGTGATTGTTGGCTGCATGTATGTCTCCTTTTTGGAAGTGTATGTTCATGTCCTTTGCCCACTTTTTAATGGGGTTATTTTTTATTTTTTATTATAGATTCTAAGTATTAGGCCTTTGTTGGATGCATAGTTTGCCAATATTTTCTCCCATTCTGTAGGCTGTCTGTGTATTCTGTTGAATAGTATCTTTTGCTGTACAGAAGCTCTTTTGTTTAATTAGATCGCACTTAATTTTGATTGATTTTTTTCAATTGCTTTTGGAGACTTCATCATGAAATCTTTGCCCAGGCCTATGTCCAGAATGGTATATCCCAGGTTTTCTTCTGAAGTTTTAATCATTTTAGGTCTTATATTTAAGTGTTTAATTCATCTCATGTTGACTTTTGTACATGCTGAAAGGAAGGGATCAAATTTCTATCTTCTGCATATGGGAAGTCAGCTATTCCAGCACAATTTATTAAATAGGGAGTCCTTTCTCCATTGTTTGTTATTGTCAGCTTTTTTGAAGATCAGATGGTTGTAGGTGTGTAACTTTATTTCTGGGTTTTCTAATCTGTTCCATTGGTCAGTGTGTATATTTTTGTACCAGTACCATGCTGTATTGGTTACTGTAGACTTGTAGTACTGTTTAAAGTCAAGTAATGTGATGTCACTGGAATTGTTTTTCTGCTTTGGATTTGTTTGGCTTTGGTTTCATTTTTGGTTCCAGATAAATTTTAGAATACTTTTTGTCTAATTTGTGAATAATGACATTGGTAGTTTCATAGGAATCTCACTGACTCTATAAATTGCTATGGGCAGTATGGCCATTTTAGCGATATAGATTCTTCCTATCCATGAGCATAGAATGTTTTTCCATATGTTTATGTCATCTCTGATTTCTTTCAGCAGTGTTTGTAATTCTAATTGTAGTGATCTTTCACCTTCCTGGTTAGCTGTATTCCTAGGTATTTTATTCTTTTTGTGGCTATTGTGATTAGGATTGCATTCTTGATTTTTCTCAGCTTGGACATTATTGGTGTATAGAAATGCTATTGATTTTTGTAATAAATTTTGTATTCTGAAACTTTGCTGAAATTTTAAATCTATTCTAGGAGATTTTGGGCAGAGACTGTGAGGTTTCCTAGATGTAGAATCATATAATCTGCAAGGAGAAATAGTTTGACTTCCTCTCTTTTTATTTGTATGTCTTTTATTTCCTTCTCTTACCTGATTGGTCTATCTAGGACCTTTAGTACTGTTATAAATAGGAGTGGTTAGTAGGTATCAGTCATTTCTCATGGGGAATGCTCCCAGGTTTTGCCTATTTGACATGATGTTGGCTATGGGTTTGTCATAGATGGCTCTTATTATTTTGAGATATATTCTTTTGATATCTAATTTGTTGAGAGTTTTTATCATTAAGGGATGTTGGATTTCATCAAAGACCTTTTGCATGTACATTGACAGAATCATACAGTTTCATTTTTACTTCTGTTTGTGGAGAATCACATTTATTGATTTGTGCATGTTGAACTAACCTTGCATCCTAAGAATTAGGCCTACTTGATTGTGGTGAATTAACTCTTTAATCACAGCTGGATTTGGTTTGCTAGTATTTAGTTTGGGACTTTTACATGTATGTTCATCAGAGATATTTGCCTGTAGATTTCTCATTGCATCTCTGTCAGGTTTTGGTTTCAAAATGGTACTGGCCTCACAGGCTGAGATAAGAAGGAGTCCCTCCTCCTCAATTTTTTGGGAATAATTTTAGTAGTAATGGTAATAAAGCTCTTCTTTATACATGTGGTAGAATTCAGCTGTGAATCCATCTGGTCCAGGGCTTTTTCTGGTTGGTAGGGGTTTTTAAAAATTATTATTACAGTCTGAATTTTGGAACTCCTTATAGATGTGTTCAGTGTTTCATTTTCTTCCTGGTTCAGTCTTGAGAGGTTTTATGTTTCCAGGAATTTATCCATTTCTTCTAGTTTGTGTGCATAGAAGTGCTCATAATTGTCTCTGAGGGTTTTTTGTATTTCTGTGGGGCTGGTGGTAATATCCCTTTTGTCATTTCTGATTGTTTTCATTTGGATCTTCTCTCTTTTGTAAATTAATCTATCCAGCAGTCTATTGATCTTATTTATTTTTCAACAAAATTTTTGGGAGGGTTGATCTTTTGCATGGATTTTAAATCTCAATTTTGTTTAGTTCAGCTGTCATGTTGTTTATTTTTTTTTCTTCTGCTAGTATCAGGGTTGGTTTGCTTTTTTTAGTTCCTCTAGGTGCCACGTTTAGATATTAATCTGAGATCTTTTTAACTTCTTAAGGTAGGTTTTTAGTGCTGTATACTTTCATCTTATGTCAACAGTAGACACTAGGGTCTACTAGATGGAAGAGGTAGTGAGGGGACTGAGAGTTGAAAAACTAACTGTTGGATTTTATGCTCAGTACCTGTATGATGGGATCATTTATACTCCAAACCTCAGCATCACACAATATATCTGGGTAACAAGCCTGCATGTGTATCCCCTAAATCCAAAACCCTCTTAACACTACTTTAGCTATGTCTCAGAGATTCTGGTATGTTGTATCTTTGTTTTCATTAGGTTCAAAGAATTTTTAAATTTCTGCCTTAATTTTATTTTTTATTCAAAAGTCATTTAGAAGCAGGTTGTTTAATTTCCATGTAATTATATGGTTTTGAGAGATCTTCTTCTTATTGATTTCTATATTTACTGTGCTGTGATCCGAGCGTGTGATTGGTATGATTTTTGGTTTCTTTGAATTTGCTGAGAATTGCTTTATGGCCAAGTGTATATTTGATCTTAGAGTATGTTCTATGTGTAGATGAGATGAATGTATATTCTTTTGTTGTTGGGTGAAGTATTATAGAGATGTCTGTTAGGTCCATTTGGTCAAGTGTCGAGTTGGGGTTCTGAATATCTTGTGTTAGTTTTCTGTCTCGATGATCTAAGACTGTGAGTGAGGTGTTGAAGTGTCCACTATTATTGTGTGGTTATCTAAGTATCATTGAAGGTCTGCAAGAATTTGTTTTGTAAGTCTGAGTACTCTTACGTTGGGTGCCTCTATATCTAGGACAGTTAAGTATTCTTGTTGAATTGAACCTTTTATTGTTATGTAATGCCATTCTTTGTCCTTTTTGATTATTGTTAGTTTAAAGTTTGTTTTGTCTCAAATAAAAATAGCAACCTCTGCCCTTTTCTGTTTTCTGTTTGCTTGATAGGTATTTCTCCATCCCTTTATTTTGAGCCTATGGATGTCACTGCATGTGAGATGGGCCTCAACAATACACAGTTGAGTCTTACTTCTTTACCCAACTTACCACTCTATGCCTTTTAATTGGGGCATTTAGCCTGTTTGCATTCAATGTTAGTATTGATATCTGTGTGCTTGATCCTGTCATCGTGTTGTTAGCTGGTTATTATGTAGACTTGATTATATAATTACTCTATAGTGTCAGTGGACTATGTACTTCAGTATATTTTTTTGTGGTGGAAAGTACTTGATATTGTTTGGCTGTCCCCACCCAAATCTCATCTTGAATTGCAGCTCCCATAATTCCCATGTGTTGTGGGAGGTAACCAGTGGGAGATAACTGAATAATGGGGGTGGTGTTCTCCATAATATTCTTGTGGTAGTGGATAAGTCTCACAAGTTCTGATGATTTGGTGAGACGTTCCCCCTTTGTTTTGGCTCTTATTTTCTCTTGCCTGCTGCCACATAAGACATCTCTTGTTCTTCCACCATGATTGTGAGGTCCCCCACAGTCATGTGGATCCATGAGTCAATTAAACCTCTTTCATTTATAAGTTGCCTAGTCTTGGGTATGTCTTTATTAGCAGTGTGAAAAATACTGCTTTTTCATGTCCATGTATAGCACTCCCTTAAGGACCTCTTGTAAGGCAGATGTGGTGGTAAAAATTCGCTTACCATTTTCTTGTCTGGAAAGGATCATATTTCTCCTTCACTTATGAAGTTTAGTTTGTCTGGATATGAAATTCTTGGCTGAAATTTCTTTTCTTTATGGATGCTGACTATAGGCCTCCAATCTCTCTGACTTGTAAGGTTTCTGTTAAAATGACCACTGTTAGCCTGATGGAGTTCCCTTTGCATGTGACATGCCCCTTCTCTCTAGCTGCATTTAAGACTTTGGAGAACCTGCCCAATTGTTTACTGTTCTATATTGACCTTGTATGTTGGAAACTTGGTATACTCACTTACTAGTTTTAGTAGTTAAAAAAAATTCTGTAGTATTTTGTATGTAGATGATAATATTGTCTGTGAATAAATAAAATTTTATTACTTCTTTTCTAATGTGTTTACCTCTTATCCATTTAGTTTGCCTCACTGTACTGGCTGAAACCTCTGGCATGTTGATGAATGGAATTTTGAAAGTGGGCCTTTTTGCTTTTTCTCAATCTTAGGAGGAAAACATTCAGCCTTTCGTCATTGTCATGTTAATTGTAAGGTTTCCATAGATGCCCTTTATCAGGTTGAGAAAGTTTCCCTTTTCCTCAGATGCTGAGAGTTTTTTAAATTATAAGTATATATTAAATGTTGTCAAATGCCTTTTCTGAATATATCAAGATGATTATAGGGTTTCTTTCTTTTAATATGAAGAACTTCATTGATTGATTTCAAATGTTAATTCAACCTTGCATTCCCAAGGATAAAGCCCACTTGGTCATAATGCATTATCTTCTTTTTATATTGCTGAGCTTCATTTGATAATATTTGTTTAGGATTTTTGTGTATGTATTCATGAAGGATATTGGCCTATTGTTTTCATTAAAGTCTTTGTCTGATTTTGCTATCTGTATAACAATGGCATTTTAGCTTTGCTAAGATGATTCCACAGCAACCTGTTGTCTAGGACTAATTTATCCTCTATACTGAATGTTTTACTATTGAAGATTTTATCCAATTCCCTGGCAAAAACTTTCATAGTTTATGTTTTGCAGAGAAAAGACTGTATGATGAAGATTTACGTGTAGGTGATCTATTGGGGAATGCTCTTGGGAGCAAGATGATAAGGGAGTGAAAGGAATATGGTGGAACAGAAGAAGCTGAACTGTGATGTAACTGTAACAGAGATTTCATCAGATTCTTTACATACCTCTGAAACTGAGATGACCATTCAGAGAAAACTCAACTGAGGCCATGGAATTGAATAAACCCACTGACAAATCACTGGATGTGTGCTGTCATGTTGGTCAAGGCAATTCCTATAAACCTCTGTAGGCAACACTTCTAGTATTTGGGGTAAATTAGTGACTGTCTTGAAGAAAAATCTGAAAGGCAGACTGGAATATCTCTTACAAGTAGCAAGTGGAAAAAATGGTGAAATAGAGAAATTTTTAAAAATTTTATTTTTGAATAGCAAAGTCTTGATAAGACAAAGTTTGGACCCAGTAAATAGGTGGAAGTATTGATTTCACTAGAAGAACATGGACAGTTTATTTATTGCCAAGGAGTGAAATGAGAATATATGAATCCTGATACAAGTAGATTTTCCAATTTACTGCTGGAAAAATGTGGAGGTTTTCTTTTGATTTTATTTTTTCAGAGAAATAATAATGATTATTGATTGAAAGTGATGTGGGACATGGTGTGCTGGAGAAGAAAGAGGTCTGAAATAGTCATCTTAAAGAGTAGGAAACTTAATTTTCCCCCAATCATGTTAAGCTGCTCTTAATAGACAGGGAATTAGATTTAGCCATTGTTAGGATTTTTCAGATATATACAATAAAGAGAGAAAAGAAAATGATTATAGTGTGTGAGTATCACTATAAATTCTAAATTATTCCTGGCAATAGATAAAGATAAAACATTCATTTCATGAAGCTAATATAGTGCTGATCCCTAAATCCAATTAAAATAGTAACAAAATTTTAAAAAATTAATTATATGTTAATGTATGTCTAGATATTTTTATAAGACAGTACAGCGATTTAATCAATGGATAATGTCTATAACCTAGTAGAATCTAGTCCAGGAATCGAAAGGTGGTTCAACAGCAGCAAATCAGTCAAAGTAATTTATTGCATCCATAAATTAAAGAACAGAAAGGCTATATTAGTAAATCAATAGATGCTGAAAAATATGTTTGTGGCCTAAATAAATTTTTCATTTTTATTATTATCTGACTGAGACTCCATCTTAACAACTAACTTGATTTGGTTAGCACCATGATATTTCCATACAGTTCAGGCAGCCTGTTTGCCTTTAAAGTCTTATTTGATCAATTTCCATATCCATAAAGTGGAGATGATAATCAATAAAGATAATAATGCCTAAATTATGTTATTACTTAAACGATGTAACACATTCAAAATTTACTGTAAAAATATAAACATGTTACATATTATATGTATCATGTATTATATTTGTAATAATTGAAACAGAATTATTTGTATAAATTAAAGGCTCATACAAATCTGTAGTTATTATTTTCACAGGTATGGGAATTATTATAATTTAAAAAATAATTACTTATCTCTATAGTTTTCTTGGATTTTTAGGCTTACTACCTGAATTTTACCAGCTTAATGTTGCCTTAAAATTACATTACCGCATGAAATTTTATATTTATTGCACTAGCTTAAAGTAGTTTCCCTGTTGAATAAGCTCACAAGTACCTAGAATTAAGGACTTAAAATTTTATACACTGTGTTTAAAACTGAATTTATAGCCATTCTAGACTGTAACTGTTGAATTTTAACTTAATTATACATTAGATAGTTTTGATTTGAAATATAAAATTGCATGGCTTATATTTGAATTATCAAGTTCCTTTAGAGCCAAGTTTGCAGAGCACCCACCGGACTGCCTGGCATAAGATTAATCTCATATTATCTCACAAACCTATAGGAAAATGTAGTATTGAGAAAAAACATATTTGGAAACCAAAACTCATATAAGAAGAAACATTTATTTTCAACTTTTAGAAAAATTTCTTTTAAATTTTTATTTTTGTTTTATTTCAATTCAAGATGGTATTAATTCAATTGCTTAAAATTTTTATGTTTACTTATTAATATTGAAAGTATTGTACTTGATTCTTAATCTTGGAATATAATACTGTAAGGGACCTTCATCTTACAGATAGACAAACTCAGAGCCAAGATGTGAAGTGTCCCGGGTCATAGAACTTAGTTAGTGCAAATCTAGTACTAGAATCTATTTTTCCTGATTGTCAATACATGTCATCCTATTTTATTTTGCATCAAATTCTTCTCAAACCTGTCATATTTCCTGTAGGACTAGGCTCAACATGCATATATTTTATGCATATGTGGATTTTATTGGTTTGTTTGTTTATTTGGGGGTAGTCCAGAGAGTCAGCTAAAATACTTTGAAAATTCAGGCTTTCTGTGCTATTAGACTAGCTCCTTACTCACACCATTTTTGTCTTTGTCTTTAGAACACTTCATTCCCTTCTTTTTTGTTTCAGATACATGAAGCCTTATTTGTATGAAAAGTACTTGGATATAATAATGAATTGGCTATAAATCCCTTAGAGCAGCTCTATGATCATTGAAATAATAAAGTCCCTTTGAATAATCAAATAATCAAATAATTTTCTGAATAATAGTATTCACCGAAATTCTGGATCAAATCACCTTAAATGGATGAGCGCTTAGCATTCAGAAAGATCTTCAAACATAAAAGGATACAAAGATCAGAAACATGTTTATGTTATATATTTAGGTCCTCTGGGTTTTCTCATCATAGCAGACATAAAGTAAACATTTGAGGATTAGGAAGAAATAGTACCACTCTACACAGACTGAATACCTGAATCAGATACTACTTTCTTTTCTTATTGTGATTTTTGACTTAATTCTTATTATACATATAAATAATATATATTTTATATTTATATATAAATAATATATATTTTATATATATTTATATCTGTAGATATAGATATATTTGTGTATACAGCAGAGTTGTTTGACCAAAATTTACATAGCCTAGGTGACACAGTTGTTGAGTCCTTAGGATCTTCTTTAAGGGTTGTGGAGGAAGAATGATGTGGTTTGGCTAGATTTTATACACATTTTGATAACTCACATGCATTGTTATCAAAAAAGACATTTAGATAACTGAGCTTTTAAAAACTGGGATAATTTGCTATTACATATAAAGTCTTCATAATCTAAAAGTCTATATAATGAACAGAATACCTGCATGCTGTACTTTAATGTGTAAAGTCAATCTCTTAACATAAAAATTTAGTTTGAAGTGACTTCTGGGGTTTTCTTTTAAAGAAAAAATAAATAAATAAATAAATAAATAAATTTCAGAACTATTTGGCAAGATGCCTAACAAGCCCCATTTTATGTGCTTTGGAGAATATGAATTTTCTGTATTTTGATAGATTTGCTTAACATAAGCCAACCTGAATTTAAATTTATTATTAAACCTACCTTTAACAATTGATCTTTAAAGTTCATACATTGTATATACTTTTATAAAGTAGATTAAATTCATTATTTTATTTTGGAAAAGTTTAAACATATACAGAGCTATGGAGATAGTACAATGAACTTTTGTATACCATTCACCCAGCTTCATCAGTGTTCACCATTTTCCCAGTCTTGTTTCATTTATCTTCCCTCAATTTTTTCTGGAGTATTATAAAGCACAACAATAACAATATTAATAATTATTAATATCATTCACTATACAGCTCATATTCAAGGTTTCCTCAATTGTGAGATAAACCACATTTCTAACGTGGCAGGCTGAGTATATATACTGGTAGATGAAAGATGTTGAGAAGGGGTGAAACAGAGCTTGGACAGAGGGTTCACACGTATCCTAGCTCCTTGTCAAACATCAGCAGAAGCAAGGTTCAAGGCTTAAGAATCCTTACTCTTCAGTCCTTACTAGAGCAACTTAAAGATACTTGGGTGAGTTAATATTCCTTTGGGTCCTTGTGGGGAGTGGTGTTAGTAAGGCCTATGTAACAGTCTGAGCAACAGTTCATCCTGCAACATTGTTGCTTGATTGTGTTCCCTGGTGAACTGACTCCCAATGCTGACTAGGATATAGGAGGATTATTAGGAAGGGCATTGAAATCAACACCTCTAGAGGCAAGTCATAGGAAGGAAGCAGGATTGAACAGAGGGAGAAACTAAGTTGGCAGGCAGTCTCAACAGAGGCCTCTGCCAATTCTGTGGCAAGTTCTGATCTGGGATGATGGACTCCGAGCAGTCACTGGAGGCAAGTCATTCTTAATGGGGTGGACACTGGGTGAAAAGGCTGTCTTCAGCCAAGGCAGTCCCTGTAGGGGCTGACAACAAAGAGATTTCCATCACAGCGCTTCCATGCAGCTTGGAGAATAAATTCTTCCTCTCTGAAGCAGAATCTGGGCAACACACCAGAGCATCCATTACAAACATTTTTAGCAGGAAAGTTTGTTTCTACATTTTAGGTTTTTCCTAAATAGGAAAGATATTAAGTTCTTTTGTATGCCAGGTATTTTACATGTATTACCTTTAATTTTTATGTCAACTCTATAAGATAGCTATTATCATTTTTAAGATGAGGAATCTGAGAGGTTAGGTAGCTTGTCCAAGGTTATATAGCTGGTATAAGCAGAAGAACTGAGATTCCAATCCGTTTCTGTCCAGCTCTCCAGCTCTTTTCATCAAGTAGTTCCCAGTCTCTCACTACAGTACTGTGTTAGAGCAGCCGTAATTACAGCCTACCGACAGCACATCCATTATTCTTCTAACTTTTGTTTTTACCTTGCAGTCAGATTAATGATATATGTTTTTAAAATTTCAAGTTATGTTTACTTAAGACCTTCCAAACATAAATTTCAAGTGGAACCACTCGAGGTTGAGTAGTTTCTCAAACAGATTGTTCTATGTTCTCTACACTTCTTTAAAGCTTTGTTGAAACCAGGAGGTAGAAAAACTAACCAAAGACATATTACAGTCTCAGTGATTTCTCTTGTGAATTTGCAGTGCTTTAGAGAAGAGGCACTAGGTAATCAGTATGAATTGTTATAACCATTATTCCTGGCCTTTTAAGCTACTGAATGGGAGTAAGGAAAGCTGAGTTCTATTCATATTTCTTCCAGTATTTCTCCCTGGGAGATGTAGGGAAAGCCACCATGTACTTCCATTGCCTTACTTGAAATTTTATTTTATGATACTTACTTTTACTTATTTGACAATTACAAGGATAAATTGGGTGCTTTGTGAATACTTAGAAACAACTTCTTAAGAACATGATGTTACTTAACAATTTCTGTTAGCTAATCAAATTTGTTCAATCCAATACCTCTATTGATTTTCTCAGAGAATGTGAGTCTATAGAAATACATTGCAAATAACTGTTTAAGAAAACTCATTAATACATAACAAAGCATTTTTTGTCATCAGCCCACAAGAAACGATTGAGTTGAATATTAGAAAGGTATTTGGCAGTTCTGATAACTAAAATGAGACCCCCTGACAGATGCCCACATCTTAATCCCTGAAACTTTGTAAAATGTTACCTTCTATGAAAAAGAGACTTTGCAGGTGTGAGTAAGCTCACACCTCTTTAAGAGAGAAAGATTATCTTGAGTTTAATGTGGGCCGAGTGTAATCACAAGTGTCCTAATAAGATGAAGGTGGAAATATCAGTATAGGAGAGAGATTCGAAAATGATATGCTGCTGGCTTTTGAAGGTAGAGGAAGAGGCCGTGAGCCCAAGGAATAAAAGTCTCCTTTAGAAGCTGGAAAGGCAAGAAAGCAGATTCTCTTAGAGTCCCCAGAAGGAATGCATCCCTGCTGACACTTTTAGTCTACTTTGATTTTCATAGTTCTGACTTACAGAAGAGTAAAATATTGTGAGTTTTTGAAACCAATGAATTGTGATAATTTGTTACAGCAGCAATACAAAACTAATGCAACAGAACTGTCATCTCATTTACCCACTGGATTTTGGTCAATGTGAAATCATAAGTTGTCCTTGTTGTCAAGTCTGAAAACCTCACAGTGGAAGGTGGTGCTAGGGGCAGAGGAGCTGACTCACTTTGCCTGGCTGCCTTTGTTTACTTCCAGATAAGGGTAGTCTCAGTTGATAAGCTCTTTCCTAGGAGATTTATCTGATTATCACTTCTTGTTTAGGCCAAGTATGTGGTAAGAGCAATTATGGTCTTTTGAAATTTTTTTAGGAAAGCCTTTTAACTGAGATTTCTGTTCTCTGCCCTCTTTAGCATATCATTGTCTTCGTCCTGATACCTTTATCCACTGGAGTGGTTGATGGAGATCTCTCTTCCTCTCTGAATTCTCCTGCTGCTTCATGTTGAAAATCTTTTAGGGACCTTTTCTTACCCACTTTTCTTGGATTAGTTCTAGTGTCAACATTCTTTACTTCACCACTGGAGAAAATCAGAAAACCAAATGGATGTATTTTAGGAAAAAATTATGGTCTATAATTAGGTATGTGTTTGTGTGTGTGTAGGGGGGTCTTGATGAGGGAGTGAGAACTCAGGTAGTTTTTTCCTGACTCAAAGGGATATAAACATATAAAAGGCTTTTCACCATGTAACTAAGGCCCCTAATCAGTTGGATTTAAGGTTATTGAGAGGAGATTATACTGGATAGGCTTGACCTCATTAGGTGAGCCCTTTAAAGAGAGATGGTCTTCTTCCTGGCTAGAAGAAAATGAAGAAACATTTTGTAAACTGCCTATGCAGAGGGGCAGCTTATATAAACTGAGAACCTGAGTCCTACAGCTTCAAGGAACTGAGTTCTTCCAATGACCCCAGTAAACTTAATAGAGAACCTCAAGCTCTGGATCAGAATCATAGAACCGTAGTCCAGCCAATACCTTGAGTGCAGCTTTGGGGGCTTTGAGCATAAGACTGAGCCATGCTCAGACTCCTGACTCATGAAAAGCAGGAGAAACTGTGTGTTGTTTTAAGCTACGAAGATGTTATGCATATTTTGTTACCAAGAGGCATACCTAAAATATGGGAGTAGCTTTGGGATTAGACAGCAGACCAAGGCTGGAAAAAGTCTGCTGAACATGATAGAGGAAGTCTATGTCTTAGTCCATTTTCTGTTGCTGTAACAGAATGCCACAGACAGGGAAAATTATAAGCAATAGATATTAATTTGGTTCATGGTTATGGAGGCTGGGAAGAGCATGGTACCATCATCCAGAGAGGCTCATTCCATGGCAGAAGGCATCATGAGGCAAGAGAGCAGGAGCGTACATGTCAGCTCAGAGCTCTCTTCCTCCTTTTATAAAGCCATTCCTTCCATCATGGGGACTGTACCTGATGATATAATCTTGGGGGCTATTGGTAATTAGCCCCCAAGGACCCACCTCCAATCAACACATGAATTTAAGGTTTAAGTTTCTGACACATGAAATTTAGGGGATACATTCAAACCGTAACAGCCTGAGTTGCCATGAACAGACCTTTAGTAGAAATCTGGATTTTGAGAACACTGCTATTAGGCTTAGAAGTGAGGAGCATGTTATTGGTAATTAGAAGGAGAGAGATCCTTTTTATATACCAGCAAAAATATTAGCAAAATTGTGCATTCTGCTGTCTTATAGAGAGAAGAACTCATAGGCAATAAACTTCCTTGTAGGTAGAGCTAGGGAGATTTCAAGCAAAGTATTAAAGTTGCTACCTGGATTCCTCTTACTGTCTGTAACAGAATACAAAAGGGAGATAAACTGAAGCAAGATATGTTAAAAAAAAAAGGATTAGGATTATGTGACTGAAAATTCACAGCATCTCCAGATGGCAAAAGATGTTTAAATTCAGAAATGCCTGCCAAAAGTGTGGCATTGAGAAATAGCCATACTCAAAAATATGGCATTGAGAAATAGCCATACTCAAAAGTATGGCATTGAGAGTGTGTGACTTTTGCTAAAAATGTTAGAAAGATCAAAATGTCAATGTATTTAGTCATACAAAGGCTCCTTTCAAGAGGTTAAGGGTGTGCCTCACAGATCTTTTCACACAAACCTGAGGGCTTCTAGGCAGATGAAGGGCATTGTCCTTTAGCCCTCTCAGCAGGAAGCCAAGATATAGAAAAGGGACAATCTTAAAAACATCTGTGGATGTGGCTTTTCTTATATAGTATGAATCCCTGTGAAATTCCATGGAAGACGCAAAAAATTCTTGAGAAATTTACTTCAGCAGAAAACACTGCCAGCTTCATCTAAAAAGTTTGGAGAAAATACTATACAAGGAAAGGAGATGGTTAAATCGCCAAAATTTTACCAGCAGGAAGCAGTCTGATAAAACCACTAAGCTACAAACATGCGCTACCTTTCATGAAAAAAGAAGGATGACTTAGAGGGCAGAATCAGGAAGGATGGAGCCTTTGGAGAATGGAGCTGAGAGCCAAGGAAGATTATTCTCTGTCCTTGAAACCTAATCAAGAAAGTCCCATTTACTCCCTGGATTTTAGAACTCCTTCAAAACAGTGACTCCTGTGACTTCTTTTTTATTTTCCATTTTCCACATTTGAACTGGGTTGTCTATAGCTGTTGTGGTGTGCCTATCCTACAACTATATGTTGGGAAGTTCGAGGAAAGATAACTTGTCTCTTTCATTTCATAGATCCATATATGAAAGGATTTGTGCCCTAGGAGCTGTACTTAATGGATTACAACTAAGAACCTCATCCCTGCCTGATTTAGTTGATGCCATTTTGGACTTAGAGGTCATTTATGTTATTTACCACAGTGTTCTCTATTTCTTTCACATAGTGCCCGATGAATAGCGGCTTACTAAGTATTTATAATTATTTGTGATCTTTATTAGACTGAATTGGGACTCATAATTATGATCAATTTAGGAATAATATGGAGATTAATTTTTATAATTCTTTAAGAATAAGAGTCTGATTTCTGGATAATGGTTAATTTTTTCAAGTAAATGACATTCTAAGGAAACTTGGTTGGGTATCCAAATACATTTTTCCAGGATGAGCAACTCTTTCTTTTCACTGCACACCTTCTTTAAATTTTAAAATTATATTTTTTAACTTGAAATCCCATAATTGACCTAGAAGGTTATTATAATAATATGATACTTATTCAAGTCTGTAATGGAATATGATAGAGTCAGAAGGGTTCCTGGTAAAAGCAGTACTAATGAATATTAAGTTTATTAATATTAAGTTTGAAAAATTTTAAGATAGAGCAAGAAGGAGATTGCAGTAGTCTAAGTAAGTATAGACTCTCATTGTTTGTGCTAAAATCAGAAATTGGTTAGGAATTAATGGAAAAAGTGAGCCTTGTAAGGGATGTTAGTGGTCAGAAAAGCAAAATGTGTCATTATTAGGATAAGAATAAATTATGTATTCATTCAAGTTATAAGTGTAGATTGAAGTAATATGTATCTAGCTCTATCAAAATTTAAAATAGAGAAAATATAAGTTCATCTTATGTATCATAATTATTAACATGAATTTCTTAAACTTTCCTCTATTTTTCTAAATATGCATATTTATTAATTTTATTCATTTTTATAAAAAATGGTATTATTTTATATAGACTGTTATAACTTGATTTTTTGTTACTAAGAAATCAGTTTTGGGCATCTTTCTGTTTTGGCACATATGTGTCTATATCATTCTCTTTAATTGCATTGCATAAATATATTAAAAATTATATATCTGTTCTGCTATTGGTAGGTATAATTTCAGTGTATCCAATTTTTAGCTTTGTAAACAGTGCTGTAGTAAATATTTTTGTGTGAATCTTTTGACAAATTTCTGTGAGCTCAGCAATTTCACATGTAGATATGAACTCGAGCAATTTTCATTCAATGTGCATAGAAGTTTTGATTGCTATCCTGTTTGTAATGGTACAAAATCAAAACAAAACAAGTACAATCCAAATTTTCATCTCTAAGGAACTGAGTGAATAATTGATGAAATATCCATATCTAGAAAACTATAAAATGCAGAAAACATCTCATTTACTATATCTAGAAATCTTACCAACATGATCATGACTGACAAAATGGCAGAGGGTAAGTACGTTATTTGGCTATTAATGTAATTTTAAAGTGCACACAACAATATCATATATTGGTTATGAGAAAATACATAGTAAAAGTATTTGAAAATGGGTGGAAGAGATATCCAGACATGCCTCATTTTATTGCACTTTATCTTATTACACTTTGCAGGTAATGATGGTCTATTTACAAATTGAAGGTTTGTGGCAGTCCTTTTGATTAAACTTATTGGTGCCATATTTCCAACAGCATGTACTCTGTGTTCCATTTTGTTAATTTTCACACTTTTACATTTTAATTTATCTGTTATGGTTATATGTGATCAATGAGCTTTGATGTTACTATTGTAATTGTTTTGGGGTGACATAACTGTGCCCATGATAGGATAGTTAACTTAGTAAGGGCTGTGTTTTCTGACTGCTCCACCGACTAGCTATTGCCCTATTTCTCTTCCTCTCCTCAGTCCTCCAATACCTGAAACACAGCAATATAGAATTTAAGCCAATTAATATCCCTGCAATGGGATCTTAAGTGTTCAAGTGAGAGGAAGAGTTCCACTTCTCCCACTTTAAAATCAAAGCTTGTAATAATTCAGCTTAATGAGGAAGGCATATTGAAAGCCAAAATAGGACAAAGCTAGACCTCTTATGGTTATCCAAATTGTAAATGCAAAGGAAAAGTTCTTGAAGGAAATTAGAAGTGCTATTATAGTAAATGCACAAACGATAAGCAAGGGAAACAACCTTACTGGTGATGTGAACAAAATTTTAGTGTTCTGGACAGAAGAACAGATCAGCCAGAGTGTTCTCTTAAGCCAAAAGCTAATAAAAAGCAAGGCTTAACTCTCTTACATTCTATGAAGGCTGAGAAAGGTGGGAAGCTTCAGAAGAAAAGTTTGAAACTAGCAGGTTTGTTCATGAGGTTAAAAGAAAAAAAAGTCTCCATAATACAAAAGTGGAAGGAGAAGCAGCAAGGATTGATGGAGAAGCTGCAGAAAGTTATTGAGAAGATCTAGCTAAGATAAATGATGAAGGTGGCTGATATGGTCTGGCTCTGTGTCACCACCCAAATCTCATCTTGAATTATAATCCAAATTGTAATCCTCCTGTATTGGGGGAGGGACCTCATGGGAGGTAATTGAATCATGGGAGTGGTTACCCCATGTTGCTGTTCTCATGATAGTGAATGAGTTCTCACAAGATCTGATAGTTTTATAAGAGGCTTTTCCCACTTTGCTCAGCATTTCACTCTCCTGCCGCCATGTGAAGGACATATTTGCTTGCCCTTCTGCCATGATCGTAAGTTTCCTGAGGTCTCCCAGCTATGTGGAACTGTGAGTCAATTAAACCCCTTTGCTTTATAAATTACCCAGGCTCAGGCAGTTCTTTGTAGCAGCATGAGAACAGACTAAAAACGTGGCCACATTAACAACAGATTTTCAATGTAGATTAAACAGTCTTATATTGGAACAGGATGTCATCTAGGATTTTCATAGCTAGAGAGGTGTGAAGTTAATGCCTAGCTTCAAATCTGCAAAGGATAGGATGATTCTTTTGTTAGGGGTGAACACAGCTGGTTATTGTAAGTTGAAGCCAATGCTCATAGACCATTCTGAAAATCATAGGGCTGCAAAATTGACTTTGCCTGTGCTCTAAAAATGGAACAGTCAAGCCTGGATGGATGGCAGCACATCAGTTTACAGCATGGTTTATAGAATATTTTAAGCTCGCTCTTAAGAACTACTGCTCAAAAGGCTTATTTCAAGGAATTACTATTCATTGACAATGCACTTAGTCTCCCAAGATTGCTGATAGAAATGTATAAGGATATTAGTATTGTTTTTATGTGTGCTAATATAGCATCTATTCTGGGAAAAGTAAATTGAAAACCTTCTAGAAAGGATTCACCATTCTACATGCTATTAAGAACATTTGTGACTCATGGGAAGAGAATCAACATATCAACATAAACATTAACAGGAGTTTAGAAGAAATTGATTCCAAACATCATGGATGACATTGAAGGGATCAAGACTTCAGTGGAAGAAGTAACTGAAGATGTGGTGGAAATAGTGAGTGAATTAGAAATGGAGACTATAAATGGGACTGATTGGCTGTAATCTCATGATAAAACTTGAACAGATGAGGAATTGTTTCTTATGGATTAGCAAAAAAAAGTGGTTATTTGAGACAAAATCAACTCCTGAGGAAAATCCTGTGAACATTGTTGAAATGACAACAGAGTATTTAAAATATTACAGAAACTTAGTTAATTAAGCAGTGGCAGGGTTTGAGAGGATTGACTCCAATTTTGAAAGAAGATCTGCTCTGGGTAAAATGCTATCAAACAGCATCACATGCTGTAGAAGGATTGTTCATGAAAGAAAGGTTCAATCAATATAGCAAAATTTATTGTTGTATTTAAGAAATTGCCATTGCAACCCCAGCCTTTAGCAACCACCACCCTGAACAGTCAGTAGCCATCAACATAGAGGCAAGACCCTCCACCAGCAAAAAGATTTTAACTCATGGAGGCTCAGACGAGTATTAGCATGTTAGCAATAGAATGCTTTTAAATTAAGGTATGTACATTGCTTTTATAGATAAAATGCTATTTCATACTTAGTAAAATATAGTATAGTGTAAGTATAATGTTTATATGCCCTGGGAAACAAAAAAAGTGTGTAACTTATTTTATTGTGATATTAGCTTCATTGCAGTGATATGGATCAAAATAGCAATCTCTAAGTTATGCCTACATATCAACTTCATTTTAAAGATCACAGCTAGAGAAGGAGGGAAATAAATGGATACAGATAAGGTTCTAGAGGATCTGCCACTGAATTTGGATCATTCTTTTCTTAAAAAATCATAGAAATCTCTATTTTACTTTGAAGAAAATTGTGTTGAGCTATATGAAAAAAACGACATTATCTACTGAGGTAATTTGTGATATTCAGATACTCAAGTGAACATTAGATAATGCTATATTGTGCTTAGATATCACGAGAATTAATATCACAAAAGCAGAGAAAATAAGCAAGTAGAACTCACCATAACTTTGGTTAATTAGAGATCAATCCCTCTTCAGAAAGCAGTGAATTAAACATTAAACCACTTTCTAGCCTAGAAATAAACAAATTAGTACCCCAGATATACCTCAGCTGTGTTATTGAATGCTCCTTACTATTTTATAAGGCGTTTGCTTTAAACACATATTTTTATAACATATAAAATTCTTCATTTTCTGAATTACTGAAACATTTGACTGAGCCCTCATTATATGTTGTCTTTTCTTCTACAATTATTTTGGGTCTTACTTTTAATTTAAAAATTACATTTAAATCCTGTAAGAAGGAAATTTTTTTCTGATGCATTTTTTGGATATTAGTTGTTGCTGGAGGCATCCTCTATGATTTTTATATAAAAACTTCAGCAGCAGTACTTATCTTTACCACCCACGGAGATTTTTCTCTTTGTTTCCTGGGATGGTAGGCACAAGGGTATTGCAGAAGGATTCCAGAGTTTTATTATTAGCTATGTTATTTGTACAGGTTACCTAATTTTGCTGAACTTGATTCTTCTTCTGAGAACAGGGGGAAAAACAAACCTACCTCACTGAATTATGTGAGGGTTATACAAGGATATAGTTATAAATCACCAAGTTAATATAATGCCTGTAACACAGTAGGTTTTCAGAAAATACTGATTCTGCTTTTTCTCCACCATGCAACTGGAACTAGTAATATTAATTATATATAATCATCTTAACAAATTATTTGTTAATTTGTCAAGTGCATAAACACTTGAATTTATGTGAATACTAATTGTCACTGATTGAGAGATGTGGGGAAGTCTAGAACAAATATTTGACATAAACATTGATTTAATGTGCAGAAAGAAACTTCTAGCATATTGTGCAAAATCAGCCCTGATTTAAAAATCTAAGCCTTTGAGTCTGGCTTTATACAAGTCTCAATGAATATCTGATTTTTAAAATGGCAATTTCTGATCTGAGCCAAAATTGCCAACTAGAGCCAGGAGGAACTAGTTGGTTGGGCTTCCCAGGCTGTTCTGCAAGTGTCGTGGCCAGGCTGGAGCCCCCAGAGAAGCCAGCAGACAGAGGGGCACTCAGATTTGACTGGACTCATCACATAGGCAAGACTACCCTGCTCTAACCAGGTCCAACAGTTGCCCAAAAGCTAAAGCCTTCTGAAGAAGCATGGCAAGCTTTGGGGTACAGGCATCCCTGGCCATGCTCCACTTCAGCAATTCCCATACCAAACCCTCTGCCACTACAACCTTCTAGGCAGCTCTCTTTGCCAGCTGAAGCATCTGTGGGGGTTGTGGGGTGTTCTGCTGCTAGGACTCTGGAAGCCCATGGCAAAATCAGGTCTTTCACTGAGAAGTAAGAACATTGGGAAGACTGGCACACTCTGAGCAGATCTTCAGAGGAAAGGCATTGAGAGTGGATGGAGAGAGGATGCAGTTGATGGGCTGAAAGGGGAGGAAGCTGGTAATGGTACACAGGGTTTCTGAGCACTGAGAGTCATTACTGGTCCCCAGTGACTCCTGGGGAAGGGGTAAGGTGAACAGGGAGGAGTGACCTGATTTTGCCATGGGCTTCCAGAGTCCTAGCAGCAGAACACCCCACAACCCCCACAGATGCTTCAGCTGGCAAAGAGAGCTGCCTAGAAGGTTGTAGTGGCAGAGGGTTTGGTATGGGAATTGCTGAAGTGGAGCATGGCCAGGGATGCCTGTACCCCAAAGCTTGCCATGCTTCTTCAGAAGGCTTTAGCTTTTGGGCAACTGTTGGACCTGGTTAGAGCAGGGTAGTCTTGCCTATGTGATGAGTCCAGTCAAATCTGAGTGCCCCTCTGTCTGCTGGCTTCTCTGGGGGCTCCAGCCTGGCCATGACACTTGCAGAACAGCCTGGGAAGCCCAACCAAGGTGTTTCCTCAGGGGTCTCATCATAGCTCTTTCACTGACAATCTATGCCTGACCACTAGAGAGCTCCAGCAGACCAGCCCTCACAGACACACATGAATCTCCTGTAGCTTCACCCACTACTGCTTCCCTGCTGCTGCTTTGCTGGCACTTACTCACCCATGGACCATCACTCCCCATCCCCCAACACACACATATTGCTTTGCTGGTATATGTGTGAGTAGACCTTGCCTCCCATTCCATGCTGGCATATGTGTGTATGTAACCCACTGCCCCACTGCTGCCAGTGTGAGCACACTGTGCTATCCTGCTCCCACTGATGCATGGGCACCCTGCTGCACTGCTGCTGATGTGAATGTACACATTGACTCTGACAACCCCATTACGCCTTGCTCCTCCCCCATCACCACTGCCACCAGTGTAAGCATGTATAGGAATGCTGCTACTCTACTTCCATTGACCGTATTACATGGGTGCTTCCCCAAGCCAATGTGCATGCATCTCCACTGCACTGCTGGCATGAACAAGTAGGCACAGATCTCTGCCACTGCCCTGATGAAGCACTTGGGCTGGCACTCTCCATTGCAGCATTGTGACTGGCAGTCTGAGAATACCTCGGCCCCTCCACCACAGCAGGTCCTTAACCTCAGTACAAAGCTGCAGGCATGGTAAAAGCCCATAAGAGAGCACACAGCCTGGCAATGCTGAGCTGAATCTTGGCCCCCTAAAATCTTCCAGAAACAAAGCTGGTTGACTGAACCCTCCATATACTACAGTCAAACCTTCAGGAGCATCTGAGAAGATAAAAGCAAAACACTTCATTTAAAGGACAGCTTCTTCAAAGATTAAAGGAACATTAGCCTGCCTAGATAAGAAAACCAGTGTAAGAACTCTGGCAACTTGAAAAGCCAGAGTGTCTTTGTATTCAGAATGACCACAGTAGTTCCTGAGCCATGGTTGTTAACTGGGCTGAAATGGCTGAAATGACAGACATACAATTCAGAATGTGAGTGGATACAAAGATCATCAAGATTCAGGAAAAAGTCAAAACCTGATCCAAGAAATCTAAGGAGCACAATACAATAAAACAGGAGCTGAAAGATGAAATGGCCATTTTAAGAAGGAAGCACACTCATCTGACAGAGGAGAAAAACTCACTACAGGAGTTTTGTAATACAATTTCAAGTATTAATAGCACAGTAGATCACATTGAGGAAAGACTCTCAGAGCTCAAATATTGGTGCTCTGAATTAACGAAGTCAAACAAAAATAAAGAAAAAAGAATGAAAAAAACCTTTAAGAAATATAAAAGACCAAATCTATGACTCATTGGCATCCCTGAAAGAGAGGAAGAGTAAGCAAGAAACTTGGAAAATATATTTGAGGATATCATTCATGAAAAATTTCCCAACATTACTAGAGAGGCCAACATTCAAATTTAGGAAATGCAGAGAAACCCTGTGGGATACTATACAGGACAACCATCCCCAAGACACACAGTGATCAGATTCTCCAAGTTTGAATAAAAGAAAAGATGTTAAAGGCAGCTAGAGAGATGACAGATCACCAACAAAGTTGAGAGAGTTCAACACTTCACTCACAGTGTTATATCATTGAGACAAAAAACCAACAAAGATATTTGGGACCTAAACTTGACACTTGGCTATGTGGACCTAATAAACATCTATGGAACTCTCCACCCCAAAACAACAGAATATATGTTCTTCTAATCTGTACATGGCACATATTCTAAAAGCAACCACACCATCAGCCAGAAAACAATTCTCAACAAATTCAAGAAAACTGAAATCTTACCAACCATACTCTCTAACCACAGCACAATAAAAATAGAAACCACTACTAAGATCACTCAAAACTGTACAATTACATGGACATTAAGCAAGCTGTTCCTCAATGACATTTAGGTAAACAGTGAAATTAAATCACAAATCAGGAAACTATTTGATGCTAAGGAGAACAAAGATAAAACATCAGAATCTCTGGGGCAAAGCTAAAACAGTGTCAATAGGAAACTTTATAGCACTAAATGCCCACATCAAAACTTTAGAAATATTTCAAATTAACAATCTAATGTCACACCTAGAGGAACTAGAAAAACAAAGCAAAAATGCTAGCAGAAGACAAGGAATAACCAAAATCAAAGCTGAACTGAATGAAATTGAGACATGAAAAGTCATACCCCCCAAAAAAAATCAGTGGATCCAGGAGTTTCTTATTTGAAAGAATAAATAAGATTGATAGACCCACTAGCTAGAATACTAAAGAAAAAAAGAAGATTCAAATAAACATAATCATAAAAGACAAAAGACAAAGGGAACTTTACCACTGATCCCCACAGAAATACACAAAACCCTCAGAGACTGTTATCAATACCTCTGTGTACTATAATCTAGAACACTTAGAAGAGATGGATAAATTCCTGGAAACATGCAACTTCCCAAGATTGAACCGGCAAGAAAATATCTGTAAGTATGCATCTGACAAAGGTCTAATATCCAGAATGTATAAGGAAGTTGAAAAAATTAGCAAGCAAACACCAAACAACTACATTTAAAAATGGGCAAAGGACATAGACAGACACTTTTCAAAAGAAGACATACATGCAACCAACAAGTATGTGAAAGAATGCTCAGCATCACTAATCATTAGAGAAAATGCAAATCAAAACTGCAATGAGATGCCATCTCATACTGTCCAAATGACTATTATTAATGTATCAAAAAATTCTAGTTGCCGGCAAGGTTGCAGAGAACAGGGAATGCTTGCACATGATTGGTGGGAATGTAAATTAGTTCAACCATTGTGGAAGGTAGTTGGGCAATTTCTCCAAGAACTTAAAGTGGAGCTACTGTTTTACCCAGTAATTCCATTATTGGGTATACAGCCAAAGGAATATAAATTGGTCTACCATAAAGATCTATGCATGTGTATGTTTACTGCAGCACTATTCACAACAGCAAAGACATGGAACCAATGTAAATGCACATCAAAAGTAAACTGGATAAAGAAAATGTGGTGAGATCATGTCTTTTGCAGCAACATGGATGGAGCTGGAAGCCACTATCCTAAGCAAACTAACACAGGAAACAGAAAACCAACTACTGCATGTTCTTATTTATGTGGATGCTAAACATTGAATACACATGAACATAAATCGGGGACAAGAGATACTGGATTCTACTTGAGGATGGAGTGTAGGAGGTGGGTGAGAACTGAAAAACCACCAGTTGGATACTAAGCTTGTGACCTGGGTGACAAAATAATTTGTACTCTAAACCCCTGTGACACAAAAATTATCTATATAACAAAACTGCACATATACCCCTCAACCTAAAATAAAAATTAACAAAAAAAATTCCAATCTTGGACCAGAGTGACCTGAGATGCTTCCCTCTTTAGAGTTCTGAGCTTCTTTTCTTCATGGTTTATGGTCAGTGCAGTAGAAAACATCAAGCTCTGTTTGAATGGGGACCTATCCCTTAATTTTAAGTCTTTAGTAGATTAAGGCAAATACTACTTTGGGAGATTTGTATATTATCTTCTTATTCAGGATGATTTAGCTAATGACTCTCCTTCCCATCTTCTACCTTTACCCTCCAGTTTGTGGAGCAATTTGTAGGTTCTGTAATTACAGACCCTTTAGATACTGACATGGGAGGGAAAGATTGTTTTAACATTTCATGGTTTATAAAAATCCCTGACTCATATCCATTCCATGGCTATCTATGCTTCCTTATTCCTCTCACTCTTCTACACTGGCTCAGAAATATATGTGTACCTTCCACAGTACCTCATAGGTTTCTCATTTGGGTTACTTTTCTCCTTTAAGGATTTTCTTGATGTTATCCATGCAGTTGAATTTCGATCTCTTTTGATTATAGCTGGTGCAGGCTGAGATGTGTCTTTAGGCACAGCTAGGTTGAGTTGCTCAGATGAGGCCTTCTGGATTTGGTCTCTCTCTTTATATCTGGGCTTTGCTTTCTTCTGTGTTGGCATCACCCACAGGCACTCTTTCTCTCCATGGTTTCTATTAGTATCTGAAGGCTCACATTGTAACCCTGCCATAAGAAGTTTCCCAATTGTCCAAAAAGTCCCAGGATTGAGACACAGTAGACCATCATGGTTCATTTGTTAACCTTGAACCAATAACTGAAGCCAAGGTAAAGACATTCTAATTGGACAGTTTTGGGCCACATGGCTAATTCTGGCCCTATAGGCCCGGGATCAACTCCACCACAACTACGTGGGTTTGGAGTGGAAGAGAGATGATCCCGGAAATAAAAATCAAGGTGCCTTTAGCAAATGAATTGTCATGAATGCTAGGCAGTTAGAACAGCAATTGTTTACTTAAGGGTAATCTGCAAACTGGCCTACAGACCAAACTAATGCTGCTTGTTTTTGTAAGTAAAGTTTTATTGGAATACAGCCACATTAATTCTGTTATATATTGTCTGTGACTATTCTACTATATCAGTAGAGTTGAGTAGTAGAAACAGAGCGTATGGCCAGCAAAGCCTAATACATTTACCATCTGGCCCTTGATCTAATACTTCCGGTCTACTACAAATAAAGTCAAAGAGCATAAGAAAAAGGCATCCATAACAACAGTATTAGATAACAATGAATCCAGTTCTTCCAAATCCTCTCATCTAAGGCCTTAAATGAGATCTTCAGATATTTGGATACTGCATTGAATAATATCAACTTTCATTTAAGGAAAACATTAATAAACCCCAACCTGGTTTAATGATGAGGGCTATCTAATCTTTCTTAAAATAACTGCTAGATTCTAGAAAGACTTGCTAAATTTTTGTTGAATATTTTTATACCTAGCATACTTGGTTTAACTAGCAAAAAATTATGTGACCTATGGAAACTTTATTTTACATTGAAGCTCCAACTATTGTGAAAAATATATGCATGCATGTTTTATTGGATGTAGAGCCTAATTTTTATAACTTTAAATAATGACAAGTGTTTACAGTGTTTGAAGCTTTTTTTGTGATATACAATCAGCTCTCTGTGTCTGTGGGTTCTGCATTCATGGATTCAATCAACCATGGATAGAAAAAATTTGAAAAAAAATGGATGGTTGTGTCTGTCCTAAACATGTACAGACATTTTCCCCATAATTATTCCCTAAACAATATAGTATAACAACTAGTTACATGGCATTTAAATTGTATTAGGTATTATTGACAATCTAGAGATGATTTGAAGTATATGGGATGTTCATAGGTTATATGTAAATACAACACCATTTTATATAAGGGACTTGCACATTTGTGAATTTTGGTATTTGTGGGACTGGGGGAGTGGTGTCTTGGAACCAATCTCCCATGGATATTGAGGGACAACCATGTTATTGTTTATATCTATGATTTTTGATATTCAATCATTGTTTTATAATTTTGTTTATCATAGAGCATTTAGTAATGCAGTGTGGCAAGATGCCATGTTCATTTGATCTGTCATTTATTCATTATTTTACAACTATTTAGTGGGAGTTTTATGTGCCAGACACTGTGCTAGACAGTGGGGATACAATGATGAATAAGACAGACATGATACCTCATTTTCCTTAAAATCCAACTGGAAATAAAAACATTTGTCCATTCACTAACTTCAATGTGGTAAGTCAACAAATATTTATTGAACATTTTATTTGTGCCAGACACCATGATAGACACTGAGGAGGCAGTAAAGAAAAAGACCAACTGCCTGTTTTCTTGGCGCTCATAATTTTTTTGGAAGACAGGTATTTCACAATCATTTCATTATAATTGCAATCAATGTAAGAGTCTGCAAGAGTGTATGATAGGTGATTTGACCCAGTCATTCACAAGGAAATGGTATAAACTGAATCCTATACAGGAACTGATGTAGACGCTGAGTCCTAAAGGAGGACAAGGGATCATCCAGGCAGAAATAAAAGGAAGAGTGTTCTTGGTGTATAGGTCCAGATGTAAAAGTACAAGCTTGGTGTGTGCTAGGAACTGTATATATATAATTAGAACACTGTTTCAGGAGTGTGTGTGTGTGTGTGTGTGGTGGAGGAGGTGACCCTTAAATCTGGAGAGGTGAGCAGGAGCCAGATTATAAACAAGCTTGCAACTTCCGTTAAGAGGCAGGGCATACTCAGATTTTCATTTTAGTAAGACCAGCAGGCCAAACTGTGGAAAACGGCTAGGAGACAGTAAATACTGGATATAGTGACACCTAGTAGGGAACTGTTACTAATTTATGCCAGAGATTTTTGGGGTTCAAAAAAGGTCATTTGCCATTGTGAGGAAGAGATATGTTTGCCTTCTCACTTTAGTTTCTCTACCACTCTAAGACATAGTTCAAGTGTCATCTCTTTTCTGAAGTCTTTTCTGCTCCTCCCTCACACTCCCAACTCTGTGCTCCAGAGTGTCCATCCATCCTTCCATCCATCCATCCATCCTTCTTTCCTTCCTTCCTTTCAACTCATAGTAAACTTATTCTAAGAATCTGACACTCTGTTAGGTTATGGTTCCTGCCATAAAGTGGCTTACCTTTTAGTGGAGATCATAGTTCCACAGTTCAATGTGAAAAGTGCTTTGATGAAGACATTTAGAGGGCACCAAAGAGACATAGATAGAGATTAGATGGGGATGTAGGGAAGGGACTTGCAGCTTTCAGAAAAGATTTATTGTATGATATAATATTGCTGAGCATAATGATGCATTCAAGGAACTGAAAATTATTTTATGTGGCTGGAATTTATGATAGAGGTGGGAGTAGAAATGGTGAGAAATAAAATTAGAGAATTCATCAGAGACTGTGTGGTTTAGATGTTTTATTTATACCACTGAAAGTGCTATCATTTCTTGATTCCATATTCATTGTCAGGTGTTCCCAGAAAGCTGAAACATAGAGGTTAGGGATCGTGTACGGTATTAGGGAGTTTAAGTAGAGCTGGTAGTAGGATGCCAGTGTTTTACCAAAACACATCCTTAGGACAGAGGTGTCATCCAAATTAAGAGCAAGTTAGACTGTGACACTTAAATTAAGGAACAAATAAAAGAACGTAGCAGAGGAAGATAATCAAGGATGAGCAGCAACACTGAAAGGGATTGCAGGATAAGGAGGATCCTTCAAATTTTTGAGAACTTTCAGCATTTATCTACAGTAGCTTTTTCGTTGTTGTGTGTATTTTAGTTAGGCCCCCTATACAAATGGGGTTAGTGATTCTGGGTAGGTAATGATTTTGACACAAGTGCTAGTTATGTTTCTACGGCTTTATGTAAATAACATGTCTGTGATTCTTTTATCAAGACACTGATAGAAATGTTATACAGGAAGCTCAATAGACAGAGAGCACCGTGGAAACCAGGAGGGATCTTTTATGTTTTGAAGGGAAGGTGAGAGGAAAAAGAGAGAGTGAGTGAGTTGCTGGCTCAACAACAACACAGGTTTATTGGACAAAGACCTGTGGAGGGGGACACCAGCTAGTGCTGGAGCCCATTGCCACTTACATGCTAGGGTAATTATAAGTCTGAGAGGGAAGGGTCTGGGCTTGTAGTGATATGGGCTGGTGGACAGTGAGGTTAGCTGCTGAAAAGGGAGGCATTTTCTGCAGTCAGGCAGTTAGGCCTGGAACTTATCCAAGTCTTATCTATGTCTTAGCCCAAGACATGGCAGAATTTTCCACTCTGCCCAGGGTCTGCAGAATGGCGGGGGGTTTACAAGATGTTGGGCTAACAGGATCTCCTTTATCTTACATTCACTGAACTAGGTTAGTTCATGCATTAACTATAGAACGCATATTTTTTAGGTAAATTAGTTTTTATGTAATTTCTTTTACTAAGCTCATTTTCTTCATCTTGTGCACAAAACTTTTTGCCACACACTGGTTTGATTAACAGATTGCTTGTCAAGCATTCTATGTAAAACATCCCTGGAAGTGCTGGACAAGCACTGTTGAATAACAGAAATTATGGAAGATAGAAATAAAAGAGTGAGGGAGAGAAAAAGGAAGAGAGTGAGGGAGAATAAAATAAATTCATGTTACCATAACTTAATTTAGCAAATTCTGTTGGTTTTCATGAATACCAGTTTATTTACTAAGACCTCAAAAACCATCTGCTTAGCTTGAAGAATTTTGGCAGGGGCTGATCTTAAACTTAGTCTTTTGCCTCAACTTCTATTTTGAAAATTGGATTAAAGATTTACCCATCTCCAATCTTCTGCCATCACACACACTGTGATTTCTGAAGAATTACAGAAGTTATTTACAGTAATCAATGTGTATGTTCTTTTAGTGCCCTGAGGTAGAGTATACCTGGGCTGGAGGCTTGACTTTGTTCACATGGGTTGATGCTGTCTAACTATTGTATGACCTATCTGGAGTTTCAGTTTCTTCTTTATGTTAACTGATCTTGTATTTCTAGTTCGAAGATCATTTTGGAAAAAAGATATAGGTAAATTGCTAGTCAGTAATGATCTTCCCTAACCTTCACTCCTACCTCCAATTTCCCACTGGTATGCTTTCTAATCCCCAACAGTTTAGCTCACTAGGTTCTCAATAAGTATCTGTAGAAAGAAAGAAGTATATGTTTTGTCCCTATGACAGTTTTCCGTTATTACATTAATCATAGTTGTAATTATCTATTTTGGTTTACAATTCTGGGTAGGCAGTCTTGCTCCCTACACTTATGCACCTGGCCTACGACAGAAACCCAGTAATATTTGTGGAATGATGATCTTCCCAACTTCTAATGATTGAATATCTGTATCTCTAAGATTTATAGGAGCTAATAATTTTTTAATGGTTCACAAAAGGAATGAATACATTAAACAAAAGTGAAGGTAAAGAGCACTGCCTTTTCCAGAGTTCTCCTTTTCTTATTGTTTTTCTTTTCTACTACCCTCTCTTGTTCTGGCTTTAAAATTTCTTCTTAGGATGGCATGATGAGTAAATTATGTTAGTAAATGTTGATCCTCCAAGAAGATTTACAGTTTTAAAGAAGTTAATATCTGAAATCATACTTTATTAACAATAACATTGCATATATTTTTCATATATTTTACATCCAAAAGGTATTTTGTAGAATGGTGGTGGGGGGATTTCTATTGTCTTTAAAAAAAATTCATAGTCCTGCCCATCCCTCTATTTCTTCCTTCTTTCTTTCCATAGATACTTATTGAGCACCTAATGTGCTAAACTGTTGGGGATTAGAAAGCAAAACAGCTAAACAGGAAAAGGAAATGGCCATTTGATAGAGAACCACCCAGGTTTAGGCAAAGAAATTGGAATCTGACATTCCATGCAAGGAGATGCTGCCCTCTTTAGTTAGCAAGCTATAGCAAAATTTCTGGAAGTTATTTAGTGGAAGTCAGTGGAACGAATTCTGATGATATGCTATTATATAGATCAGGCTTACCTTTTGGATGGCAAAACAAAAATTAGGGAAGGATGGACCAATTTTCTTAAGCAAGAGAAAATTCAATATTGTTCTGTAATGGGCAGCACAACTGGTCTGATATTTTTGATAACTAACACACATTTTGTTGGCTGTTGCAGATTTATAATTACTGTCAACTATAATATTTTCAGTTTGTTGCCACATAGGACAGTATCAGCAAAGGGCATAGTTTTATTCCTCAAAAAAAACCAAATCTTCTACCAAGTTTTGCAGTCTGTAGTCCCTTAATTTCACATGAAGATATCCTCTGTAATAAATCTAGCATAACCTCTTTTACCTTTGGAATGTAATTTGGGGATTTACAATATGAAAATGAAAATAAAAAATACTTGGTGTTTTAGAATACTTGAACAAAGTATTCCCAACAGATTGGTTATGTACGTAGAACTTGGAAATATTTCACTTGCTCAAAAATGCTGTGTTCAATTCAGAAAACATTTAAGACTGATATGTTACATATGTTGAACATGAAAGACTTTTTGCCATTCAGCTGTGTAGTTTGTATTCTGCCTCCTAGGGGGATGTTTTCAGGATCACCCATTATCCCATATAGAGCCTTTGAAAGGATTAGGAAATGACACCTCACTTTGGATGGATTCAGCTCGCAGACAATATTATTGCTTTGCTTTAGAGTTAGGGCTAAAATTTCAGCCTCCAACTGCTTTCTAGGGCTGGTGCCTCACAAACCCCTGGGTGTTCAAGTTTCCATATTCCTCCTCTTTCTTTTTTATGACATAGGGCTTGGATCATCTCTCCTGGTCAGAAAGATAAACTTCTTATGGGAAGAACTTATATTTTATACCGAAATTAGAGAAAATAAAAAGAAAGCTTGTCTGAATAATACCAGGCATTTTTCATGTTTTCTCCTAATCCTCACAAGAATCATTTGATGTAGGCATTATTGTACAAAGTTTGTGATTAAGAAAGTGATATTTACTGGCTAGGTGACTTGCTTCAAGTCCAAGACCTAGAAAGTAAGGGGGCAAACTCAAGATACAAACCCTGGTCTAACTCCAAAACCCAAGTATTTTGTTCTTGGAATTTCCCTTTCTTTTTCTCCACAAGGCCACTTTTATTGAGAATTTTACCACAGATAACCCCCTGCTGTAGGGCTCTCAGCCTAATCCAGACACGCATCCCCTTGCTTATTCATCCTCCCTCTGGCCATATCAGAGATGTCTTATTCCCTCTCGCTAAAATAATCAATTATCCTCGTTGGAGTTTATCCCAACCGGCTATACTGCATCTACCCTGGAGCTAATCGATGCCTGCTTCTCCAACTTTACTGAACCTTTTCCCCTTACTAGAACTAGACCATCTCACAATTGTATTACAGTTAACTGTTTTTCCCTTTCATTAGAACTGACCTGACTCCATCTGATTTCTTTCACTTTGCTCTATGTATGTATCATGCATAAAGTAGAACCCTTAATGTTCAGTTTTGAGAGCCCAAACTAGCCTTCCCTTACTCCTGGTTTGATGGAGCTCCTAAATTCTGCAGTGGGCACCAGTATGGATTGACTGCATGTCCTTGGCAGAGATCCTATTTTCTTTCTTTACAGCCCGGTAGAGAAGAATTATTGATCCCTCTGTTGAGAGCAGCAGATATGTGAAATGTGTCCCTGGAAACCTGTGGCATGGTTTTGCATGTGGTTAGGATTTCTAGAGTGACTAGAACATAGACTACAAATAGCTTAGGGTTTTAATAGAGTTTTACTAATTCATCTGACGCAGCATAATTTTTGTGGAAAATGTTTTAGAATGTTAACCCAGTTTATAAATGCTTGAAAAGCATGTCTTTCTTAAGCTAGTCCTTCCTTATATATATTAGATGTTCAAGAATGCTTACTAATTAATTGGCTTTGTTTTATTTGATAGATTTGTACTTTATTTCTATGTCTATTTCTCTTAGATTTCACTTCTCCAGGCAAGTAGAATAAATGAATGAATTATGAATTGTCATTTATTGAGTGGCACTGTGCCAACTATTCTCAGCTGTATTTTATTAATCACCTATTTTAATCCATACATTCAACTTGACTTTGACCATTTCACCTGACAGAGTTAGGATTTTAACCCCCCAATTTTTGACTACAAAGTCCATGCATTTTTCAGTATTCCTTTGGCCTAATTTGGGGTTCTTCTCCAAAGAAGGTGAATATTCAATCTTTAGGTAAAGTGAATCCATGTGACACTATGAGATTAAACATGCAAGAGGATAGAAAGGAAGGCAAATGTTATTGGATATAGGTAAAGTCTCAATGTCATTGAGAAAAAGAAAAGCAAAAAGGAAGCCCTAATGCAATGATTTTATATATTTTTACATATGTATAATCATATATATGTATATGCTTTACACACATATAAATATATATATTTATATATAAATAAATTATATATAATATAATAAATAAATAATAAATCTTATATATAAGATCAACAAAGCACCATTTCCATGCATCTTTGCAATATATATAATAAATTATATATATAAATAATTTATTTGGGAGGCCGAGGCGGGTGGATCACGAGGTCAGGTGATCGAGACCATCCTGGTCAAAATGGTGAAACCCCGCCTCTACTAAAGATACAAAAAATTAGCTGGGCATGGTGGCGCATGCCTGTAATCCCAGCTACTCAGGAGGCTGAGGCAGGAGAATTGCCTGAACCCAGGAGTCGGAGGATGCGGTGAGCCGAGAACGCGCCATTGCACTCCAGCCTGGGTAACAAGAGCGAAACTCCATCTCAAAAAAAAAAATTTATATATAGATAATTTTTATTATATATAATCATTATATATAGTTATAATAATTATATATAATTATTATATATAATTAATTATAATAATTATAAATAATTTTTATTATATAATTTATATATATAATAATTATCTATTATATACAATATATTATATATTTTATATATAATAAAAATTATATATAATATATATAATATCTAATATATTATATATTATATATATTATATATATAATAGCTTTTCTGGTTCCAAGATGGTGCCATAGAAACAACTCAGGATTGCAGCTCTCGGTGAAGCCGCAGAGGGTGAGTCCTAGCCGCATTTTCAGATGGACATTTGTTGCCCACACAACAGGGAAATTCCCAGGTGTAGAAGAGACACAGGACAGCAGCACAGCCCTTTCAGCTTACGTGGCCATTTCGGCCGGCGCCACGGCGCAGCGGCAGCCCGCACAAAGCTCAGTGGTCTGGGTGCCCTGTTAAACCAGCAATCTGAGATTTGGGAGGGCAGATTGACATGTCCATCTGATTGAATGGGACTTGGATGGTGAGCCAGACCAGGAGATTCCTGGGAAGAGCGATTTGAGCCAGTGCAATGGGCCCAGGCACAGGAGATCGCACAGATCCCAGTGGCAAATCAGCAGGTGACTAAGGCGCCTGTGAGAGAGTCAACCATTCAATTTGAAAAGAAAGAGAGAGAGAGAGAGAGGAGGGACTCTGAGGCAGGAAGCCAGGTGATCGGGCTTGGCAGGTCCCACACTCACGGGGACAAGCAGGGTGGCGATTCAAGGTGCTCGGGGTTGAGAGTTTTGCTGTGGGGTCAGCTGAATCCAGGATGGTGCAGCTCAGTGGGGGAGGGGTGTCAGCCACTATGGATGCAATCCGCCCCTACTGAGGTACTGCCCATTGCTGACGCACCCTGCTGTTGCCAAGACAACCAGCCATAACAGAGAGACTCCACCAACAGGGCGGAGCGCATCACAGTAGAACGGAGCCCCGTGACAGCAGGGTGGAGCCTCGGCAGTCAAATAGTGAATATACTGCCTCCTAGCTGGGCAGGACAGTGCAACAGATACTCATAAAGAAAACCCCAACTCCCTGAGACAGAGCATCTGAGGGGGAAAAAACAAAGGAGGGGTTTTATAAGTTCTGCTGCAGCAGACCTAAACACATCTGCCCAGCAACCCTGAATGAACAACAAAACTCACAGCTCAGCACTTGAGCTCCTATAAAGTACAGACCATCTCCTCAAGTAGCTCCCTGACCCCTGTACCCTGTATATACAAAGAGCCACCTCAAAAAAGGACTAATCAGACTGACAATTGGCGGGCATCATTCTGGGACAAAGATAGCAGCAGAAGAAACTGGTAGCATCCTTCACTGTTCCGCAGCTGCTACAGGTGTACCCCAGACAAGCAGGGCCTGGAGTGGATCTTAGCACTCGTATAGCAGAGGGGCTAAACCATTAGAAGGAAAACTAAGTAACAGAAATACTTCATCATCAACAATCTGGGCATCCACTCAGAGACCCAGTTGAAAAGTCAGCAACTACTCAGACAACAGGTGGATAAATCCACAAAGATGGGAAGAAACCAGTGCAAAAAGGAGGAAAACACCCGAAACCAAAACACCTCACCTCCTACAAAGGACCAAAACTCCTCACCAGCAAGGGAACAAACCTGGATGGAGAATGAGAGTGACGAAATGACAGAATCAGACTTCAGAAGGTGGATAATGAGAAACTTCAGTGAGCTAAAAGAACATGTTCTAAATCAATGCAAAGAAACTAAGAACCTTAAAAAAAGATTTGAAAATAGATTTGAGGAAATGATAACAAGAATGGACAACATAGAGAGGAATATAAATGAATTGAAGGAGCTGAAAAACACAACACGAGAACTTCGCGAAGCATGCACAAGTTTCAACAGCTGAGTTGAACAAGCAGAATAAAGAATATCAGAAGTCAAAAATCAACTCAATGAAATAAAAAGAGAAACAAAGATTAGAGAAAAAAGCACAAAAAGGAATGAACAAAATCTCCAAGAAATGTGGGACTATGTGAAGAGACCTAACCTACGTTTGATAGGTGTACCAGAATGTGATGAAGAGAATGAATCCAAGCTGGAAAACACTCTTCAGGGTATTATCCAGGAAAATTTTCCCAACCTAGCAAGGCAGGCCAATACTCAACTCCAAGAAATACAAAGAACACCACAGAGATATTCTGCAAGAAGAGCAACCCCAAGGCACATAATCGTCAGATGCGCCAGGGTTGAAATCAAGGAGAAAATACTAAGGGCAGCCAGAGAGAAGGGCCGGGTCACCCACAAAAGGAAGCCCATCAGACTCACAGCAGATCTCTCGGCAGAAACTCTACAAGCCAAAAGAGAGTGGGGGCCAATATTCAACATCCTTAAAGAAAAGAACTTTCAACCCAGAATTTCATATCCAGCCAAACTGAGCCTCAGAAGTGAAGGAAGAATAAAATCTTTTGCCAACAAGCAAGAACTCAGAGATTTTTTCACCACCAGGCCTGCTTTACAAGAGCTCCTGAAAGAGGTACTACACATAGAAAGGAAAACCAGTACCAGCCATTCTAAAAACATACCAAATGCTAAAGAGCATCAACAAAATGAAGAATCTACATGAACCAATGGGCAAAACAGCCAGCTAGCATCAAAATGGCAGTATCAAATTCACACATAACAATATTAACCCTAAATGTAAATGTGCTAAATGCACCAATCAAAAGACACAGACTGGAAAATTGGATAAAAAACCAAAACCCATTGGTGTGCTGTATTCAGGAAACCCATCTCACATGCAAAGATTCACAAAGGCTCAAAATAAAGGGATAGAGGAAGATTTACCAAGCAAATGGAGAGCAAAAAAAAAAAAGCAGGAGTTGCAATTCTCATCTCTGATAAAATAGACTTTAAAGCAACAAAGATCAAAAGAGACAAAGAAGGTCATTACATAATGGTAAAAGGATTGATACAACAAGAAGAGCTAATGATCGTAAATATATATGGACCCAATACAGGAGCACCCACATATATAAGGCAAGTTCTTAATGACTTACAAAGAGACTTAGACTCCCACACAATATTAGTAGGAGACTTTAACACTCCACTGTCAATATCAGACAGATAAACCAGACAGAAAATTAACAAGGATACCCAGGGCTTGAACTCAGACCTGGAACAAGCAAACCTGATAGACATTTACAGAACTCTCCATCCCAAATCCACAGAATATACATTCTTCTCAGCACCACATCACAATTGGAAGTAAAGCAATCCTCAGCAAATGCAAAACAACTGAAATCATAACAAACAGTCTCTCAGACCATAGTAAAATCAAGTTAGAACTCAGAATTCAGAAACTAACTCAGAACTGCACAGCTTCATGGAAACTGAACAACTGGCTCTTAAATGTTGATTGGATAAAAAATGAAATGAAGGCAGAAATAAAGAAGTTCTTTGAAACCAACGAGAACAAAGACACAACATACCAGAATCTCTGGGACACATTTAAAGCAGTCTGTAGAGGAAAATATATAGCAATAAGTGCCCACATGAGAAGTGTGGAGAGATCCAAAATTGACACCCTATTGTTTAAATTGAAAGAGCTAGAGGAGCAAGATCAAAAAAAGTCAAAACCTAGCAGAAGACAAGAAATAACTAAGATCAGAGCAGAACTGAAGGAGATAGAGACACGAAAAACCCTTCAAAAAATCAATGATTCCAAGAGCTAGTTTTTCGAAATGATCAACAAAATAGACAGACCACTAGACAGACTGATAAAAAGGAAGAGAAAGAACAACCAAATAGATGCAATAAAAAATGATAAAGGGGAAATCACCACAGATTCCGCATAAATTCAAACCATCATCAGAGAATACTACAAACAACTCTATGCACATAAACTAGTAAACCTGGAGGAAATGGATAAATTCCTGGACGCCTGTGTCCTCCAAAGCCTAAACCAGGAGGAAGCCAAAACTATGAATAGACCAATAACAAGGTCTGAAGTTGAGGGAGCAATTAAGAGCCTACCACACAAAAAAAGCCCTGGTCCAGCTGGGTTCACAGCCAAATTCTACCAGACACACAAAGAGGAGCTGGTATCAATCCTTCTGAAACTATTCCAAATAATCCAAAAAGAGGGAACCCTTCCCAAATCATTTTATGAGACCAACATCATCCTGATACCAAAACCTGGCAGAGACTCAATGAGAAAAGAAAACTTCAGGCCCATATCCATGATGAACATAGATGCAAAAATCTTCGATAAAATACTGGCAAACCAATTGCAACAGCACATTAAAAAACTTATCCATCATGATCAAGTAGGATTTATCCTGGGGATGCAAGGCTGGTTCAACATATGCAAGTCTACAAACGTCATTCACCACATAAACAGAACCAAAAACAAAAACCACATGATTATCTCAATTGATGCAGAGAAGGCATTTCACAAAATTCAACAGCCCTTTATGCTAAAAACTCTCAATAAACTCGGTATTGATGGAACATATCTTAAAGTAATAAAAGCTATTTACGACAAACCAACAGTCAATGTCATAATTAATGGGCAAAAACTGGAAGCATTCCCTTTGAAATCTGGCACTAGACAGGGATGCCCTCTCTCACCACTCCTATTCAACATAGTACTGGAAGTTCTAGCCAGAGCAATCAGGCAAGAAAAAGAAATAAAGGGTATTCGAATAAGAGAGGAGGGAGCCAAATTGTCTCTATTTGCAGACGACATGATAGTATACCTAGAAGACCCCATCACCTCAGCCCAAAAACTCCTGAAACTGATAAGCAACCTCAGCAAAGTCTCAGGATATAAAATCAATGTGCAAAAATCACAAGCATTCCTATACACCAATAACAGACTTAAAGAGAACCAAATCAAGAATGAACTGCCATTCACAATTGCTACAAAGAGAATAAAATACCTAGGAATACAACTTTCAAGGAACATAAGGAACCTCTTCAAGGAAAACTACAAACCACTGCTCAATGAAATAAGAGAGAACACAAACAGATGGAGAAACATTCCATGCTCATGGTTAGGAAGAATCAATATCGTGAAAATGGCTATACTGCCCAAAGTAATTTACACAATCAATGCTATCCCCATCAAGCTACCATTGAATTTCCTCACCTAACTGGAAAAGACCACCATGAACTTCATATGGAACCAAAAGTGAGCCTGCATAGCCAAGTCAATTGTAAGAAAAAGAACATAGCAGGAGGCATCACACTACCAGACTTCAAACTATACTACAAGGCTACAGTAATCAAAACAGCATGGTACTGGTACCAAAACCGAGATATAGACCAATGGAACAGAACAGAGGCATTGGAGGCAAATCAACATATCTACAACCATATAATCTTTGATAAAGCAGACAAAAACAAGTAATGGGGAAAGGATTCCCTGTTTAACAAATGGTGTTGGGAAAACTGGCTAGCCATGTGCAGAAAGCAGAAACTGGACCCCTTCCTGACACCTTACACTAAAATTAACTCCAGATGGATTAAAGACTTAAACATAAGACCTGGCACCATAAAAACCCTAGAAGAAAATCTAGGCAAAACCATTCAGGACATAGGAGTAGGCAAGGACTTCATGACCAAAACACCAAAAGCATTGGCAACAAAAGCCAAAATAGACAAATGGGACCTAATCAAACTCCACAGCTTTTGCATGGCAAAAGAAACAGTCACTAGAGTGAATCAGCAACCAACAGAATGGGAAAAAATCTTTGCAGTTTACCCAACTGAGAAAAGGGCTGATATCCAGAATTTACAAATAACTCAAACAGATTTACAGAAAAAAAAAAAAAACAAGCCCATTCAAAAATGGGCAAAGGATATGAACAGACACTTTACAAAAGTAGACCTACATGAGGCCAACAAACACATGAAAAAATGCTCATCATCACTGGTCATTAGAGAGATGCAAATCAAAACCACATTGAGATACCATTTCATGCTGGTTAGAATGGCAATCATTAAAAAATTTGGAGACAACAGATGCTGGAGAGGATGCCGAGAAATAGGAACACTCTTACACTGTTGGTGGGAGTGTAAATTAGTTCAACCATTGTGGAAGACAGTGTGGCGATTCCTCAAGGGCCTAGAAATAGAAATTCCATTTGACCCAGCAATCCCATTACTGGGTATATATCCAAAGGACTATAAATCGTTCTACTATAAGGACACATGCACACAAATGTTCATTGCAGCACTGTTTACAATAGCAAAGAACTGGAACCAACCCAAATGCCCATCGATGATAGACTGGACTGGGAAAATGTAGCACATATACACCATGGAATATTATGCAGCGATCAAAAATGACAAGTTTATGTCCTTTGTAAGGACATGGATGAATCTGGAGAACATCATTCTCAGCAAACTGACACAAGAACAGAAAATGAAATACCACATATTCTCACTCATAGGTGGGTGAGAAAAATGAGAACACATGAACACAGGGAGGGGGGTACTACACACTGGGGTCTATTGGGGGGAATAGGGGAGGGACAGCAGTGGGGGGGAGCTGGGGAGGGACAGCCTGGGGAGAAATGCCAAATGTGGGTGAAGGGGAGGAAGGCAGCAAAACACACTGCCATGTGTGTACCTATGCAACTATCTTGGACGTTCTGCATATGTACCCCAAAACCTAAAATGCAATAAAAATTAAAATATATATAATATATTATATATAATATATAATTTACATATTATATATTATATATAATAGATATAATTTACATATTATATAATATTATATATAATACATATAATTTACATATAATATAATATATTATATATAATATATATAATTTACATATTATATAATATATATTGTATATTATATATAAATATGTAATATATAATATATATTGCAACAGATACATGGAACTGGTGCTTTGTTGATCTTATGATGATAAACTCTCTACAGTGATTGAGATGGAAGTGCTTCCTTTAGTTCTTTTATTTCTTCTATACCATTCTTTCCCTAGAACAAAAGTATGATGAAGCTAATCATATTCTAGCCATGAAAAGAATAGGTGCCTTAAGTTTAGTTCTATCATCAACAGCAAAGACTTCAACCCAGTTACCCATTTACCTCCCAATAGTGCTGTGACCTAAAGAAACAAACAGAAGCCACTGAGGATCATGGTGAAAGAGAGGCTTGAATTTGGTTATTATGAATCATTCAAGGTGATATTTTCTTTGTTTTGCTTCCCCTTTTAGGTTGTTTATATTCTTAGGGGACAATTTTAAGAGTTAAAAGACAGGAAAATTTTGGGGGCTTTTTTTCATCCCTTATGAAGTAAAGAACTCTATAAATATTGGTTAAATGTTAAATACATTTGCCATGTTCCCTCAGAAGTTAAGTGTGTTATGTAACTGTCATTTGGGAGGGGAAAAATAAAAGCAAGAAGTCTAATTTCTTTTTCAGACATAGAAATAGAGCTCTCTCATGGGTGTCTAGAATGCCTTGTTTTTTGTTGTCTCTTGACATGTAATTAAAGAAGGGATCATGTAATTAAAATGTTCTGTGTAATTAATAGTATTTTAGAATTATATCAATAGCTCTATCAATTACGGTAACCTTCCTTTTCATTTCCAGTAAGGTCGATCAATGATAAATGAAGCCCCATAACCAAAGAGACAATCAGATAATGCAGCCAGGGCTCAAAGATGAGCTTTAAGTATAATCCAATAATTAGATAGTGTTTTACAGCAGAAGAGTTAAAATAGCAGGCATTTTTTCATCCTGAAGAAGAAAACACCGAGAATTTTGTAAATATTATTTGTGAAAACTATATAAGACTTTATACAGGACAAAGGTTATCAGCACAGGACCAGGTTCTGGAGGATTGTTGGGAGGTGAGTCTCAGACCTATATGCACTTAAAAAGCTTCACGGATGTTCTGCATGCACACTAAGGTTGTGAACAATTGCTCTTATCACTTACTCTCCCATCTTGAATGAAATAATGTAGGTGTTTGTAGACTCCTTATATTCCAGGGTCTCTTGTCATAAAATGCTTAGTTCAGCTCATAGGCAATTATGACCCCAATATTCTATTCCTAGTAGAATATTTCTTACACAGAGATCTAATTTTGTTTCATTCTCAAAGGAAACTTGGAGAAACATATTATCCTCCTGATTTTACACATGAAGAAATGAAAGCTCAGAAAGTATTAGTGACTTGTTGCATATAATAATGCATAGTAACCACAGTCTGGGTAGGGACTGTCAGATTTCAAACCTGCCCTGGAAAATGGATCTGAACACCTAAGGCAGATTGGAATTTAAAAACCTGTTACATTGACTGTCACTGATATCAGAATCAGAAATGAGAACTGAAATACTTGACAACTGGTATAATTTATTGATTTCAATATTTGTTCATGCCAAGAAACTATGCTCATTCACACATTATCCACACTTGTTCAGATATTACCATGCGGTGGTTGGTGCAATCCAAACACAAAGTAGTTTTTAAAAAAATTGTATTATTTTTATTTTTCTTACAACACAGAATTTCACAGTGGCCTATATATCTATATATTTATATATATTTATATATATATGTTTTGTGAAACATAGTGGCAGCATCTTCAAATTCAACTACCAAATCTTATTCCCAGTGAAGTTGCAATTTTATTTGTCTTCTTAAGTCATTTATCTTGGTCTCGATGTTGCCACAGACATTCCTCATGTGTTACTAGAAGGATAATTTAATTGTACACCTCTCTTATTAGCTTCATGTCCTATATTGGCCTTCCTTTTTTCTACCACTAAGTTGGTATATACCTTTATCAATTTTTCTATTCTGCACATGCCATATAAATGAAATTGTACAATATGTGGCCTTTTCTGTCTGTTCTTTTATCGTTTAGCATAATGGTTTTAAAGTTTATATATGTTGTAGAATGTATCACAACATAATGTTTTCAAAGTTTATCCATATTGTAAAATATATCAGTACTTCATTTCTTTTTATTGCAAAATAATATTCAATTCTATGTTTCTCCACTCATCAATTGGTAGGCATTTGGGTTGTTTACCCTTTTTAATTATTATGAGCAATGTTGCTATGAGCATTCACGTACAAGTTTTTGTATGAACATTTGTTTTCAAATTTCTTTGTTACATATAACTAGAGGTAGAATATTGGGGTCATATTGTAACTCTATATTTAACAGTTTAAGGAACTACAAAACTATTTTCCAAAGTGTTACACTGTTTTTCAATTCCACCAGCAATGTATGAAGGTTTCAATTTTTCCATATCCTTGCCAACATTTGTTACTGTTAATCTTTTTTATTTTAATCACCTTACTGCTGAGAAGTGTTTCCTCATTCTGGTTCTGATTTGCATTTCTCTAATGACTAATGATGCTTAGTATTTTTATGTGCTAATTGGCCATTTGTAGGTCTTCTTTGGAGAAATCCTTATTCCTTTGCCCATTTAAAAATTGTATAATTTGTCTTTTTATTGTTAATTATGAATTATTCATGTAGTCTGAATGCAAGTCCTGTATCAAATATGATTTTTAAGTATGTCTCCTGGTCTATGAATGTCTTTTTACTTTCTTGATGTCCTTTGAAGCATAAAAGTTTTAAATTTTGACGAAATTCAGTTTATTTATTTTGTTACTTGTTATTTTGGTGTTATATCTAAGAAACCATTACCCTATCCAAGGTCATGAAAATTTATCTATATTTCTTCCCCAAGAGTTTTGTAGTATTGACACTTTCATTTAGGTCTTTGATTCATTTTGAGTTCATTTTTGTACATTGTATGAGGCAGGTATTTCATTTCATTCTTTTGCATGTAGATAGATATCCAGTTATCCCAGTACCATTTGTTGAAAAAACAATTTTTTTCTATTAATCTATATGACTATTCTTATGCTGCGCCACACTGTCTTTATTATTGTAGCTTTTTAGTAGTCTTTGAAATTGGGAAGAGTGACTCCTGCAACTTTTTTCAAAGTTTTCAGAATTTTTTGGCTATTCTGAGTTCCTTGTATTTCCATATAAATAAATGTTGAACCAGCTTTTCAATTTCTGTGAAAAGAAAGTGCCACAATTTTTTATAGGGATTTTGATGAATCTGCTGATCAATTTGGTGGACATTATTGTCATTTAAAAAATATTATGTCTTCTAACTCATGACTATGGAATGTCTTACCATTTATTTATGCCTTCATTAATTTACTTGAGCTATGTTTTAAAATTTTTAGTGTACAAATCTTGGGTTTTTTTGTTAAGTTTATTTCTAAGTAATGTTTTTATTGCTATTGTAAATGAAATTTTATTTAAATTTAATTTTGCATTTCCTATTACTACCATATAGAAATACAGTTGATTTTTTAGTATTGTCCTTGTATCTGCAAACTTGCTGAACTTGTCTATTATTTCAAATAATATTTGTGACTTCTTTAGGATTTTTCTACATATATAAGATCATGGCATCGACAAATTGAGATAGTTTTACTTCTTTCTTTCCAATCTGGATGCTGTTTTTCTTTTTTCCTATCTATTTCCCTGACTAGAACCTTCAGTACAATGTTGAGTGGAAATTGCGAGTGACATCCATTTCTTGTTTCTTATCTTAGGGGGAAATATTCAGTTCTTCACCATTAAATAGAATCTTAGGTGTGGGTTTTTCATAGACACCTTTATCGGGTTAAGAGTGTTCTCATCTCTTTCTAGTTTGTTGAGTACTTTTATCATTGAAACATGTTACTTTTTTTTTTGATGGAGTCTTGCTCTGTTGTCAGGCTGGAGTGCAGTGGCATGATCTTGGCTCACTGCAACCTCTGCCTCACGGGTTCAAGCAATTCTCCTGCCTCAGCCTCCAGAGTAGCTGGCATTACAGGCATCTGCCACCATGCCTGGTTAATTTTTGTATTTTTAGTAGAGATGAGGTTTCACCATGTTGTCCAGGCTGGTCTGGAATCTTGACTTCAGGTCATCTGCCTGTCTCGGCATCCCAAAGTGCTGGATTACAGACATGAGCCTCCAGGCTGTTCTGGAATCTTGACCTCAGGTCATCTGCCTGTCTCGGCATCCCAAAGTGCTAGATTACAGACATGAGCCACCATGCTGGGCCAGAAGCATGTTACATTTTGTCAAATGTGCTCTCTCTCTCTGTGTTGAGATGATTAGGTGGATTTTTTCCTTTATTCTGTTAATATAGTATATCATATTAATTGATTTTTCATATGTTGCACCAGCCTTGTATTCCTAAGACACTTGGTCATGATGTGTAATTCTTTTTATGTTATTGCCTTTAGTTTGCCAGTATTTTGTTGAGGGTTGTTGTGTCTACATTCATAAGGAATGCTGCTGTCTACTTTTCTTGTGATGTGTTTGTATGGTTTTGATATTAGTGTAATACAAGATTCCTAAAATGAATTGGAAAATGTTTCTTTTTTCTTTAAAGAAGGATTTGTGAAGGATTGTCATGGTTTTCTTTAAATGTTTGGTTTAATTCACCATTTGAAGCCATGTGAGCCTGGCCATAAATATGTGGAAAGTTTTAAAATTACAAATTCAATCTCTTACTTGTTATAGATGTACTCAGACATTTTTATTTCTTCTTGAGTCATTTTTGGTAGGATTTTGTTAATTTCAGCTAGTCTATCTGTTTTGTTGGCATAGAGTTTTTTTTCATAGTATTCCTTATAAACCTTTTTATTTATGTAAAGTTGGTAGTGATAGTTTCTCTTTCATTTCTGATTTTAATAATTTGAGTCTTCTTTCTTTTCTTTGTTCAATCTCCCTGAAGTTTTGTCAATTATATTAATTTTTTTAGAGAATCAACTTATATACTTTGAATTTCTTTATTGTTTTTCTATTCTTTATTTTCATTAATTTTTGCTATTATCATTTCCTCTCTTCTGCTTGCTTTCAATTTATTTTCTTTCTAGTTTCTTAATATTAAAGGTTATGTTATTGATTTATGTCTTTTTTATAATAGGCTTACAGCTATGAATTTCTCTTTAAGCACTGCTTACTGCATTCCATAAGTTTTGGTATGTTGTGCTTTTGTTTTCATTTTTCTGAAACTATTTTTAATATCCCTTCGAAATTCTGCTTTGGCACATTGCTAATTAAGAAGCATGTTGATTGTTTCCACATATTCATGAATTTCTGAATTTTCATTTTTTATAGTTGTGGTTAGAGAACATACCTTGTATGATATAAAAGATTTAAAATGTATTGAGACTTGTTTATGGCAAGTCTCATATTGTATGGTCTATTCTGCAAGATGTTCCAGATGTACTTAAGAATGTAAATTCTGCTGTTGTTTGGTAGAGTATTCTGCAGATGTCTGTTAGGTCTACTTGGCTTATGGTGTTATCTAAGTCTTCTATTTGTTGGTTGGTGTTCTGCCTAATTGTTCCATTCATTATTGAAAGTCTGATATTGAAGTCCCCAGCTATTATTTTTTACTTGTCTGTTTCTTCCTTCGATTCTGTCACTTTTTGTTTTATGCTTTTGGAGGCCCTATTTTTAAGTGTATATATGTTTATACTTGCTGTGTCTTCCTGGTTAATTGACTGATTTATCTTTGTAAAATATCTGTTTATGTCTCTAGTGACAAGTTTTGTCTCAAAGTTTACTAGTTCACTAGTAGCATAGTCACTGAAGTTTTCTTTTCATTGTTATCTGTATGATGTGTCTTTTTTCATATTTTTACTTTCAACCTATTAATGTTCTTGAATATTAAGTCTATATTTTATGGACAGCGTATGGATCATTTTTTAAATAAAATTTATCTGGCTTGGTGCAGTGGCTTGTCTGTAATCTCAGCATTTCATGGTAGAGTAGGGTGAGGCAGAAGGATTCCTTGAGGCCAGTAATTTGAAACCAGCTTGGACAACAGAGCAAGGCTCTATCTATAAGAAACCAAAAAACCCAAACCAAAAACAAGTAACAACAAAATAGTTCTGCTCATCTCTTTCTTTTCTTTGGAGTGTTTAATCTACTTTCATTTAATGTAATTGCTGATAAGGTAGGATCAGCCTGCCATATTGCTATTTGTTTCTAATATTCTTATATCATTATTGTTCATCTAGCCCTCCATTACTGCCCTCCTTTGTATTAAATAAATATTTTCTCATTTATCCTTTAAATTTCCTTGGTGTTTTTCATACATTAAATTTTAAAAAGTTATTGTCTTATTTGATATGCTGGAGGTTACAATTAATTTTTTTAACTTAATGTAATCCTCCATTTTGAATAAATGTCAACACAATTTCAATAATATACAAAAATACTTTATCCCAATATTTCCTCCTCCCTTATTTTTATTGTTGCTTTTGTATAAATTACATCTTCATATAAACACATCAACTGAGATTTATAATTATTGCTTTGTGCAGTTGATTTTTAAAGCATTTGGGAGATCAAAAGAGATAGAATAAAAATACCTTTATACTATCTTCTGTTTACCCATTAGTTACCTTTATCCACATTTCTTTTTTTAGTGTGAAGTTGTATTCCTGTTTTAGTATCTTTTCTTTTTAGCCAGAAAGTCTGCCTTTAATAATTTAGTGTTTCTATCATGTGTCATGACCAAGTGGGATTTATCCTTGGTATTCAAGGATGATTCAACATATACAAATCAATGTTATATATCATATCAACAGAATGAAGGATAAAAACCATATGATTATTTCAATTGAGCTGAAAAAGCATTTGATAAAGTTCAACATCTCTTCATAATAAAATACCCCCAAAAACTGAGAATAGAAAGAACATACTTCAACATAATAAAAACCATATATGAAAGACCCATAGCTAGTACCACAATGAATGGGAGAAAACTGAAAGCCTTTTCTCTAAAATCTGGAACATGACAAGGATTCCCAGTGTCGTCACTGTTATTCAACTTAGTAGTGGAAGTCTTAGCTAGAGCAATACAAGAAAAAGATATAGAGGGAATCCACATTGGACATGTGTAAGTCAAATTATCCTTGTTTGCAGATGATGTGATCTTATACTTAGAAAAACCTAAAGACTCCACAAGAAAACTATTATATTAGAACTAATAAACAAATCTGGTAAAGTAGCAAGCTACAAAATTAACATGCAAAAATCAGTAGCATTTCTATGTGTCAACAGTGAACAATGTGACAAAGAAATAAAAAATATCCCATTTGCAATAGCCACACATAAGATTAAATACCTATGAATTAACCAAAGAAGTGAATGATCTCTATGATGAAAACTATAAAACATTGATACAAAAATTGAAGAGGACACAGAAAAATGGAAAGATATTCCATGTTCATAGAGGAAGACTCTGTATTGTTAAAATGTTTGTACTACCCAAAGAAATGTACAGATTCAGTGCAATCCCTATCAAAATACCAATTATATTCTTCACAGAAATAGGAAAAGTAATCCTAAAATTTATATGGAACCACAAAAGACCCAGAATATCCTAAGCAAAAAGAACAAAACTAGGGGAATCACATTAACTGACTTCAAATTATACTACAGAGCTGCAATAACCAAAACAACATGGCACTAGCATAAAAATATACACATAGACCAATGGAACAGAATAGAGAACATGGAAACAAATCACCACACCTAGAGTGAACTCATTTTTGACAAAGGTGCCAAGAACAGACACTGGGAAAAATACAGTCTCTTCAGTAAATGGTACTGGAAAAACTGGATATCTATATGAAGAATAATGAAACTAAAGCCTTATCTCTCATTAATTACAAAAATCAAATCAAAATAAATTCAGACTTAAATCTAATCCCTCAAACCATGAAACTACTATAAGAAAACTTTGGGGAAATTCTCCAGGACATTGGTCTGGACAAAAACTTCTTGAGCGATATACCATAAGCATAGGCAACCAAAGGAAAAATGGACAAATGGGATTACATCCAGTTAAAAAGCTTCTGCACAGCAAGGATTTAATCAATGAAATGAAAGGACAATCCACAGAATGGAAGAAAATATTTGCAAACTACCCATCTGACAAGGGATTAATAATCAAAATATATGGAGAGTGAAAACAACACTATAGGAAAAAATCTAATAACTTCATCAAAAGATTATCAAAAGATTTGAATATAAATTTCTCACAAGAAGACATATACAAGTGGAAAAGAGGCATATGAAAAGGTTCTCAACCTCATTGATCATTGGAGAAATGCAAATGAAAAATATAATGAGCTATCATGTTACCCAGTTAAAATGGCTTATATTAAAAAGACAGGCAAAAACAAATGCTGGTAAGGATGCAGAGAGAAGGGAAACCTTGTACACTGTTGGTGGGAATGTAAATTAGTACAACCACTATGGAGGATAACAACCATACGGAGTACAACCATATGGAGTTTCCTCAGAAAACTAAAAATAGAACTATCATATTGTCCAGCAATCCCACTGCTGGATATATACCCAAAGAAAAGGAAATCAGTATATTGAAGAGATATCTGCACTCCTATGTTTATTGTAGGACTATTTACAGTAGCTAAGATTTGGAAGGAACCAAAGTGTCTATCAACAGATGAATGGATAAAGAAATTATGGTACATATACACAATGGAGTATTCTCCAGACATAAAAATAATGAGATCTAGTCAAGTAATTTAAAACAATATGGATTGAACTGGAGATCATTATGTTAAGTGAAATTAGCCAGGAACAGAAAGACAAACATTACATGTTCTCATTTATTTGTGGGATCTAAAAAGCAAAACAATTAAACTCATGGAGATAGAGAGTTGAAGGATAGTTACCAGAGGCTGGGAATGGTAGTGGGATGTTTGTGGGGAAGGTGAGGAGTATTAGTGGGTACAAAAAATACTTAGAATAAATGAATAAGACCTATTTGATAGCACAACAGGGCGACTATAATAAATAATAAACTTAATTGTACATTTAAAAATAAAGAGTGTAATTGGATTGTTTGAAATTCAATGGGTAAATGCTTGAGGGAATGGATATTCCACTACTCATAATGTGCTCATTTCACATTGCATGCCTATATCAAAACATCCCATGTACCTCATAAATACATACAACTACTATGTACCCACAAAAAAATTAAAAATTAAAATCATATTTCTTATAGAGTAGGTCTAATAGCACCAAATTTTCTAACTTTTTTCATTATGAAAATATTTTTTATTTTCACAAAAGTGTTCCCAACCACTGGAACACAAAAGGTACACAAACACATAAAAGCATGAAAGGAGCTAAGAACATATAGTTGTGAAGATACCTGATTGTAGAAAAACGTATAGTTTTGTTTATAATAAAGACTTTAGTTTTTTAGAGCAGTTTTAGGTTCATAGCAAAATTGAGAGGAAAGTATAGAGAATTCCCATATCTCCTTTGCTCCCATACATATGTGTATCTTTCCCCATGATCAACATCCCCACCAGAGTGCTACATTTGTTGCAATTGATGAAACTGCATGAACACATCATCATAACCCTAAGTCCATAGTTTGCATTAGGGTTGATTCTTGATGTACATTCTATGTGTCTGGATTGGTTTTTAACTAACATCTTGAGTACAGAGCCTTTCCCACCGAGTGAGTTCTGTATCAGGTCAAATAAAGACATGTCCTATAAATGGGGCCTTTCCAGGGAGCTGCTGCACACATCAGTTGCTGTGAATTATCTGTGGGAATGAGCCTTTTCCTAGAGCTCTAAACCCATTCAACCCCCTCTAGTATATGTTGGTTTTAAGAGTTACTGTGATTGTGAGACTTTTGTGGACCTGGGGAGGGGAATGAGATTAGAGCAAATTTAAATACACAATGTTAACTGCACGAAACATCTGATGATTTTCTTGAATAAATCCTTGATGGATTATTTCAAACCTTTGGTTAAATTCTAAAGTTTATTTTGACAATTTTTGCATGTTCCTGTGCCTTTTATGAAAGAGTGGATTTCTGGAGATTCTTATTTCTACCTCTATAAGTGCTTCTTCACTGGCTTTTAAAATAGGTGAAGAACTTGAAGAAGTAGAATTGTAGATAAGGCATGTTCAAATTCAGCCTTAAGGTGATCTAACAAGCAGATGAGTTCAAAGTAGAGCGTTGGCATAGAGCTGAATGGAAAGTGAAGTAAAGAAGGTGAGATTGGCATGTTGGCATGTCCAGTGCTATGATAGGGAGTTTTGATTTGAATAAAAGGTATTTAGAAGGTATTTGCATTCTTGGACTGGGAATAATGTGAAGATAATGGGGTTCAAAGATTCTTGTAATCGTGATATGTAGGATGAAGTGGAAGTGTACAGGAAGGGAGATGAGTTCAGAGGCAGTGGCATTAATCTGCATGTGTGATGCTGAAACCTGGTTTAACATGGACATGGAACAGGAGTGGACCAATCACGGGACTTGGTGATGGACTGGATCTTAGGAGCCAGGAAACCAGAGGACTTTCAAAACATGCAAATGTTGCTGATCTACTTTGCAGGGATGCTTGTAGAGTAATGGTAACAAGGATAGTGGAAAAACAGAAAGGTGACTAATTCTTATTTTGACATCTTAAAGATTCCTTCATTTAACTAAAAGTTGCTTAAGCTTTTTGCAGGTACACAATCATATTAAATGACTAGTGGTTGGTTATTAAAGCCAGAATTTTATGCTGTCAAAAGCTGAATATCTTCAAGTGGCCTCCTAAATCACATTAATTTTTAAAAAAAGAAAAAAATTTCTAAAAGCCTAAATATATTGTAAAATGCTTATCACATTAACTTACTTTTATAATGTGTGATTCTCTGAGAAAGCAAATGTAGTTATTCTAGGTGTTTACATTAATAGTGTTTAATTATTATGCATAGAAATGACAGTTTCACAGCCTCAAATGCATATTAATTGACCAAATAGAGAGTCCTGGGTTCAGGTGTTCGTTGTAATTTATATTACAATGATTTTCTCTGAGCATGTGGATTCATCATTATTTTTCAAGTAACATTCATCTTTTATTTTTCTTTATCCTTTATGAGAGAAGACAATATATGACAAAAGACATGATTATCACTGAAATGGTCACTTTAATTAGTATAATTGAGAAATATTAATTGCTATATGGGACCAAATTCAGATTTCTGGACTTACCCTTCACCTGTGAACACCTCACTTCTCATTCAGTTGTTCACTTCTGAACATACTTCTAACAAGACTGAGATTGAAGATACCAAAACATATTTTTATATTGTCATTGCAATATATTCTTCTTCAGTATTTTGAATAATTATATTATGTGTCAATTTTTTTGTTCTTCCAGATTTGTCAAGGATTGAAGACACAGATTTATATAATTAACCTTTGTTTGGAAGCTTAAAAAATCTATTACGTTGCCATCTTTCTTGTCTCTGTGAAGTAAATGACTACAAAGAAGGTTTTCTTTTAAAAAAAATAATGTTTCTGTTAAAATAGCACAAGGATTGGAAGGTTTTGGGAGGCCATTCAAGTTTTTATCCATATTCTTAAGACTTAATTTTTGTTAATCTTGGTCATTTATATTATTTATTTATCCATTTTTGTTAATTAATTCAATCTTTAACATAAATAATTCAATTTTTTGAAAGCCTACTCTGTGTAAGAATTGTATGGATTTCTGTGAAACATAAAATAGAAGCACACACACCCAAAAGAAACACCAAATGGAGCACTAGCCCATTGGGAAGGTAGAATTTATAAGTAGCTAAAATACCTCAAAATGATAAGAGCCATAAATGATAAGCCCACAGCCAACATCATACTGTATGGGGAAAAGTTGAAAGCATTCTTCATGAGGACTGGAACAAGACAAGGATGCTCACTTTCATCACTTTTATTCAGTGCAATACTGGAAGTCTTAGCCAGAGCAGTCAGGCAAGAGAAAGAAATAAGGAACATCCAAATTGGAAAAGAGGAAGCTAAACTATCTTCTTTTGCAAATGATATGATCTTATACCTTGAAAACTCTAAAGACTCCTCCAAAAGACTCCTAGATCTGATAGATGAATTTACTAAAGTCTCATGTTATAAAATCAACATAAACACAAATCAGTAGCACTGCTATACACCAACAGTGACCAAGCTGAAAATGAAATCAAGAACTCAATCCCATTTACAATAGCTGCAAAATACTATAATATTAATAAAATACCTAATATACTTAACCAAGGACATGAAAGGTCTCTCCAAGGAGAACTACAAAACAGCAACAAAGGAAGTCATAGATGACACAAACAAATGGAAAAACATCCTATTCTTATGGATTGGAAGAATCAGTATTGTGAAAATGACCATATTACTCAAAGCAATCTACAGATTCAGTGCAATTCCTATGAGAATACCAGTGTTTTTCTTCACAGACTTAGAAGAAACAATCCTAAATTTCATAAAGAGCCAAAAAAGCCTGAATAGCAAAAGCAATCCTAAGGAAAAGAACAAATCTAGATGCATCACATTACCTGACTTCACGTTATGCTACAGGACTATAGTAACCAAAATGGCATGGTACTGGTATAAAAGTAGGGACATAGACAAATGGGACAGAATAGAGAACCCAGAAACAAAGCCAACTACCTACAACTAACTAATCTTTGACAAAGCGGACAAAAGCATACAATGGGGAAAGGACACCCTATTTAATAAACAGTGCTGAGAAAATGGAATAGCCACATATAGAAGAATGAAAACTTTGTAAAAAATAACTCAAGATTAATTAAAAACTTAAATGTCAGACCTCAAACCATAAAAATTATAGAAGAAAACAGGAAAAACTCTTCTGGATATTGGCTTAGGCAAATAATTTAGGGCACAGACCCCAAAGCAAATGCAACAAAACAAAAATAAATAAATGTGATTTAATTAAATGAAAAAGCTTCTGCACAGCAAAAGAAATTATGTGCAAAATAAACAGACAACCTACAGAATGGGAGAAAATATTCACAAACTATACACTGACAAAGAACTAATATCCATAATCTATAAGTAACTCAAATCAGCAAGAAAAAACCCAAATAATCCCATTACAAAGTAGACAAGCAACATGAATAGATATTTTTCAAAGGAAGATATTGAAATGGCCAACAAACACATGCTCAATATCACTCATCATCAGAGAAATGCAAATCAAAACCACAGTGAGATACCACATCACCCCAGTCAGAATGGCCATTTTCAAAAAGTCAAAAAGCAATAGATGTTGGTTCCGATGCAGAGAAAAGAGAATGCTTATAAACTGTTGGTGGGAATGTAAGGTAGTACAACATCTATGGAAAACAGTGTGGCAAATTTTCAAATAACTAAAAGCAGATCTACCATTTATTGAGCAATCCAACTACTGGGTATCTACCCGGAGAAAAATAAGTTATTATATTAAAAAGACACTTGTACTTTTGTGTTAATTGCAACACAATTCACAGTTGCAAAGATATGGAATCAATCTCAGTGCCTATCAAGTGATGGTTGGATAAAGAAAATGTGGTACATATACCATGGAATACTACTCAGCCATAAGAAAAAATGAAATTGTGTCTTGTGCAGCACATTGTATGGAACTGTAGGTCATTATCCTAAGTGAAGTAACTTGGAAATGGAAAACCAAATACCACATATTCCTACTTATAATTGGAAGCTAAGTTAAAAGTACACAAAGGCATACTGAGTGATATAGTTGACACTGGAGACACAGAAGAGGGGGAGGTTGGGATGTTCCTACAATTTATCCATGTAACCAAAAAACACTTGTATTCGTAAAGCTATTGAAATAAAAAATTAATAAAACTGTGTACAACAACAGCAACAAAAGTAGCTAACAATAGAAATATTAATTAAATGCAGGCCTGAAAAGCTAATGTGTCATGAAATACTCATTTAATATAAATAAGAATATAACTGTTGTTGGGTTCAGAGAAGAAAGAAAATCAAGAGTAGCCACAAAATGCTTAATGGACTAAGTAGAATTTATAATTGGCTGTGAAGGGAAAGGGAGCATTTCTATAGGTCTGGGAGGCCCCTACTACTCAGAGGGAATAAGGAGAACATGAGCAAGAAGACAGAGGCAGGAATATGTCATTCAGGATGGAGACTACTGAGTATAACAGGCTTATGAGAGAAGAAGATTTATATTGAAAGGTATCTTTGGGGAGTCATTGAAAGTTTTAAAGAATAGGTTGGTATAAAATTCATATTTTTATTCAACAAATAATTACTGGATGATAATGATTGTCCTCTGACAGTACCATAATGTAAGGGTTATAATAGTCCTACCTTTTAAAAATGGTATGAAGCTATAGCTCTCAACCACTATGGGGTTGCTGAAAAGGGCTTGAAAATCCATATAGGTACTAAGCCTTGTCTGAAGAGTAAATAAATGGTAGGTTTTACATATTCATATTTATTATTTTGAAATTTGCATACGTTTTGTTGTGATTAATAAAGATGGAAAATCATTTTTGCTTCCTGATGATTTTTTTTTAATACAGTAGTACAACTAACCTGTTGCAGTTGGGCAAGGAAACTGAGATTCTTTCCCTTGGCTTTGTATTTTCACTTGGAGAGTCATCGATAAGTATGACTGGGCTTCTCTCTGTTCCTGCTCTTTTCTCGGGGAAGTTAACTGACTCCTAAACTTGGGAGCAGAAACTGAGCATGTGTCGCTTATTCTCTTTGTGATCTTCTCACCTGCAGAGAGTATGTAAGGTAAGCCTAGCAATAAAGAACTTGCTTGGGATACCTGATGCCAGTCTTTGTAGTTCTAGGGTATAGGAGTAGGAAGCCTACATTCCAAAGTGCCTAAACCAGGATCTGCTTCATCACTAGCCTTACTGACATTTTAATCTCATTTGCATGACCCCTTTGTTTTATCCACAGTCTGGCAATCTGTGGTCCCTAAGACAGTTCTGACTCACTGCAGGCTAAATCTAGACAAGCTTTTCTATTTACACATTGTATGTGCCTGCTTTTGTGCTACAACAGCAATATTGAGTAGTTGCAAGAGAGACCTTGTGGCCTGCAAAGCCTAAATGTTTACTTTCTGGCTGTTTTGTTGAACCCTGGACTCTTATCTGTAATTTGGAGAGTAAATAAGAAAGTCATTTATTATACTCTCTATATTCCTAAATGAATTCTAATATTATCACTTAGAAAAATCTGTAAAAATTTTTACTTTGAAAAACATGTTTTAGTATTCAGAATGAAGGGAACTCCTTGTAGAAAAAATGGAGCTAAATTAGATGCGAATTTGGAGATTATTTAAAAATGTAACATGGGTATGAGCTGATGAAACTTAAACCAGTTGGTGACTTTGGACATATAAAAATAGTGTGGATTTAGGAGTAATTATGAAGGAAAACGTTTACAGAAGTTGATGAGTGCTTCTTAGTCTTTTTTTTTTTTCTTCTAGACAGTCTTGTTTTGTCGCTAGGCTGGAGTGCAGTGGCACAATCTTGGCTCACTGCAACCTCCACCTCCCAGGTTCAAGCAATTCTCCTGCCTCAGCCTCCCAAGTAGCCGGGATTACAGGAGCACACCACTATGCCTGGCTCATTTTTGTGTTTTTAGTAGAGACAGGGTTTCACCATGTTGGCCAGGTTGGTCTTGAATGCCAGACCTCAGCTTGTTGGCCCTCCTCAGCCTCCCAAAGTGCTGGGATTACAGATGTGAGTCACCACACCCGACTTGATGATGACTTCTTTACAGAAACAGTAAGCATTATAGAACAAGAGAAAGATAAATGCCTTCAAGGGTCCAAGCCTAGGTGAATGTTATCCTCTTTGTCATCTTCTTATTGGTGAACTACATTCTAATTCTTTTGACTTCTTATTGACTTACATAAACCATCTAGGTCTTTTATTGAGGATTTGTGCTAAGATGGTTCCTATTTAGTTTTGCCTGACATTTGGCATATTTTAAGTTGTATTTGTATGATTAATTACAGAGATTATTCTTGGGATTTCACCATTTCCAATTTTACCTGGCGTATGCAGATTTCCACACAATAGTACCAGAAATAAAAATCAAAGCTCATTTGTATTTGAAATGGTATCATCTCTTTCCTCAGGTAGTATTTAGAGTCACAAACTAAATTTTTTCCCTGAAAATCATATGTACATATAAATTTTTTAAAAATCAAGCGAAGCAAAAGAGAATGTGATCTCATTTCCCAATGCTGAACACCAAGGGTTTCTAATAATATCTTCTAGAAATATTCCAGGCATATGTAATTTGAGTGCATACTTTTTTCACACGAATGTGAACATATGATATTCGTCTTCTTCCCTTTGCTTCTTGTTTTAGTTCAACATATCTGTACTTGCACATTTATCTCATTTTAAAAATTACTGAATAGTAATAATGGCTACATTGATTGATCACTTAGGCTATTAGACACAGACTAAGCACTTTATAAAATGAATCATTTTATTATGAAATAAATAATTTTATTCATGTTATTTTCCTACTTTTTAATGGGGTTGTTTGCTTTTTGCTTGTAATTTTCTAAAAGTTTTTTTATAGATTCTGGATATTAGATCTTTGTCAGATGCATACTTTGCAAATATTTCCCCCAGTTCTGTAGATTGTCTGTTTACTCTGTTGATGGTTTCTTTTGGTGTGCAGAAGCTCTTTAGTTTAATTAGGTCCCATTTGTCAATTTTTGATTATGTTGCAATTGTTTTTGGCGTCTTCCTCATGAAATCTTTGCTCAGTTCTATTTCCAGAATGGTATTTCCTAGGTTATTTTTCAGGGTTTTTATAGATTTAGGTTTTATATTTAAGTCTTTAATCCGTCTTGAGTTGATTTTTTTTTGTATATGGCTTAAGGAAGGGGTCCAGTTTCAATTTTCTGCATATGGCTAGCCAGTTATCCCAGCATCATTTATTGAATAGGGAGTCCTTTTCCTGTAGCTTATTTCTATCAGGTTTGTTGAAGATCGATGGTTGTAGTTGTGTAGCCTTATTTCTGAGCTCTCTACTCTGTTCCTCTGGTCTATATGTCTGTTTCAGTACCAGTACCATGCAGTTTTGGTTACTGTAGCCTTGCAGTATATAGTTTGAAGTCAGGTAATGTGATACCTCCAACTTTGTTCTTTTTGCTTAAGATTGCCTTGGCTATTTGGGCTCTTTTATTGGTACCATATGATTTTTAAAATAGTTTTTTTCTCATTATGTTAAGAATATCATTGGTTGTTTGATAGATTTTAATTCAAAATTATTTACTTTATTATTTCATTCACAACTACCAAACAAAACCTTGAAGCAGATGCTATTTTGCAGATGAGAAAACTGTAAGACTTTGCCAAGGCAACTTTGGTTAAAAAGGCAGAGTTGGGATTCTGACTCCAGTTAAAGGGCTAATGCTCTTTAACTACTATTCCTGTGCTTCCCAAGTGTATTTCACCAACTGTGTGCATCAAAATGACCTGGGATAATTGTAAAATACAAATCTCCATGGTTACCACCAAAGATTCTGATTTAGCGAGAATGTGGGGGATAGGCACATATCTGGATTACTTCACAAGTGATCCTGGTGGACTTTGCACAGTCTAAAGTCTGTAGACCTCTATTTATACTATATTGCCTGTTTACATCAACAATACTTATTTATTAAAGGTACTCTTAAAATGTGCTTTAAGTATTTTAATACCTATTATACTTTTGGGAATTTTATCAAGAATAAAGATGACCCCCCCTTTTGTTGATATTTCCTAGTTGTTATTTTTTTTCCCAAGGAGTAAAGACGTATAAATGCTAAGAGATTAGTCAAAAGTTTCTCAACCAGTACCTATTACTGTTTTTTTTTTTTTAACTCTATATTGGTTTGCTAGGGCTTCTGTAAGAAAGCAGTACAAACTACATACCTTAACAAAAATTTATTGTCTCACAGTTCTAAATGCTAAAAGTTCAAAATTAAGGTGTCATCAGGACTGGTTCCTTCTGAGGTCTGTGAGAGAGAATTTGTTCCATTCCTGATGGTTTTCTGACAATGTCTGGCATTTCCTGGCTTGTGGCAGCATAACTCCAGTCCTCATATGAAGTTGTACCTTTGTGCAAGTCTGTCTCCAGATTTCTTCTTTTTATAAGGACACTTGTCATTGGATTGGGGTCCACCCTAATAACCTCATCTTAATTTAACTAATTGCATCTGCATTGACCCTATTTCTAAATAATGTCACATTCTTATGTACTAGGGGTTAGGACTTTGACATATGAATTTCGGGAGGACATAGTTTAACCCATAACATACCCAAAGTAACATTCTTAGATAGTACCCACACTGGTTTCTCAGAACCTTGTTGAGATCTTTGCTTTGTTTCCAAAGGTTAATTTGCTACCTCCAATTTTGAAGTGGCTGAGCAAGCAAGCCTTATCTAAGAATTAAACTCCATGGGGTTTCATCAGTAACTCCTTCTAAAGAGGGTTGCTATCCTGACACTCATTCACAGCTTTGATGATTGATATTGGCTAAATCTGATTAGTTTTTCTCATGCATGACACTAAGTGTCAGGCTTCCCTTCACCCCCACTCTCATTTTATTATAAGCATACAGAGTATCCAGTATATAGCATTTTTTAGATAGAGTGATAATTATGCAATGCATGTAAATGGTGTTTAGTATCATGCTTTAGAAATAATAATGGTAGTTTATCAATCCCATCTGTTCCCAGGTGAGGGAAAAATTTTAACATGGCAAAAGTTCTAAAGTGCATGCTGTCTAAGATCTGCTTTCTAAAGATCGCCTGTAACAAATGGCAAATTAACCTGAAAGAGGTTTACATCAATTCACACTTTAACTAACAGATGGTTAGTCTGTTAACTTTTATATAAAGTGCCCATTTTTTCAAACCCTCACTAACACTATGTATTATCTACAGCAATTTGATCAAGAATGCTATGTCATGTTGCTTTAATTTACATGTATTTAATCATAAATGAAGTTGAGTATCTTTTCATATAAGAATTTCCGGTTATTTTTGTAACTGCTTCTAATCTTTGCCTATTTTTTTAATCTTAGGTTGATGGTCTCTTTCATCTCAATTTGTTATTCTCTATATATTAAAAAGATTAAACCTTTGTTATATTTGTCAAATAATTTTCTCAAATTTTTCATTTATCGCTTGATCTTTATGATATTTTAGTTGCTTTATGTAAATTTAATAGACTATATATTTTATATTGAAAAAAATTTATCAAGATTTTTCTCTACAACTTTGGTTATGTGTCTGGTCAAAATCATTCTTATTTCAAGATTATTATAACAACTATATTTGCTAATTGTTTAAACCTTTATCAGGAGTTAATTTGGTATGAGGAATGTAGTGGTAATTCAAATTTATTATTTCTTTCTAAATGACTAGTTGGTTACCTTACTGACAATTATTATATAACCCATGGTTTTCTTACTGATTTGAAATACCACCTTTATAATGTAATAAATTTCTGCAAGTATCAGAGCTTTTTTTCTTAAGTAATTTTTCTATTCTCTTACCTTTCAATTATTGTACCAGCGCCATTTGTAGTTTACATAAATATCTGATGAAGGTTGATCTCCACCTCCTCCATTACCTTTCTCTTTTCAAATTGATACCTGGCTATTGTCACACATTTATTTTTCAAAATTCACTTTAGGCTTACTTGTCAAGAAGTTGGAGTGGGAGGGAAACTGTATTGCAATTGTACTGCATTAAATTTGAAATCAAGAAAGAATCACCATCTTTAAAATATTGAGTAATAGAACAAAATGATAAGGTATATTTCCCCACTGGTGTCCAATTTTATGTCCTCTCAGCCCTTGCATCCCTATGTGATGCCTTCTGCTGGTGTGTTATTGTGTAAGTTTCCTAATGCTGCTGTAACAAATTACCACACATTTTATGGCTTAAAAACAACACAAATGTATTATTCTTCAGTTCTGGAGGTCTAAAATGGGCCCTACCAGTTGAAAATATAGAAAAGGCCACTTTCATTTCTGGAGGTTCTAGGAAAGAATCTGTTTTCTTGACTTTTCCAGCTTCTAGAAGCTGCTGCTCACAGTCCTTGATTCATGGTGATATGGATTGGCTGTGTCCCCACCCAGATCTCATCTTAAATTGTAGCTCCCAGAATTCCCATAATTCCCATGTTGTGGGAGGGATCTGGTGGGAGATAATTGAATCATGGGGGCGGTTCCCCCATACTGTTCTTGCGATAGTGAATAAGTCTCAAGAGATCTGATGATTTTATAAAGGGTTTCTCCTTTTTCTTGGCTCTCATTCTCTCTTGCCTGGTGCCATGTAAGACGTCCCTTGCTCTTCTGCCATGATTATGAGGCCTCCCAGCCATGTGGAACTGTGAGTCCATTAAATCTCTTTTTCTTTATAAATTACTCAGTCTTTGGTATGTCTTTATCAGCAGCTTGAAAATAGACTAATACGCATGGCTAACTTCGAGCTCCAAAACCAGTGCCAGCCAGTCAAATACCTCGTGTTGCATCACTGACACTGACTCTCCTTTCTCCCTCTTCTACTTATGTCCTTTTTGAGTTTATTGGACCACCTGGATAATGTAGTATGATCTTCTCATAACAAGATCTTTGACTTACATCTGCAAAGTCTCTTTTGCTATGTATTACATAATGTATTCCTAGTTTCCAGGAATTCAGACATGGACATCTTTCAGAGCCATTTTTCTGCCTACCACTGTTATGTGATGCTCCTTCCCATATGGCTGATGGCTGCCTTTCTGTCATTAATTCTTTGCTCCCACCTAATATATCTTATTTTTCTACTGATTTCATATTCATGTTGCAGTTTTTCCTATTTGAATGTCAAATGTAAATCTTTAGGGGATACTTTTTCTTGATATTGTGGGAAGATGTTAGAGTAGTCAGACCACTTCCAAAAACTTTTCCCTACCTTGAGTCATTTGGAACTGTGAGTCACTGCTAACTTTTAAAAAGTCACAAACCCACACTCTCTTGTGTTATTATTACTTTCCCTGTTATCAGAAAAAATTCGGGAAGCAGCAAAGAAATACAGGTAGCTTTTATCATCATACAAAACTTCTTTTCTGATTGTCTCATTTACTTACCATCTGAAAACTCATCTAATTCAAACTGCTGTCTTCTATACTCAGAAGATGCCTTGTATAGATCAGGCTAGGCTTGAGGACTCCAGGACAGAGAATCTGCTACTTGCTAAGCAGCCAGTTTTACACTGCAAAACTCTAATTGTTAGAAATCTTATCATTAACTGCAATATCTGTCCATTACCATCTCCCCATCTGCATTATTTCTACTCCCTTAGAGAAAGATAACAATTCTAATCACTCTCTTACCTTTTAAATGTTTGTCATACACATTCCTCAGCACCTTTCTTATTTAATCTTTTCTCACATGATATGGGTTTAATACTCACCATCTTCCTTGCCTGTGTTCAGAGAAAACAGTCCCTTTGGTCTTTGTCTCTCCTCAAGTGTCAGCCCCAGCACCAAGCTGAGTGCACCACGTGTGGTCTCCCCATAGTGTCAGTTAAGATGCTTTAGTTTCCCCATGTGGTTGAGAATAGAGCTGTACTAGGAAGCAAGTTCACTGAGCTGCCCTGTCAAAGTAATCTAGAAAGGCCTCTAGGTTACCTCATGATTTTAAGAACGACATCATTGGTACTTTTGGGTAACTACTGTGCCTACATCTGGGTTCCTGATTGTTGCTAAGATCTTTAATAAGTCAGAAAGCCAAGTCTCCCCCCAGTCTCTTTAATGAATAAAATCTTGCACAGCCTTACTTAAGGCAATTCAGCATAATCCAGTTAGCCTACCTTTTAAGAAATTGTAAAGCCAGATTATTTCCAATACTAATTAGTACAGACAAGGGGAGGCCTGTCACTCTTTCTAGGCTAAATATCATACTTGTATTAAATCTGCCAGTGTCACATTAATGTCTTTAACTGGCATATTACACTCTGACTCATACTGTCAGCTGTAACCCCTAATATTTTTTTCATAGTATTGCTAACCCACATACCTCCATGATGAATTTTTATAACTCTTTTCTCTACTAAAGCATAGAACCTTTTACTGAGTCACTAATAAAGTTTCACTTTTTATATTCAGCCCACCACTGATGGTTTTAAATTTTATAGAAACACAGTGTAAACAACATATGAATGCTTATTATATAAATTTCTTATTGCTAATATTTATTTTTCTTGTGGGGGCATAATGTTCTCTTGATTTATTAAGTGCTGTCAATATGCATGATTAGTCACTTTGAAGCAGTATTATTCAGCCTACAAATTGCACAATTGACAGTAGCAAGTAGGATAGAGCAATCTAAGCAAGCCAAAGCATCAAAGCAAAACATTCCCCCAGGAGCTATAAATTTAGGTGGCACAGGGCCTTAAGGACCTGTTTAGGATTCAGGGACTGGACATTAGTCTCTTGGAAGAGAACTGTCAAAGACTAAGGCAGAGAACACAGTCCTAGGTCTGCTACTATTATAAAAATTCGAGTACAAAAACAAGTCTAGAACCCATAATTAGGCATTAGAAAAATTGTATGGAAAAGACTAGGAAGGACTTTGTATTGTGCTTTGAGAGCCAGCTTACCTGCAATAGAATAGAACATAAGGTAAACGTAGAAAGTTTTTGACTCCAATCTCTTGTTATCATAAAGCATTTCTGAACCCACCCAGGACCTAGGGGAACTGGCTGCCCTAAAGAGAAGGGCACAGATCTGGCTGGCTTTGGTACCTGCTGATCACTGAGCCCTAGTACCTTGAGTCAACACAGATGGTAGCCAGATAATGTTCACAGTGGGCCTGGACCAAGACCTGGTGCTATGCTGGCTTCAGGTCTTACTGAGCATAGTTTCAATGGCTGTGGCCACAGGAGTGCTTGCATCACCATATCCCAAGTTCCAGGTGGCTCAGCAGAGAGATACAGACAGAGAGAGAGAAAGACAGATATTGAGAGAGAGAGAGTGACACTGACTGCATTTGTTTAGGAGAAAGTAAGTGAGGAAAGAGAACAAGAGTCTCTGCCTGGTAATCAAGAGAATCCTTTCAGATCTTATCCAAGATCACCAAAATGGTACTTCTATAATGCTGTAAAAACCACAGCATTATTGGGCTTAGAATCTACGTCCCTTTGAGTATCTGGAAAACCTTCCCAAGAAGGACAGGCACAAACAAGCCCTTAATACTGCAATAAAGACCTAATTCTTCAGTGCCTAGACATTGATGAACATCTACAAGCATCAAGACCATCATGGAAAATATGACATCACCAACTGAACTCAGTAAGGCACTAGGGACTAATTCTGGAGAAACAAAGATACATGACTGTTCAGACAGAAAATTCAAAATGACTGTGTTGAGGAAACCCAAAGAAATTCAAGATAAGGCACAGAAGGAATTCAGATTTCTATTAAACAAATTTAACAAAGAGGTTGAAATAATTAAAAAGAATCAAGTAGAAATTCTGCAGCTGAAAATGCAATCAACACACTGAAGAATGCATCAGAGTCTTTTAATGACAGAATTGATCAAGCAGCAGGAGAAATTAGTGAGCTTTAAGACAGGCTGTTTAAAAATACACAGCCAGAGGAAGAAAAGGAAAAACAGTAAAGCATAGCTACAGGCTCTGGAAAATAGCCTCAAAAAGGGCAAATCTAAGAGTTATTGCCCTTAAAGAGGAGGTGGGGGTAGAAAGTTTATTCAAAGTGATCATATTGGAGAACTTTCTGAATCTAGAGAAAGAGATCAACATTCAAGTACAAGGAGATTATAGAACACCAAGCAGATTTAACCCAAAGAAGATGACTTCAAGGCATTTAGTAATCAAAGTCCCAAAGGTCAAGGATAAAGAAAGGATCCTAAAAGCAGCAAGAGAAAGGAAACAAATAACATGTAATGGAGCTTCAGTATATTTCTACTAAAAAAAGGCAGAAACCTTTTAGGCCAGGAGAGAGTAGCATGACATATTTAAAGTGCTGAAGGAAAAAACTTTTACCCAAGAATAGTATATCTGGTGAAAATATGCTTTAAGCATGAAAGAGAAATAAAGATCTTCCCAGACAAACAAAAGCTGAGGGATTTCATCAACACCAGGCCTGTCCTACAAGAAATGCCAAAAGGAGTTCTTAAATCTGAAAGAAGAGCATGTTAATGAGCAAGAAGAAATTATCTATAGGTATAAAACTCACTGGTAATAATAAGGACACAGAAATACAGAAAATATTACAGTACTGTAATTGTAGTGTGTAAACTACTTATGTCTTAAGTAGGAAGATGCCACAATGAGCCAATCAAAAATAACAACTACAAAAACATTTGAAGACATATACAATACAATAATACATAAAGAGAAAAAACAAAAAGTTAAAAAGCAGGGGGACAAAGTTAAAGCATAGAGCCTTCATTAGTTTACTTTTTGCATGTTTGTTTGTTTAAGCAATTATTGTTAAATTGTCACCAGTTAAAAATAATGGATTATAAGATAATACTTGCAAGGCTCATGGTAACTTCAAACCAAAAAACTTACAGTGAATACACAAAAAATTAAAAGAAAAAAATTAAGTTGTAGTAGCAGAGAAAATCACTTTCACTAAAAGGGAGAAAGGACAGAAGGAAAGAAAGAAGAGAAGACTGAATGAGTCTCTGAATGAGAGAAGACTGACCTCAAATAGAGTAGCTAAATGGATGAAAAAACAAAAGCCAATGATTTGCACCTGCAAGAAACATACATCATCTATAAAGATACACATAGGCGGAAAATAAAAGGATGGTAAAAGATATTCCAGGCCAATGGAAACCAAAAAAGAATAGGAGTAGCTATGCTTATATCAGACAAAATAGATTTCAAGACAAAAACTTAAGAAAAGTCAGACAAAAAAAGATTGTTATATTATGATAAAAGGGTCAATTTAGCAAGAGGATATAACAATTGTAAATATATATGCACCCAACTATGGGGCACCCACATATATAATGGAAACATTATTAGAGCTAAAGAGATAGATAGGCCCCAATATAAATAATAGCTAGGGACTTTAACAACCCACTTTCAGCACTGGACAGATCTTCAAACAGAAAATCTGTAAAGAAACATTGAACTTAATGTATACTATACATTGAATTGACCTAATAGATATTTACAGAACATTTTACTCAATGACTAAAGAATACACATTATTTTCCTTAGCACCTGGATCATTCTCAAGGATAGGCCATATGTTAGCTCACAAAACAAATTTGAAACATTCAACAAAATTTAGATAATATTAAGCATTTTCTCTGGCCACAATGGAATAAATCATCAATAACAAGAATAATTTTGGAAACTATACAAACACATGAAAATTAAACAATATGCCCTGAAATGATTAGGGGTCAATGAAGAAATTAAGAAGGAAATTGAAAATTTTCTCAAAACAAAAATAATGGAAACATGGCATACCAAAATCTGTAAGATACAGTAAAAGCATTACTAAGAGGAAAGTTTATCCTATAAATGCCTGTATCAAAAGGAAGAAAAACTTCAAATAAACAACCAATTGATGTATCTTAAAGAATTAGAAAAGCAGGGAGGCTGAGGCAGGTGGATCACGAGGTCAAGAGATTGAGACCATCCTGGTCGCGTCTCTACTAAAAATACAAAAAATTAGCTGGGCACAGTGGCACGTGCCTGTAATCCCAGCTACCCAGGAGGCTGAGGCAGGAGAATTGCCTGAACCCAGGAGGCGGAGGTTGCAGTCAGCCAAGATCACGCCATTGCACTCCAGCCTGGGTAACAAGAGCAAAACACTATCTCAAAAACAACAACAACAACAGAACAACAACAAAAAAGAATTAGAAAAGCAAGAGCAAACAAAATTTAAAATTAGTAGAAGAAAATAATATTAAAAATAAAAGCAGAGATAAATGAAATTGAGATGAAGAAATCTATACGAAGTATCAATAAAACAAAAAGTTTTTTTGAAAAAAGTAAACATTCACAAACTTTAGCCAGACTAAGATTGACAAACCTTTATCTAGACTAAGAAAAAAAAAGAGAAGATCCAAATAAATAAAATCAGAGATGGAAAAGGAGACATCACAACCTATACAGTAGAAATTCAAAGGATCATTAATGGGTCCTATGAGAAACTACAGGCCAATAAATTGGAAAACCCAGAAGAAATGGATAGATTACTAGACACAGACAACCTATTAAAATTGAACCATAAAGAAATCCAAAACCTAAACAGACTAATAACAAGTAATGAGATTGAAGCTGTAATAAACAGCCTCCCAGCAAAGAAAAGCCGAGGACCTGATGGCACTTCACTGCTGAATTCTACCCAACATTTAAAGAAGAACTAATACCAATCCTACTCAAACTATTTCAAAAAGTAGAGGAGAGAATACTCCCAAACTCATTCTACAAGGCCAGCATTACCCCGATATCAAAACCAGACAAAGACCCATCAAAAACAAAAACAAAAACTGCTAGTCAATATCTCTGACTAATATCGATGCAAAAAATCCTCAACAAAATGCTAGCCAACTAAATTCAACAATATATTAAAAAGATTGTTCATCATGACTAAGTAGGATTTATCCCTAGAAGGCAAAAATGGCTCAACATATGCAAATCAACCAATATAAGACATTATATCAACAGAATTAAGGATTAAAAACCATATAATTATTTCAGTTGATGCTGAAAAAGCATTTGATGAAATTCAACATCCTTTCATGATAGAAAACCTTCAAAAAACTGAGTATAGAAGGAACATATCTCAACATAATAAGAGCTATATATGACAGACCCCCCCCCCCCGCACCTTCATTATACTGACGGGAAAAACTGAAAGCCTTTCCTCTAAAATCTGGAACACAACAAGGCTCCTCACTTTCACCACCGTTAGTCAACATAGTATTGGGAGTCGTAGATAGACCAATCAGACAAGAAAAAGATATAAAGGGCCTCCAAATTGGAAAGGCAGAAGTCAATGTATTCTTGTTGGCTGATTATATACATATAATATATATATTTGAGGAGTCTCACTCTTGTCCCCCAGGCTGGAGTACAATGGTGCAGTCTCAGCTCATTGCAACCTCCACCTCCCAGGTTCAATTGATTCTCTTGCCTCAGCCTCACGAGTAGCTGAGATTACAGGCACCCACCACCATGCCCCACTAATTTTTTTTTTTTTTGTATTTTTACTAGAGACAGGCTTTCACCACGTTGGCCAGGCAGGTCTCAAACTCCTGACCTCAGGTCATCCACCTGTCTCGGCCTCCCAAAGCATCGGGATCACAGATATTAACCACCAAGCCTGGCATGATCTCGTATTTGGAAAACCCTAAAGTTTTTTTCTCAAAAAACTTTGAGAACTGATAAATTTAGTAAAGTGTCAGCATACAAAATTGACATACAAAAATCAGTAGCATTTCTATATGCCATCAGTGAACAGCCTGCAAAAGAAATCAAAAAAGTTATTGCTTTTACAATAGCCACAAATAAAATTAAATACCTCAGAATTAACTAAATAAGTGAAAGAGCTCTACAATAAAAATGAGAAAACACTGATGAATGAAATTAAAGGTGATATAAGAAAATGAAAAGATATTCCATTTTATAGATTGGTAAAATCAATATTGCTAAAATGTGTATACTGCACAAAGCAACATACAGATTTAATACAATCCCTATTAAAATACTAATGATATTTTTCACAGTAATAGGAAATGCAATCCTAAAATGTATATGGAACTAAAAAAGACCCAGAATGAACAAACCTATACTGAGAAATAAAGAACCAAACTGGAGGAATTACATTACCTGGATTCAAATTATGCTACAGAAGCTGTGATAACCAAAACAGCATGGTACTGGCATAAAAACAGACATATACCAATGGAACAGAAAAGAGAACACAGAAACAAATCTACACATCTACAGTGAACTCATTTTTTTACAAAAGCTCCAAGAACATACACTGGGGAAAAAGTCTTTTTTTTTAAACTTAATTTTATTTTAAGTTCCAGGATACATGTGCAGAACATGCAGGTTTGTTATGTAAGTAAACGTGTGCCATGGTGGTTTGCTGTACCTATACAGCCATCACCTAGGTTTTAAGCCCCACATGCATTAGCTATTTATCCTGATGCTCTCCCTCCCCTTCCCTCCCTGACAGGCCCTGGTGTGTGTTGTTTCCCTCCCTGTGTCCATGTGTTTTCATTGTTCAGCTCCCACTTATGAGTGATGAGTGAGAACATGAGGTGTTTGGTTTTCTGTTCCTGTGTTGGTTTGCTGAGGATAATGGCCTCCAGCTTCATTCATGTCTCTGCAAAGGACATGATCTTGTTCCTTTTTATGGCTGCATAGTATTCCATGCTGGCAAAACTGGGTATCTCTATATATAGACTAATGAAACTAGACCGTTGTCTCTCCCTATGTACAAATATCAAATGAAAATCGATTAAAGACTTAAATCTAAGACATCAAAGTATGAAACTGCTATAAGAAAATTTTGGGGAAACTCTCCAGGACATTTGGTCTGGGCAAAAAGTTTTTGAGTAATACCCCCCCAAGCACAGGAAACCACAGCAAAATTGGACAAACGGGAGCACATCAAGTTCAAAAGCTTCTGCACAGGAAGGGAAACAACACAGTGAAGAAACTACTCACAAAATGGGAGAAAATGCAAAGTAATAATCTGACAGGTGATTAATGACCAGAATATAAAAGGACTTCAAACAACTCTATAGGAAAAAATAAAATAGCCCCCTTAGAAAATGGGCAACAGATTTGAATAGACATTTCTCAAAGGAAGACAAACAAATGGCAAGCAGGCATATAAAAGATTCTCAGCATCATCACTCCTCAGAGACATGCAAATCAAAACTACAATGAGATATCATTTCACCCTGAAGTTAAAATGACTTTTATCCAAAAGACAGGCAATAACAAATGCTGGTGAGGATGTGGGGAAAAGGGAACCATGGTACATTGTTGTTGGGAATAAAGTTAATACAACCACTATGGAGAACAGTTTGGAGGTTCCTTGACAAACTAAAAAGGAAGCTACCAGAAGATTCAGCAGTCTCATTGCTGATTATATACCAACTCCCACAAAGGAAAACACTATATGGAAGAGATGGCTCTACTCCTGTTTGTTGCAGCACTGTTCACAATGGAAAAAATTTGGAAGCAACCTAAGTGTCTGTCAGCAGAAGAACGGATACAGAAACTTGTACTTACACACAGCAAAGTACTATTCAAACTGTAAAAGAGAGATCCTTTTATTTGCAACAACATGGATAGAACTGGAGGTCATTATGTTAACTGAATAAACCAGGCATGGAAAGACAAATGTCACATGTTCTCACTTATTTGTGGACTCTAAAAGTCAAAATAATTGTACTCATGGAGACAGAGAGTGGAATGATGGTTACCAGAGGCTGGGAAGAATAGTGGGTGTCTAAGGGTGGGAGTCATGGATGGTTATTGGGTTCAAAAGATAGAATAAATAAGAGTGAGTATTTGATAGCACAACAGGGGCACTAGTCAATAACACTTTAATTGTATATTTTAAGATAACTAAGTGGGTATAATTGGACCTATGTAAAACAAAGGATAAATGCTTGCAGGGATGGATACCCCATTTTCCATGATGTAATTATTACATATTGCTTGCCTTAATCAAAATATCAAATGTACCACATAAATATATACCTACAATACACCCACAAAAATTGCATATTAGAAAGTTGTTTAAAAAAACAGAAAAACAATAGAGGCCAAATGTTAAGAAAAAAGCAAAAACTGTTAATCTGTTTTGAGTTTAATATGCTAGACTGGAGAAAATGAAGTCTTGAAGGTGTCAGAAATTGTTGTGTTGCAGTCCTTTTAATCCCTCTTGCCTATTACCAGGATTAACCATCAAGGATATGTTGGCAATTAGTCTGTGTACTGAGGTCAAGGCTTCCCACTGTAGGGAAGGGGACATACAAAGGCTTGAAAATTTGGCAGAGCTAGATACTACCTAGCAATATGCAGAGTGTTCTCTTTCCCTTAGTTCCGGCAATAACTATCTGGTCATAGCTCTTTTTATCTGTAATACAATCACATGAACACTAGATCTGGTGCCAGGAGACCTAGGTTGGATCCCTAACACTTCCATTAACAAGATGCATAATAGTGTACAAATCACTTAATAATTTTAGGCCTAGTTTCTGGATGGCAATGACAGTAGCATTGGCTGGATTGTTGTGAGAACTAAATGAGAATCATCTGGGCAAATGAATACTATTCACTTTGCAGACAATAAAACACTTCATAAATGTAAGTTGCAATTCTTCCCACAGTGGGGAATTTGTGATAGTTTTGGATCTGTGATAGTTGGAATCTGTGATTGTTTTTGGGTGACAATGTTTCAGACTTTATTTGACAAATGTTTTTTAAGTGCATACTATATGAAGAAGATAATCAGGATTCTTGCCCCTATGGTGAGGATTCTTGCCCCTCTAATTCTAGCAGAGGTTGCAAACCATGAAATTCTAACTGATATAGTAATTTATGTATTCATTTTTTCAGCATGTATTCAAAGAGTCCTACTGTGAACCTGGAATTTTGCTAGGTGCTAGATAAGTATGTCTTTAGAAATTAATCCCATTTATCTTATCAATTAATGGGATTATGTTTAAACTTATTAGTTAAGGAACTTTTTCTTCTTTCCTATCTTGTGAATTAAATGAGTTTACTATTTAGATCATTAACCTATTAAATGAAATTATTCAGAAAAAAATTATGAGATATTATGAGAGACCATGTGAAATGTTTAAAAAGAATCAACATGTAGTATGACTAGCATTTTATGATTCTCTCATCAAATAAAGTTATGATGAAAAGAAATGACTTTGCTTTGACCTTACTTACTCTTAGAAGCTTCATGCTTGTTTTGAAAGTGAATTGATTAGAAGAGAGGCAGGACTGGAGACAAGGAGGATAGTTTGAAAGTTGTTCCAGCAGTTCAAGTAAAATATAATGGTGGTCTGGACTAGCATGGTAGCTGGGGTGGAGAGAAATAAATGTGTTTGGTGTATAATTCAATGGCAAAGTATTGGACTTGAGGATTTATTGGGAATGACACAGAAGAAGAATGAGAAGTGAAGCATAGCCCAGGTATTTTTAGTGCCTGGGTATTTGGAAGTATTGATTACTGATAAGGAACAAAGGAAAATGAATGATTTGAGGAAAACTTAACAAAGTGAAATTTTTTCTTTTTGAAAAATGAACATGAAGTTAATAATTAATGCCTCGGAAAAGATGAACATGAGGAAAGATTTATCCTACCGAATAGAAAATCAATTTGAAGGCTCTCCTAATCCAGACAGAGTAATTCTGGGGCAGACATACCTCAGAAATGGTGTGACTTTGGTTTCAATCACAACGATAAAGTGAATATTACAATAAAGCCAGCCATATAACTTTTTTGGTTGCCCAATGCATATTAAAGTTATGTTTATGCTATACGTTTATGAAGTGTACAATGCCATTATATGTAAAAAAGAGTACATACCTATTAAAAATACCTTATTGTTAAAACATGCCAACAATCATCTGAACCTTCAGTGAGTCATAATCTTTTTGCTGGTGGAGGGTCTTGCCTTGATTTTGATAGCCACTGACTGATCAGAGTAATGGTTGCTAGAGCCTAAGTGACTGTGACAGTTTCTTTTTTTTTTTTTTCAACTTTTAAGTTCCAAGGTACATGTGCAGGATGTGCAGGTTTGTTAGGTAAACATGTACCATGGTGGTCTGCTGCACAGATCAATCTATCACCTAGGTATTAAGCCCAGCATCCTTTAGCTATTCTTTCTGATGGTCTTTTCTCCCCCTGCCCTCCGGCAGGTCCCAGTGTGTGTTGTTCCCCTGCATGTGTCCTTGTGTTCTCATTGTTCAGCTTTCACTTATAAGTGAGAACATGTGGTGTTTGTTTTTCTATTCCTGTATTAGTTTGCTGAAGAAAATGGCTTCCAGCTCCATCCATGTCCCTTCAAAGGACGTGATCTCATTCTTCTTACGGCTGAATATTATTCCATGGTGTATATGTACCACATTTTGTTTGTCCAGTCTATCATTGGTGGGCATTTGGGTTGACTTCATGTCGTTTCTATTATGAATAGTGCTGCAATGAACACACATATGCATGCATCTTTACAATAGAATGATTTGTATTCCTTTAGGTATATACCCAATGGGATTGCTGGGGCAAGTGTTATCTCTGCTTCTAGATCTTTGAGGAATCACCACACCATCTTCCACAGTGGTTGAACTAATTTACACTCCCACCAGCATTGTAAAAGAATTCCTTTATTTTTCTGCTACAAGCCAGCATCTATTGTTTCATGACTTTGCAATAATCATCATTCTGACTGACATGAGATGATCCCATGGTGGTTTTGTCTGCAATTCTCTAATGGTCAGTGATGTTGAGCTTTTTTTCATGTTTGTTGGCCACATGAATGTCTTTTGGGAAGTGTCTATTTATGTCTTTTGCCCACTTCTTAATGGGATTGGTTTTTTTTCTTCTATATTTGTTTAAGTTCCTTGTAGACTATGGATATTAGACCTTTGTCAGATGGATAAATTGCAAAAATTTTCTCCTATTCTATAGATTGTCTGTTTACTCTGCTGATAGTTTCTTTTGCTGTGCAGAAGCTTTTTAGTTTAATTAGATCCCATTTCTCAATTTTTGTTTTCATTGCAATTGCTTTTGGCACTTCCAAGCATGAAGTCTTTACCTATGCCTATGTCCTGAGTGGTATGTCTAGATTTTGTTCTTGAGATTTTAAAGTTTCACATTTTACATTGAAGTTATTAATCTGTCTTTAGTTAAGTGAAAGTGTAGGGTGTAGTATAAGGTGTAGGGAAGGAATCCAGTTTCAGTTTCCTTCCAATGGCTAGTCAGTTCTTTCAGTACCATTTATTAAATGGAGAATCCTCTCTCCATTGCTTGTTTTTGTCAGGTTTGTCAAAGATCAGATCATTGTAGGTGTGCAATCTTATTTCTGAGCTCTGTGTTCTGTTCCATTGGTCTGTGGGTCTGTTTTTGTTACAAGTTCCATGCTGTTTTGGTTGCTGTAGCCTTGCATATCATTTGAAGTTGGGTAGCATGATGCCTCCAACTTTGTTCATTTTGCTTAGGATTGTCTTGGCTATTTGGGCTCTTTTTTGGTTCCATACATATTTTAAAATAGTTTTTTTTTCTGACTCTGTGAAGAATGTCAACGGTAGTTTAATGGGAATAGCATTGAATCTATAAATTACTTTGGGAAGTATGGCCATTTTCATGATATTGATTCCTCCTATCCATGAGCATGGAATGGTTTTCCATTTGTTAGTGTCAATCTTCAATTTCCTTGAGCAGTGGTTTGTAGTTCTCCCTGAAGAGGTCCTTTGCTTCCCTTGTGAACTGTATTCCTAGGTATTTTATTCTCTTTGTAGCAGTTGTGAATGGCAGTTCATTCATGATTTGCTTCTCTGCTTGCCTGCAGAAAAGGCTTTTGATAAAATTCACCATCCCTTCAAGATAAAAATTCTCAATAAACTAGGTATCAAAGGAACATACATGAAAATAATAAGAGCCATATATGACAAACCCACAGCCAACATCATACTGAATGGGCAACAGCTGGAAGCATTTCCCTTGAAAAGCAGCACATGACAAGGATGCTCTCTCACTACTCCCATTAAACATAATATTAGAAGTCCTGGCCAGGGAAATCAGGCAAGAGAAAGAAATAAGGGGTATTCAAATAGGAAGATAAGAAGTAAAATAATCTTTGTTTGCAGATGACATGATCCTGTATCTAGAAAACCCCATCATCTCATCCCAAAAGCTTCTTAAGCTGATAAGCAGCATCAGCAGTGTCTCAGGATACAAAATCAGTGGGCAGTTTCTTAAAATAAGATAACAATGTAGTTTTGCTGCATTATTTGAGTCTTCCTTTCATGAAATATATCTTTGTAGCATGCAAAGCTATTTGATAGCATTTTACTCACACTAGAAATTCTTACAAAATTGGAGTCAATCCTCTGAAATCCTGCCACTGCTTTATCAACTAAGTTTATGTAATATTTTAAATCCTTTGTTATCATTTCTACAATGTCCACAGCACCTTCACCAGGAGTGTATTTCATCTCAAACCACTTTGTTCACCTATAAGAAGCAACTCCTCATCCATTCAAGTTTTATCATGAGATTACAGCAATTCAGTCCTGTATTCAGGCTCCACTTCCAGTTCTCTTGCTATTTATTTGTCACATCTGCAGTTACTTCCTCTACTAAAGTCAAACCTATATCAAAGTCCTCCATGAGGGTTGGAGTCAACTTCATCTAGACTCATCAGTGTTCATATGTTGACTTCATCCTATGAATCACAAATATTCTGAATGGCATCTGGAATGGAAAATCTTTTCTAGAAGGTTTTCTATTTACTTAGCCCAGATTCATCAGAGGAATCACTTTCTATGACCGCTATAGCCTTTCATAATATATTCTTTAAATAATAAGACTTGAGACTCTAAATTAATCCTTGATCTATGGGCTGGAGAATAGATGTTTGTGTTAGCAGGTATAAAAACAGCATTGATCTCTTTGTACAGCTCTATCAGAGCTTTGGGTGATCAGTGGCATTGTCAATGAGCAGTAACATTTTGAAAGGAATCCTTTCTTGTGAATAGTAGGTCACAATAGTGGGCTTAAAATATTCAGTAAATCGTGCTGCACTAGTCCCTAACAAGAAAGTTGGACTCTCCTAACAAGAAAGTTGGACTGTCCTTTTAAAATTTGAGGCCAAGCATTGGTATCTCTTTTCTAGCTATGAGAGTCCAAGATGGCATCTTCCAGTATAAAGCTGTTTCATCTACATTACAAATCTATTGTTTAGTATAGTCACCTTCATCAACTGTCTTAGCAGGATTTTCTGGATAACTTGCTACAGCTTCTCCATTAGCATTTGATGCTTCATCTTGCATTTTTATGTTATGGGGATGGTTTCTTTCCTTAAGCCTTATGAACTAACCTCAGCCAACTTTAAACTTCTGCAGCTTCCTCACCTCGGTCAGCCTTCATTGAATTGAAGAGAGTTAAGAGTCTTTCTCTGGATTAGGATATGGCTTGAGTGAATGATGTGGCTGGTTTGATCTTCTTTCTAGACCACTGAAACTTTCTCCCTGTCAGCAATAAAACTATTTCCCTTTCTTATCATTTGTGTGTTCACTGGAGTAGCACTTTTAATTTCCTTCAAGAGCTTTCCCTTTGCATTCACAACTTGGCTAGCTGTTTGACACAAGAGGCCTTTTTGACATGCTTTCTTCACTAACCTTAATCATTGTTAGCTTTTGATTTAAAGTGAGAGATGTGTGACTCTTCCTTTCACTTGAACTTTTAGAGGCCTTTGAAGGGTTACTAGTTGGCCTAATTTCAATATTGTTGTGTCTTGGGAAATAGAGAGGTTCAAGGAGAAGACAACACAGGGGAATGACTAGTCAATGGAGCAGTCAGAACACGTACTACATTTATGCATTAAGTTCACCATTTTATGTGATTGTGGACTGTGGTATTCCAAAACAATTAAAACAGTAACATCAAAGATCACTGATCACAGATCACCATAACAGATATAATAGTAATGGAAAATTTGGAATAGTGGGAGAATTACCAAAATGTGACACAAAGACACAAAGTGAGAACATTTCGGAAAAATTGCACTGATAGACTTGCTTAATGCACAGTTGCCATAAATCTTCAATTTGTAAGAATTGCAATATCTGTAAAGCACAGTAAACCTTCAGGTGTGCCTGTACTAGAATAGACATATATATGGAACCAATTAGAAAGTCTAGATGCAGATTCAATTATATGTAAACATAAGGCATATACCTATTATCACAGGAATTCTATTTGAAAATAGTTAAATATGTAAACAAAATATATGAACAAAAATGATTCTTTAAAAGCAAAACATTAAAATTTCAATATCGTAGGATTTGCTAAATACATTATGATCAGGTGTATATTGGGACCCAAGTTCATCATATGGCCATATAATTGTCATTGAAAAGGGTATAAAATATATGATTAGAGGTAAATAACAGATTAGGAAATATTTTATATAATATTATACATATATAAGTATCCTTATATATAATATTTTGATAAGATTTATAGAACATCATTTGAACCCTCATGTCAACTTCCTTAGAGCAAGGTAGAAAACTCTGGGTAGAAAACTGCAAATGCCCTCCTCAAGATTCTATGGAATCTTCAGTGAATACAATTTCCATTCTCATTATCGTATCTTGATTTCATTTATTTTTCTCATCTGCTGTCTGTTCTTGAGTCTTCCCCATCACTACTGGAATAGGCAGCATAATGCTGGTTACTTGTTCCAAGAGACTTTGTATGGGAAAATGTGTAATATTGTCCTAAATAACAAAACACCCAGGACACATTTAAAAGTGCTTTGTCGGGAGGCCGAGGCGGGTGGTTCACGAGGTCAAGAGATCAAGACCATCCTGGTCAACATGGTGAAACCCCGTCTCTACTAAAAATACAAAAAAAAAAATTAGCTGGGCATAGTGGCACGTGCCTGTAATCCCAGCTACTCAGGAGGCTGAGGCAGGAGAATTGCCCGAGCCCAGGAGGCAGAGGTTGCGGTGAGCCGAGATCGCGCCATTGCACTCCAGCCTGGGTAACAAGAGCAAAACTCCATCTCAAAAAAAAAAAAAAAAAAAAAAAATGCTTTGTCAGGAAAATGTGTGAATGAATTGTGGTATTCTTGTACAGTGAGCTCCTGTACCATGCTGAGAATAAGTGAAACTCAGAAACATAATATTGATTGAGAAAAAAATCACAGAACTAGAGCATTTGATACTATATATATAAAGTTTGAAAGCACACAGCACTAAAAATTTATTTTTTATTGATACTTACATGTATAGTTAAAATTTAACACAATCCAAGGAATTAAAAACACAAAGTTTGGAAAGCATTTATCCCTGGTAGAAGAAGAAAAAGGGTGAGATTGGAAAGATGAACATGGGGTGGGTGGGGGGCAGGTTTCAATGATATAATGGTGATATTCTGTCTCTTAAACTGAGTAGTGGACACACATGGATCCAATTTTTTAAAAATTAGCTTGCATGTCCTCTTTTGAGGGTCATTTGTCAGATATTTTGTTGAAATACCTCTTTTCTTTGATACTGAAATATTTGGTTACAAAAGCATAGTTTCACTATCTTCGTTTTACCAACTCCTTCCCTCGGGGGCCTTGCCTTCCCTAAGGAAGTCAGGTTCTTTAAAGATTTATATTCCAAGAAGAAATTATGGCCCTCCATTAGGAAGCAGAAGAGGGAGTACTTCATTGTTTAAAATATGTTTTCTTTCCTTTGCACATATTCACACATCCACACATTTTCAGGGTAAAACAGTCTGGTAGGATGTTCACCAAAATATTACCCTCAGTTTTCTCCGCATGCTGGATTTTCATGTGATTATTTTCCTCTTTCTTTATATTTTCAAATTATTCCCTAATAAACATATATACTTCATTTTTAAGGAAGAAAGCAAATTAACCCATTCTTTGTGGTTAAATTTCAAAGTGGTTTTCAAGGCTTTTAAAATCCGCATAAGTGTTCATACACAGTGTAACTAACATTCCAACTTAACTAAATCCATGGATTGTTTTGATTAATTTAATTTTGGGATGAACTAGGGGTTTCACTGGAGACTCTTTTTTTCATGGAATCTTTACAATCTTATTGTTGTAATCATAGTTTCCTTTTTATATGCAAACCAGTGAACAATATTAACCAAACTGAAAGGCAAAGTAATTTACATTTGAAAAAAGAAACATAACCATTTCCCTAACCTGTAGTTAGCTTTGTTTAAAGGACACTAGAGACTGTTCAGTTATCAGTATATATTTATTGGATATCAACTCATCAATGATTGGCAGGACCTGTATTAGATTCTAGGGATAGAGTGGGGAAACAAGACGAATTCTAGCCTTCATGGAGTTTGTGGTCACCTCCTGGACTCACTATACAATGTGTTTCATCCACAATTTTATCAACAGATAATTCTGCAGGATGGTTTTCAGTAATGAGGAATTCCTTCTGTTGCTTTCTAATGCTATTTGTTAACAAATTTTATAGTGCCTTTTATTTTGAAAGGTAAACAATATTATTAATTCGTAAAAAAATTATTTTTGTATTGACCCAAATTTGCCCTTTTTGATTTATAAACATTAGTCTTTGTCTTGCCTTTAAGAGCTTTAGAATAAATATATCAAGGTAACTTTTCCCCATCCATGCTTTGTGGGATACTTCATGAGGGATAGCCTTTCAAATAGTTGAGAAAACTATTATGTGGCTGAAAGGCTTCTCTGGATAGAACACTGCAGTTCCGTTCATCATTTCTTTTCTGACATGGTTTCAAAATTACACGCCATTCCGATTGCTTTCCTCTGGATGACTTCTACTTTGTCACCCTTTGTTGTTAAAAATAAATTACTCCCAATTTCCTGCTTTCAATGGATTATCATGACTGTAATTGACTCTCTGATGTGTGAGGGTCTGGTATGGTCTGAAAGCAATTACCCTGACCTTGAATTCTGCTGTACTGTAATACCATTGTAGAAAAAGTAGGAATTCATACTAAATCTTTATCAACCCTAGAATATGCTTTGGGAGATTTAAAAAAAAATATTAGTTTATTTTTTTATTAGTCTTTTTCTTGATTGTGAAGCATACTTTATAAAGGTAACACATAAAGATGGTCCACAACTCATGATCGTTCAACCTTATGAGTTGCTGACTTTGCAGCGGTGTGAAAGCAGTATATGTTCAGTAGAAATCATACATCAGATATTGAATTTTGACTTTTTCCTGGGCTAGCATTATATCCTGTAATAGATACTCTCTCATGATGATGGGCAATGGTAGCAAGCCACAACTCCCAGTCAGCCACATGATGGCAAAGGTACATAACCTATACTCTACAATGTACGGAGTTACCAGATGATTTTGCCCAGTATAGTCTAATGTAAGTGTTCTGAGCACATTTAAGGTAGGCTAGGCTAAGCTATGCTGTTCGGTAGGTTAAGTGTATTAAATGCAGTTTCTACTTACAATATTTTCAACTTACTTTGTGTTTTTTGTAAAGTAGAGGAGAATCTGTAGCAAAAATAAAATATGATTAATTATGAATTTCATCATGCAGAATTTCACAGTCTTCTCCAGCAGACTGTAAACTTCCTTAGAGGAAGAATCATGTCTGGTTAGTTTTAAAAAAAGTCCAGCACTTAGCACATAATTTATATATATAACATATATAAATATACTGTATGTATATTACATATATAGTAGATGCCCAATAAACATTTGTTGACCAATTAATGCCTTATGTACAAGAAATTAAAATCTTCTATAATGAAATGAATTCTAATTTTTAGAATATTTCAAAAAATCAATAATGTAGAACTGGACCTACATTTTATCCTAACCTGAAAAGAGTACCTTAGTATATTAGTTAACAGTATTTACAAGGAAAAATACTGGTGTGCTAGATGGCAAGACTAACTCTAAATGACAGAAAACCCAATTAGCAATGGCCCAAACTTTAAGAATATTGTTATTTATGTAAGAAGCCTGGAGAAACTGGCCCTGGGTCTATTTGAGCAGCTCAACAATATCATCAAGGTCCCTGGCTCTTTTTATCCTTCTGTTGCCATTCTTGGCTTGTTACCTTTTTGATCTTAGGCATCTTGCCCTATGGTCACAAAATGCTTGACCTCACTCCATATATCAAAACTGCATCCAAAGAGAGGAGCCTAGGGATGACCTTAGCTCTGAAAGAGCCTCTTTATAAGCTTCTCCTCTGGGGAAAAGTATTTTTCCATTAGCCTTTTAGCAAACTTTCCCTTATATCTAATAGGTCAAAGTTGAATTATATGGCTATCTCCAGGAGGTCGGCAAAGGAGTAGAGTCTTGGGACTGATTGTTGATTAGTTAAACAATAATTTATGCCACAACTAGATAATAGATACAGATTATAAAAAAGGGCAATGCCTTTACTAATCTGGTAATAAATTCAGTCTTTCTAAATTATGAGGACTCTTAAAAATATCACTGATGATACTGGGGTTGTATGATTCTATAATTTATTCAAACAGATGAATCATCAGCTGTCAATCACTTTGGAAATAACTAATGAATCTGATTATCTTCTAGTTTTTATAAATTAAACAAAGCTGTTTCTTCATCACAAAGCTGTTTTTATTTTTTCTTCTTTTCAGGAGTCCTATCCAAAGAAGAGAAATTACACTATGGAAATTGTACCATCTGCTTCTTTGGACACATTTCCTTCAGAAAATGAGAACTTTCTGTGTGATCTCATGGACACAGCTGTTACAAAGAAACCTTGCTCCTTAGAAATCACAAGGGCATCTTCCCCAAGAACTGGTAATATGTCTTACTCACAATTGGCCTGATTCAATTTGAATGCTTGTTTATGTGAAGATGTATTATTAACATTTTGATTTCCTACTATGTTATCAAAATGAAAGTTTCCTCAATGTATTCCCAATAATTATTTTTTTCATTTTGAAGTGAGTCCAGGTAAGTCAAAAGGTTTTTGATTTGAAGTCTCCTAACTTCCTGGTAAAAGCCCTAAAGGATATGGTAATGCCTTGATAAAGATACTTCAAAACCTTTTAATAGCAAAAAAGCCTTCTAGGTAAGATACATAGCTTTGGGTCCTTCAGGAGTTCATAGCCAATTGGGTACCAAAGGTCTTTTTATTTCATTTTTTTGCATCCTCTCTCTTACCAAGTTATCAAATCTTACTTAGCTGCTTTGTGTATTTCATGTCTTCTATGGCATTATCAGATCCATTATTTTATTTTATTTTTTTGCATTACAAACTAGTGAAAAAAGCAAGACAAGTATTATCCCCATTTTGCTGATAAAGAAATTAGAGCTTTAAGATCAATAAATAGTGGGGCCTATGCTTGAACATGGATTTTTGACTACCATCATACTCTCTTTCTATTACTTCATCACTTGCTTTAAGAAAGAATACAGAGTAAACACATGAAAGCTAATGAAGGGGGATATTTTCAAGTAGGTGATCAATATATTTAATGCTGCAAAGGAGTTGTAAGAAAAGTTCTGAAGAGAGCCTATTTTTGGGTTTGGTAATGCAATTGCAACTAACTTTTCAATAGTAAATTTTAGAAGTGATGTGGTAAAAGTAGATATCTGAAAGTTAATAGTGAGACACTGGGAAATGGAGTAGAAAGTACAGATGACTCTTTTGAGGAGATTAGAAGAAGAGGTATGATGGTAACATAAGAAGAAAGCAGGTGCAAAAGGGATATAGCTAGTTTATTTTAGGAAAAGTAAGACTTGGTCAAGTCTAGAGGAATTTTCTGGTAAAGCAAGCTACTGAAGACAAAGAATAAAAAGACAGAACAGAATGAGTAGAAATAAAAACTCAGCTAGTTTAGGAAAACACAGACATTGCTTCCCCAGATAGTAGAGAGAAGACAGCATAGTAACGAATATAGAGAAATTCTGAAATATTTAGTTTCAAAGAGATTCAATTGCTGGGTATGATGAAAGGTTATTGGCTACAAAGAAGAGCTAGATCTTGAGAAGGGTTAAGATAAAAATCCAGGCTGGGAGCGATGGCTCATGCCTGTATTTCTACCACTAGCCTATTACAGGCACTACCTCATGCCTGTAATCCTAGCCAAGGCGGGTGGATAATTTGAGCTCAGGAGTTCAAAACCAGCCTAGGCAACATGGTGAAATCCCATTGCTACAAAAAATAAAAATATTAGCTGGACATGATAGCATGTGCCTGTAGTCCCAGCTATTCAGGAGGCTGAGGTGGGAGGATTGCTTAAGTTCGGGAGGTGAAGGCTGCAGTGAGCCATGGTCACACCACTGCACTCCAGCCTAGGTGTCACTCAGTGATACCCTGTCTCTAAATAAATAAGTAAATAAAATTCAGAAAAGCCATTATACATAACAGTCTAGAAATTTTGTACAGGTGAAGAAATGGATTTTTGAGCAGTACTGAGGCTAGGGTATTAATGAATCATAAACATACAATTGGAAGATTTTTAAGGTAAGAGTGTAGTAATGAAAATAGTAAATTTAATGCACATTTATTATGTGGCAGAAACTGTTCAAAGTGCTTTAGATGCATTGTTCCATATGATTCTTACAATGCTGTGAGGTACTAATACCATTATTCTCATTTTACAAATAAGGAAACTGAGGCATTGAAACACTTGCTGACCTCCCAAGGTTACATGTTAATGAGGGGTGGATTTAGTACTTGACCTTGGGTTGTCCAACTTGTGTTCTTAAACACTATGTATAGTGCTGCATTTTATTAGGTGATGAGGTGGGGGTAAATATTGGGAATCAAGTACCAAAACCCTCAAGAAATGTAGCGATATGACTGGAGGTCCACATATGATAGTGGTAAAATTACAAAGAGAATGTTATAGAATAGCATAAACTTCAGATGAGCATCAGATTTTGGATTAAGGCCAAAGAATAGAGAATGATCCAGAAAAGTCATGAAGAATGAAAACCATGCTGATCCCAGAAATTGGCAACAATGAGGACTCTTTCCCTAAGAGAGATAAGGAGGGAAATAACATATTGTAGGAAAGCTCCATTAAAGTAGGAAAATGCAGGAAATAGATGTTCAAAATGTGAAAGAGCTTTAATTGGGACCCAGAGGGTAGGGGAATATTGGGGTGATAGAGGAAGGAATGCAAAAATTGAAGACACAACTATGTATCGATTAAGCAGCCAAAAACTAATTGAGTTCCTATGCATGCTAGGGCACAGTTCTGAATGCAGAGGATACAAGGATGAAAATGACATAGACACAGATAGCAAGGCTGATCAGGCTCAGGTCAACTCTGACTGAAAACAAATAAAAATGCTGGATACAAATATAGAAAGGAAAAACTTCTTAAAAGTATCGAAAACCTGATGGGAAAATTACATAAACTGAATCACATATAAATTAGTAATTTCTTTTTATAAGTAGGTTAGTAAGAAATAATTAGGCCAAAACATTAGTGAGCGTAGGAAATAAATACAGCACTAAAGCCACATTTGTCCTGGGGGAATTTGCTGAACCTACTGATGAATTTCAGTGTTCAAGGCTTCTGTGGCTTTGGATGCAGAAAACAAATATCTGTGCCTGCACAGCTCAGGGACTCTAATATGAAATCCTTCCTCCATAGAGCTAGAATTCCAAGGGCTATACCCTCAGAGGAATCAGAAGTAATCCTGTATTCCCTACCCCAAGGGAACTGCAAAGAAAGGTGATTTGATGTGCGCAGAAGAAGGCAGGTCTGGGGTGGAAAATTCCTGAAAAATTATTGCTACTAACTAGCCCTCACAGATTGCCACCCAAAATTCATATCACCTAGATGGTCCAAAAAATGTCAGTTCATGAATTTAAAGTCATGCCCTCAGGTATCAAGTGGAAGCAAATTTAATCCCTCTGGAGAGAAATATACTTTCCTTTAAGGCCCCAAATAATTGCTATAAATACTTTTCCTATTAAAATTAGCAGTTTATAATAATTAAGCCTATAGGGAAAGAAACCCCAAACAGGAACCAACAAAAACAGGGAAGAGCAGTTCCACACCTTACGAGCTTTCAAATATTGGAATTAGTAGACGTAGACTATAAAATGACTGTGCCATTATAAAGAAAAAGAAAGTCTGAAGGTAATTTTTAGAAGTATAAACTAAAAAGAAATGACCTAGCATATTGGAGAGGAAAAAAAATCTTTTAGAAATTAAAAAATCCAATTACTTACACACACACACACACACACACACACACACACACACACACACACAATTTAGAACTCTGTGGCTGAGTGGAAAAACAAATGAAATTCAGCTGGAGAGAGATACAGTGAACTGGAAATTAGGCCACAATACATTTTTCAGAATGTTGCACAGAGACAAAAACGTGAAAAATATAAAAGAGAAGCTGAGAGACTTGAAAGATGCACTGCAGAGTTTTCACATGTCTAATCAAAGTTCCAGAGGTGAAGAGAGAGAGAATGTGGCAAACATAATATATTTGAGGAGATAATTTTTCAAAAAGCATGGTCTTACTCTTGAGCTTGAAGAGAGGCAGACAAGTGAAGAGTTAAATTCAATAGAGTACAATAATGGCTAAGATAATTTTCACAAAGAGTTCTTTGGGAGCAAAAATGGGAGAGCATTTAACCTTACCTGGAGCTTGAGGAAGACATAAAGGAGATGATGCCTATATCAGTTATCTACTGCTATTAACAGGCCACCCCAAAACAAACTGACATCAGTCATTTATTTTGCTCACAAATCTGCAAGTTTGACAGGGCTTGTTAGGGACTGCTTATCTGTGTCACATCTTATGAGCTTGGGCTGTTCAACTGGGGAATAGAGGACCACTTTTAAGATGGCCAACTCACATAGCTGGCAAGTTAGTGTTGCTTATGTACCAGTAACTTGGCTAAGGCTATGGACTGGAGGATTTTTTTTGCTTTCCGTGTACTGCTTGGGTTTCCTCCTGACATAGTGGCTGGATTCTGAGAGCAAGCATCCCCAAAGAACTAAGAGGAAGCTGCATCATTTGTATTATCTCCTTGTTCTGGAGGCTGGAAATTTGCAGGGTATAAGCATGGTCGGGTTCTGGAGAAGGCTGTCTTCCTGGCTTGTTGAAGGCTGTCATCACCCTGCTTACTGAAACTCTTCGTTGTACATGCACAGAGAAAGAGAGGGAGTAAGTCTTACACTGTTGACCCAGATCTAAGTAAAAGACTGCAGAGAGAGAAGAAACTTTGCTTCAGCTTTCAGTTAATTTTTTTTTTCCTTTAAGCTTTCACCAACAGCTTTCTTACAGCTTTTAAGGCTTCCATAAATCCATCCCTTCCTTGGCCCTTTTGGCTTGATAGGCACTGGCTTTGAGGCTTTTCCAGCTTCTGCCTGCTGCCTAATCTCAGTGCTAATGCCACGTATTTTAAGTTTTTGTTTTGGCAGCACCCCATATCCAACTATCAAAATCTATTCTGGTTATTGTCGCTGCATAACAAACTACTCCAAAGCTTAGTGAGTGAAAACAACAGTCATTTGTTTTGCTTTTAAATCTGCAATTTGGGGAGGACTTGGCAGAGATACTTTGTCTCTGGAGGTTTTATTCTCAAGATCTACACTCATATCGCAGGCATGGCCTACTTGGGCTTTCTCATGGTCTATGATGGCATTCTAAGCAAACATCCTAAGAGAATGAGACCTCAGAAGGCAGCATCACTTTCATTGTAGTCAAGAGCCTGCCTACATTTAAGCAAAGGAAATTTAATTCTTGCCTCCCCTTGATGAAGGAATATCAACTAAAGTCATATTATAAGAAGATATTGTTTCAGCCACTTTCAGAAAATATAAACTCCTACAATGACTGAGTTTGTTGTTGTTTAAGTCAGGTAAAGACTTAATTTGCATCAATGTATAATTTTCCCCAATTGTGTTTGATCACTTGGATTTAGTATAGAAAAAGCCAGTTTGCTCAGTTCACCCAGGCTTAATTCATAATAATTGATAGTCTTTGGGCTGTGATCACAATTTCTAAGGTAAAGGAGTCCAGAATTTAAAGGGAAATTTTGTGGTTTTTTAAAAAATGATCAGAATTGGGATGAATGTAGATCAAAACAGTTTCTATGCAATTTTATATGAAATCTTAGCAACCCAATCCCACAGAATTGCCCCCCCACCACCCAGCACACATACCGTAAGCGCTATAGCAGGTAGAGGAGAGAGCATCAATATAACTGTCACTTCTTTTCTGGTTAGGTAAGGAAATAGTTTGCTTTTTTCTCCTTTGTTGATTCCATTAGCCCATAGTTTAGGTTTTACATCAATCTTATTACTTCCAAGTCTCTCAACTGCTATGACTAGTCCCTTATGCCTCATACCTAGTTTTGCATCTCCCCCTTAGGGCCAACTAACTGATCTGGTGAACCTAGGGGAGTTACTGACCTCTCTTAGAGATACCTATGTATTCCCTTTGTTACTAAGTTCTTTATTGATTTAAGGCAGAACTTGCAAATGTGGAGACATTTCTTGATGCATAGGAGTTTTTAGAGACCCTCAAATTGATATTGGTGGGTGAGCATAGAATGATACTAGGGTAGAATACATAAAGAAGAAGAAGTGATGTGCAGAAGTTTGGATTTCATTTTACAGCAGAAGTGAAGATGGCATGATCTGGTTTGTTTTAGAATGATCCCTCTGGACGTAATGTGGAGTATAGATTGGAGAGAGATGAGGTTGAAAGCAGGAAGATTAATTAGTGAATCAGTGTGTATACTCAGCAAGAAATGACAATGGCCAGAACAAAGGCAATGCCAGCAGAGAAGGGCAAGAGAAAATAAAGCTGAGAGGTGCGTAGGAGTAAAGCTCGTCCCTTCTCACCTTGAGGATGCTGACATTTGGACAATAAGTAGCCAAGGAAATTTGAGAATTATACTTCAGGGAATGTATTGAATGTATTCTATAGTTTTAGGTTTACTGTGTTAGGTGACAAGGCTTAGGCTTATGGACAAAATGGGGATTACTGCTCTATACAAGAGCTGCATGCAGAAGATTTCCTGGATGGATAGGGTGGGCGGTGAGGGAGAAGGGAGAGAGAGAAAGATTGAGGGGTGACCAAGTCTTAAGAGGATTGAATTATGTTATGGATTGAATTGTGTCCTCCCTCATATTATCCCCCTATAAAGAAAGGTTGGAATCCTAACCCATAGTACTTTAGAATATGATCTTATTTGGAGAATTTGGAGATAGTCTGTAAAGATAATCAAGTTAAAATAAAGTCATTAAGTGGACCCTAATCCAATATGACCAGTGTCCTTATTTAAGGGAAATTTAGACTCAGAGACAGGCACCTGTAGAGGGAAGACAATGTGAAGAGATACCAGGAAAAGGCAGCCATCCACAAGCCAAGGAGACATGGGACAGATCCTTTCCTCACAATCCACAGAAGGAATCTTCCCTGCCACCTTGAGTTTGGACTTCTGTCCTCAAAAACTGTGACATAATACATTTCTATTGTTTAAGCCACCGAGTTACTAGTACAGTTGGCCCTCTGTGTCTGTGAGTTCTACATCCATGGATTCAACCAACTACAAATTAAAAATATGTCAGAAGCAAAAATGGATGGCTGGGTCTGTACTGAACATGTACAGACATATTCTCTTATTATTGTCTTAAAAATACCATATAACAACTATTTATGTAGCATTTTATTGAATTAGGTATTACAAGTAATCTAAAGATGATCTAAAGTATACAGGAGGATGTGATAGGTTTTATGTAAATGCTACACCATTTAATAGAAGAGATTTAAGCATCCATGGATTTGGGTATTCTCAAATACACAATTCTCCTCAACTGGGGGTTCCTGAAACCAATTCCCCATGGACACTGAGAGATGGCTGTAGTTTGTTACAACACCCCTAGGAAACTAATATAGGGGTCAAAACTGAGCACACAAATTCAATACATAATAGGGAGAGGCAATTGGCCACAGTGCAGAATACAACCTGCCTGGCTTTCATATCTCAGAGGCTGAGCAGCTAAAGGTTGGTTGTGACTGGCAACATTGTATATTCCTGTGTATATAATATGCATTTGCTCAGAAAATCACAGTTAACTTTCCTTTCTGTGGTCTCTGGTATTTAGTAACTAGAAGGGCTAGTACAAAATAAATCAAATCCTGACCACAGGAAAAAAAATAATTCAGATCTACTAGTTTAATTTAAATAAAAGCAACTTATTAGTAGATCTGTATTCAGCAAGATTTTACAGTTCAACCAGTAAATGAAGGATACTCTTTCCAAGGAGCATTTTACTAATGCCTCATGACTACAGATTTTACATGGAGTAAAGAACAAGATTGCTCTAGTACTGGACTTATTAAATAAAGACCAACAGCAGTCTAGCACTTGCTTGGTGAATTTGCTAAGATTCATGTTTATGCAGCCGCTATTGAATCCTATCTGTTTCCTTTATAGCATCAGGCAGAGGACCTTGTGTAATTATGGTGGTGACTCACTTGCATAAATGAATGAATAATTGAATGAATGACTGCATGAATGGATATTTAAAAGAAAATGGCTGTAATGGCAGTAAAATTCCTTATGAAATAGCCAGGTACCATCAAATATAATATTTTCTTGTCTCCCTTTCATTCGATTTTAACCTTCCTAGGGGAATTTTTCCATTTTAAGGTAACTAGGCAACCAAATCACTTAGTACAAGCTTTGTACTATGGATACTCAATAAATCCCTTTTGATTAATGAGCAATTTACAAAAACACCAGCAAAGACTGCTTCTGATCATGCTGAAAGAGAATAGATGATCTCTGATTTAAAAAAAAAAAAGGACACATTCAGTAGCTCCATGCCAAGATTTAGTGTGGGTCTTAGTTACCTCTGTTCAATTTGCTTATGTGCTTACTGGACTCTGGTCAACCTGAAATGAAAATGCCATCTGGTGAATAATCCACACTCTGCTACACCTTCTGCAACATCTGAAATAGGTAGAAGTGTGAGGGTGATTCTGTAGCTTGTTTATACCTAAATATTTTTTTGAAATGGTGAAATTCCTTAATTCTAATGCCAAAATTTTGAAATTAAACAAATTCAGACTGGACTAGAACAAATGTTTATCTCTGCTGAGCATGTGGGTAGTGTCAACATGATTTCTATGTGTATATTTAACTCATTTAAGAGAGCAAACTATTTTTGAGCCCCATGGAAGCATTCTTTTATATACGAATACTGGCCTTGCTGATAAGAACCATTTTTATCAAACACTAATTATTTATTTGGCATTTGCTCTGTGCTCAGTGCTGTCTTAGCCATTTATTAAAGCAGATATCTACATGATGAATTTGTAAACCAGTGCTAGTTCATGGATGGGCAAAGAGAGGAAACAAGGGAGGCAGTACCTGAAGGGAAATCCTAGTAAATTACCCGCCTCATTCATCCATATGGACAGTTCACCAATTAAAAAGTATAATCATCTCATATTGCTCAACTTGGTGGAAATGTGTTGTAGCTGGAAAACAACTTTATAAACTACACACACACACACACACACACACACACACACACACACACACACACAATTTTTTCTCCCTTATAATCAATTTTATTTGCAATGTATGTGAATAACATGAAATGCAGACGAATAAAATTTCTAAAAATATAAAAATCTCCTGCTAATTTGATGATTTGATGATGTGGGAATATAGGGTCCTTTTGATGTCATGTATGCTATCCTATGCAACAGAATTTCTCCTATAATGTCAATGTATGTATAATAACAAGGTAAACATTCATTGATTCGTAAGTTCATGCTCATCAATATCCAGTGGACTTTACACCATGCTTCACACTCCACTCTTGTTCTGCATTGCTTTCTTCAGCCCTTAGATACTTTCCCTCCCTTGTCTCTCACTCTCAGCAAATGGTCTCATATTTTAATTCATAAAGAAAATCAGAGTTATCAGATGGAACTTCAGTAACTTCCTCCATTAAATGTTTAAATACAACTGCCCTGTAGCCTTCCTCTTGCTCCTCCCTCCTGTTAAGATAGAGGGGATTTTCCTCCTCCTGCTCAAGGTTGGCTCTGTTTTCTATGCACCAGGTTTTTGCCTTCTCAGGAATATGACCCCTGCTTTCAGACTTTCTCTTCTCTGTATTTTTAATTTTCCCTTTTTACTGCATCATGTACATCAACATTTAAATCTGCCCCAGCCTTTATCATTTGAAAAACTGTAACAAACAAGAGTAACTAACAGCAAAAACAACTAAACAACAAATAAAAAGTTCCTTGAGCCTACTTGATAACTCAACTACTATTATAGCTTTATTCCTATGCTCTCAATATGTTCCTTTCCCTTCTTTGTTTTCACTTCTGAGCCCACCTTAATCATGTGTCTATTACCCACAACTCTGTGGAAATGTGCTTTCTAAAGTTACCAATGACCTTGATGTCACAAAAGCCAAAAGGGCATTTCTTGATCCTTACTTTGTTTTAACCTCTTGGAAGCACAGGTTGGCGACACCTCTGTCTGAGGACCCTTTCTTCCCTTTGCTCTCTAAGGCAAATTTTTATCTTATTACGTGCTCCTTCTCTATTTTGATAGCTGACATTTTTCTACACTACTCTAAAATTTGAGAGTTCCTCAAGGCTTATAAAAAGTTCTCTTTATTCTTTTTACTTTTTTCTCTATATAAATTATCTCATATATAGTATGGCTTCTGTGAAAATCAACATGATGCTGAAGATGCCCAAATACTCATCCTCCAGTCTAGACCACTTCTCTTAACTCCACGCCCAACTATTCATCCACTATCTACTTAACATCTTCACTTGTATATCTCAAAAGGCACCAAAACCTTAACATATCTAGAACTAAACTCTCACATCTTTCCCTCCAAACCTTTACTTCAGGCTGAATTTCTCATCTCAGTAAATGACTTAATCATTCATTCAGCTGCAGGAGCCTGAGAGTCATTCTTGCCACTTCCCTCTCTGTCAGTCCTCATATTCAAATAAGTCAGGTCTTGTGACTTATAACTGGAACAAACAGTAGGGTGAGGGTAGTCAGGTAACTTTCTATCCCTAACTATCTCTCAAATCCATCTGCCTCTCTTAATCTGTCACCACCAGTAACTGTTCTAGATTATTATAATAGTCTCCTAAAGTCCTGTTTCCCTTTTAACACTACCTTAGCTGTGTCCCAGAGATTCTGTAGGTTTTATCTTCTTTGTAGCAATGTGAATTTGTTATTCACATTGCAGTCAAAGTAATCTTAAAATCATAAATCTTATTGCATCACTCTCCTTAGACTCCTGCAATGTCCTTGCATCTATTAAAGATGCAGATTTTTAACTACTATTTTTGCTTATACTTTGTAATATTTAAATTTAGATTATCCTGGCTGGTGTGCAGTTGAAACCTTGACAAGCGTTATTTTCAGTGCTCCCAAAAAAGGCAATATTGTCTGCAAACAGGAATAGTGTGACTTCCTCTCTTTCTGTTTGGATGCCCTTTATTTCTTTCTCTTGCTTGATTTTTCTGGCCAGGACTTCCAATATTATGTGAAATAGGAGTGGTGAGAGAAGACATCCTCATCTTGTGCCAGTTTTCAAAAGGAATGCTTCCAGCTTTTGCCCATTCAGTATGATGTTGGCTGTGGGTCTGTCATATATGGCTCTTAATATTTTGTGCCTTCAATACCTAGTTTATTGAGAGTTTTTAACATGAACTGATGTCGAATTTTATTGAAAGTCTTTTCTGCATCTATTGAGATAATCATGTGTTATTTGTCTTTAGTTCTGTTTATGTGATGAATCACATTTATTGATTTGTGTATGTTGATCCTATCTTGCATCCCAGGGATGAAGCTTACTTGATTGTGGTGGATTAGTTTTTTGATGTGTTACTGGATTCAGTTTGCAAGTATTTTGTTGTGGATTTTTGTATCAGTGTTAATCAAGCATATTGGCCTGAAGGTTCCTGTCTTTATTGTGTTTCTGGCAGGTTTTAGTATCAGGATGATTCTGGGAAGGGGTCCCTTCTCAATTTTTTGAAATAGTTTCAGTAGGAATGGTACCAACTCTTTTTTGTATATCTGATAGAGTTTGGCTATGAATCAGTCTAGTCCTGGGATTTTTTTTTTTTTTTTTTTTTTTGGTTGTTAGGCTATTTATTACTAATTCAATTTTGGAGCTTGCAATTGGGCTGTTTAAGGAATCAATTCTTTCCTGATTTAGTCTTAGAAGAGTGTATGTGTTCAGGAATTTAACCATCTCTTCTAGGTTTTCTAGTTTATATGCATAGAGGTGTTCATAGTAGTTTCTGATGATTATTTGTATTTCTGTGGGGTCAGTGGTAACATCTCCTTTGTCATTTCTTATTGTGTTTATTTAGACCTTCTCTCTTTTGCTTCTTTATTAGCCTAACTAGTGGCCTATCTCATTAATTTTTTCAAAAAAAATCAGCTCCTTGATTTGTTGATCTTTCAAATGGTTTTTCATGTCTTGATATCCTTCATTTCAGCTCTGATTTCAGTTATTTCTTTTCTTCTGCTAGCTTTGGGGTTGCTCTTGTTTCTCTAGTTCTTTTAGTTGTGATGTTAGGTTGTTAATTTGAGATCTTTCTAACTTTTTGATGGGGGCATTTAGTGCTATAAATTTCCCTCTTAACACTACCTTAGCTGTGTTCCAGAGATTCTGGTATGCTGTATCTTTGTTCTCATTAGTTTCAAAGAACATCTTGATCTCTGCCTTAATTTTGTTAGCTACCCAAAAGTCATTCAGGAGCAAGTTGTTTAATTTCCATGTAATTGCTCAGTTTTGAGTTTAGTTTTTTTAGCCTTGGAGCTAGAGGTCATAATCCTCAGCAGACTAACACAGGAACAGAAAACCAAATACGGTATTTTCTTACTTAAAATTCGGTGCTAAATGATGAGAACTAATGGACACCATGAAGGGAACAATAAACCCTAGGGCCTACTTGTGGGTGGAGGGTGGGAAGAGGGCAAGGATCAGAAAAAATAGCTATTGGATACTAGGCTTAGTACCTGAGTGATGAAATAATCTGTACAACGAACCCCTGAGACACGTGTTTACCTATATAACAAACCTGAAAATGTACCCCTGAACCTAAAATAAAAGTTTAAAAAGAGGCAGTATCATTATAGCTCACAGAATTCACAATTGTGTAATTTTAGTGCATACTAACAATTAAGCTCTTGCTTCATGGAATCACTCAGTAACTTTGTTTAGCAGCTGCTGCATACAACATTAATTTGGAAATAGAGTTATACTGATAATATAATCTTACAGAAATCTTACAAAATGTTTGTAGTCTCATATTTAACACTGATTCACCTGCTTACATCTTCTAGACTTGTCAGATGTATCTACTGCAGACTTACTAATTTATTTTATATTCTTTCCATAGATGCTATATTATTCATTTATTATTATATGAAGACTACTAGTTCTGTCTTTACATACTCCTAGGCTCTAACTAAGTAACATTAACACAACTAACTGGCATACAATACATTCACACTGTACATTCAAAAAGTCATAATTTTACATAGATTGTATCATATTTTAAATTTTATCTAGTATATTACATTTTATGCTTATATTAGAAAACACAAATTCAAGAAGCTTATAATAGTTTTTCGATTTCCCTTTCAGAGGCAATTTATAAAAAAGTGGAAAAGAGAAAAGTAGATTATTCTTAGGCATTATTTTGGGTATTAACAGACTAGGTTTGAATAGTTTAGAAAAATGGAGAATTAAAAGTAATTTTGCCATTTAATCGCAGTCAAGAATTAATATACAAAATATATCCAGATCTATGATTTTATCACATTTATCATCATATGTAATATTGCAGTTGTGAAAACTAAAACAGAATAGGGGAATAGTTTGTTGAAGGAGATGAGAATTCAGAAGCAAATCTGGCATTGAGAAATTGCTGTAGCTCTCAGTGCATTATTCAAATTAATTCAGTGTTCTCTTTAACTGTTCAGAACTTTCTCTTTTCGTAAGATCATTCATTCATTCATTCATCTATCAACCAATTAATTTGTTGAGGACTTACTATTTTCCGGGTCAAACAGGTGTGTAAGACACAAAGACAATGAAGACATATTAAACATAGGGTAACAGAGAGGCTTTATCTACAGTGCTTGGCAAAATAATAGCTTAAAGCACTCTAGATACTGGGATTTAAGAACGTTCAGATACTATTATTACATCCAGAGCTGTATATTTTGCTCTCAAATTTGTCCAGGCTCATTCTCTGGGGAGTCTATTCTGTTTCTATGCAGAATCCAGAGAAAAACTGCAGGTGCCATTTAATAACATAGGTTTTCTATGCTTTCCATTTCCATAGAACCATTCAATTTATTACTAAATAATCATCTAGTGTCTTCTGTGTCTTTCACCTGTGCATAAAGGCATTAAAAAAAGAATAATAGAATGTTAAAAGCTATGCCATAAACATGTCAAGAGCAGTGAATCAGTTAAGCACTCTATTCTTTTTGAAAGTAGCTGACCTTTAGTCACAGGCATCTGTGAGGATGGTGGATTATCATTTCAACTGAAGCATACTTTGGTTACTGTAACCAAGTGGGTAAAAGTGATTTGTCTAAATCCTGAGACATGATGATACAGAAATATTTCTACCTTTTATTTCCCTTAGGAAATTCTGTTGGATGACATTGCTACTTTAAAATTTTTAGCATAGCTGCTACTATAATGCTTCTTTTCTCTTCTAGTAGCTTTAAAATATGTATTCTCATTATGAAATTGAATAAATTTTTATTACTTTTGTTCAATATATAGAAAGTAAAAAGAATAAAAAGTACTTTCCCCATATCATACTTATCACAGCAACTAATGTTAATATTCTGATGTTTTTTTCTTTGTTTTTGCTGTGCATAGTTTTTGCATCAATGTGAACATTTGGTGTATATACATTTATACCCTATTCATTTCTAAATTGATTTAAACATTTTTATTATAGAAGTATAACATGCTCTGTAATCTTGGCAGGATCTGTCAAGTTTTTGTTAAAGAAACCCTTTCGCTATTTTCTCCTGCCCAGTGTTCCAAAACAATAATGAAAGATAAAATAGTAAAACAGAAATTATAAACTCTACATGTGCTGTAAAACAAAGAAGATATCTTGATGCTCAACTGGATCAGAAGCACAAAATAGAAAGTGGGACGTGAATAGCAGCCCAGCTGGTGACTTGGTCCAGAAGTGGGCAGAGCAGTAGGGAGACTGCATTCTTAAGGGTAATGGAGTCTAAAAGAGCTTCACTTGAGCTGGGGCCAGAAAGTCTGGCCCTCTGCTGAGAATGAGCAGCTGGGCATATACATTTCCAGACAATAAAAACAAGCAAAATAGAGGTTTGCTAAAGAACTAGAGAAACAAAGATACTTATTAATATTTATTTTTGTTAAGAAACACTTCTGGTAAAAATTTTAAGAGAAACCACTAAAAATTAGGAAAATATATCTTCCAAACCAAGAAATGAAGACTAAAAGAATAAAGCAACATTTATTGATTAAAATGTTCTTAGTTCTTAGAAAAAGGAGTGAAGGAAAGAAGAAACATGGCAAATCAAAAATGCAAAAAGGAAGATAACTAATAAGACAAGGAGATTATGTTGCATGCAATTTTTAAGATTCTTGCTTTTTATGAGTCAAACCTAAATCACAGTGCACAGAAAGTTTGAAAGAATTAGGTTAAAATAGGAAAGATCAAGGAAAACCAACATAAAGAAAGGCATTGCAGCACTTATCATTAGTCAAAATTTAATTGAAGGCTATAAACATTAAAAAAGATAAAGAGGAATGCTTTATAATGATAAAAGAATCAAAACACAGAGAACACAATACCAAGAAGATATCAAAGCCATAATTTTTTTTTTTACATATAACAATATACAACACAGCCTTGAAATATTAAAAGCCAAAACTGATAGGATTTAAAGAGAAACAGAAATCTACATTATGTGCAAGATTTTAATGTCATGTTTCATTCAGGATATTGACAAATGAAGAAACATAATATTAAAATAGAGATTTTATATATGCAGTGCTAATCATTTCTCCCATTTTGCCTGACCCAATTGTTCCCACTCTTCAACTCACCTTTATTTTAAGCAATACTCAAAACTCAGTATATATTCTTTAATATACAAACATAGAAAAGCATGTCTATGTCATGATGATGATAATTGTAATTTGCCAATGCAAAGGAAACTGAAACAGCTATTTGTTGTCTAACAGAACTTTAAAGATAATCAAGTGGGAAATAATAAGAGGTATATTCAGCAATTACATAGTACATTTGATAAGAAATTTGCTCTTCAACAACACTCGAATAGTCTAGTGTCCAGGGATCCCCAACTCCTAGGAGAAGGGGGAGTGTACCAAATCAAGGGAATACCTTGTGGTTCAAAAGGACCTGGCTGGCAGACCTTGAGCACCAGATCTTTCTGCTGGTATAAAGTTTCCTTCAGCAGGAGCACAGTTGCAGTGCTGGGTTTAGCAGGGAAAGTCTTCAACTCTAACCCAACAATCAGACAGCCCTGGTGCATTTGAAGGGCCTTAGAGAAGGGGATGCCTTTCCCCTGTTGTCTACCATGGCAGGCACAGTTGGGGCTTCTCCTATGGGAGCTCAGCATGGGTACAACAATAGACAGCCTTTCTGAAACATGTCCTGACTGCATTCCCATAGGAGGAGTGCTCTACAGGTTCAGGCTTGCATAAGACACAGAGTCGCTCCCTCTCTACTTGGACCATCAACATTCCTACAGATGAAAAGAGGTGTCTATCTGATCTGCATAGCCAGAGCACTAGGACAGGAATGTGTCTGAGAGAAGGATAACTTTACTGCTGACCTGACAGGGGAGCTGAGGTGACTGCAACCCTTCTCCCTGTTAAGATCTTAGTGCAAATCACTGCGAACTCCTCCAGCCACCTTCTGTCAAGGCTAAGACCATTGGGTATTGCATTTACCCACTTGGTTTAGCCATAACCAGTTCCTATCCAGGGACACCGCCCCTACTGGCCTGAAGCCTGAACTATCAAACCAGCAACTAAAATAGTGGGGAAAAATAAATAAATAAAAAAAGCACATGCCATGGGGGAATAAGATAAGCTTTAAGAGACTTCTACTATTCCAATCCCATAGGGGACAGTGAACTTGTTCACACACTGAGCACATTTTTAATACAACTTGCACATGAGAAAGCCATCATACAAAGACTCTATAACCAAGGAAATCTCATAGTCTTCACCCCTGAAAGCACCAAGAACTAAATTAGGCTATAATTAGACATTAAAATCACATCCTTTAGGGAAAAAAGAAATATAAAAACAAAAAACGCAGTCAAATCCAACATAAATTCAAGAATAATTAGAAGGAATAGTCTAATTCCTTCTAATTAGACTGAAAAAGTGAATGAAATGAAAAAGTATCAGAAAGGTAACTGTAATCTGACAAAACAGGATTCTATAACATCTCTAAAAGATCACACCAGAAATGGGTCCAAACCAAGATGAAATCTTTGAAATGCCAGATAAGGAATTCAGAAGGTTGAGTATTAAGCTACTCAAGGAGATATTAGAGAAGGATGAAAACCATCATAAAGAAATTAAAACAGTTAAGGATATGAATGAAACATTTTCTAGAAAGTTAGAAATCATCAAGAAAAACCAATCTGGCCTTCTGGAAATGAAAGATACACTTAGGGAATTACAAAATGCAGTGGAAAGTTTTAACAATAGACTAGAACAAGGAGAATAAAGAATTTCAGAACTCAAAGACAAGGCCTTTGAATTAACCCAGTAAGACAAAAAAAGAAAAAAGAGTCAGAAGAAATGAATAAAGTCTTCAGGAAATATGGGATTATGGAAAATGACCAAACCTGACATTCCTAAGGTAGAATAACTGACATTCCTAAGGTAGAAAAGAAAAATTGTTTTATCTTCTAGAAAATTTCTGGAAAATTTCCTTGGCTACCTAGAGATCTAGATATCCAAATTCAAGAAGCTCAAATAACTCTTGGTAAATTTATTGCAAAAAAGATCTTTACAAAGGCATATAGTCATCAGGTTATCTAAAGTATACGTGAAAGAAAGAATTCTAAGAGCAGTAAGACAAAGGCATCAGGTAACCTACAAAGGAGAACCTGTCAGACTAACAGCAGAAACCTGACAAGCCACAGAAAGGACTGAGTCCTCAGCCTTCTTTTTTTTTTTTTTTGTTTTTTTTGAGATGGAGTTTCGCTGTTGTTACCCAGACTGGAGTGCAATGGCATGATCTCGGCTCACTGCAACCTCTGCCCCCTGGGTTAAAGCAATTCTTCTGCCTCAGCCTCCCAAGTAGCTGGGACTACAGGCGTGTATCACCATGCCCAGCTAATTTTTTTATTTTTAGTACAGACGGGGTTTCACCTTGTTGACCAGGATGGTCTTGATCTCTTGACCTCGTGATCCACCCACCTCAGCCTCCCAAAGTGCTGGGATTATAGGCATGAGCCACCATGCCTGGCTCTAGTCCTCAACCTTCTTAAACAGAACAACTGTTAGCCAAGAATTTATATCCTGCAAAACTAAGTTTTGCAAATAAAGGAGCAATAAAGTGATTTTCAGACAAATCTTGAGGGAATTTGTCATTACCAAACCATCACTGCAAAAAATGCTAAAAGATATTCTAAACCTTGAAAAAAAAAGACCAATATGCATCAAAATAGAACCATTTGAAAGCTGAAAACTCACAAGGCCTATAAAACAATGACACAATGGAAAAAAAAAAACTAATATGATGAAGAGAACAGAATCTCACATCTCAATATTACTGTTGAATATAAGTGGCCTAAATGCTCCGCTTAAAAGATACAGAATGGCAGAATAGATTTTTTTTTTAAAAATCGCTATCCAAATATTGGCTGTCTTCAGGAGAGTCACCTAACATGGAAGGATTTATATAAAGTTAGGGTAAAAGGGTGGAAAAAGATACTCCACAAAAACGGAAAACAAAAGCAAGAAGGAGTAGCTAGTCTTATATCAAACAAAACTGACTTTGAAGCACCAATGGTTAAAAAAAGACAAAGATGAAAGGATATATATCATTATATATCAGTATTTAATGATAAAAGGGTCAATCCAGCAAGAAAATATTACCATTCTAAATATATATACACCCAACACTGGAGCTCCCAGATTTATAAAACATTACTACTAGAACTAAAATATGGTAAGATAATAATAGTGGAAGACTTTAGTTTACCACTGACACCACTAGACAGATCTTGGAGACAGAAAGTAAACAAAGAAATAATGTACTTAATGACATGCTACAACAAATGGAATTAGCAGATATTTACGAAACATTTGGAACTACAGAATATACATTCTTTTCATCAGCACGTGGAACATTCAAATAGAAGTCAAACAATTGCTGTTTGCAAATTGTACAATTTTATATTTACAAAGTTCTAAAGGCTCTCCAAAAGACTCTTAGATTCGACAAACAAATTCAGTAAATTCTCAGGTTACAAAATCAGTGTACACAAATCAGTAGCACTGCTACACACCAACAACAATCATACTGAGAATCAAATCAAGAACTCAATTCCTTTTACAACAGCTGCAACAAAATAAAAATACCTAGGAACATACTTAACCAAGAAGGTGAAAGATCTCTACCAGGAGAACTACAAAACACTGCTGAAAGTAATCGTTGATGACATAAACAAATGAAAACAAATCCCATACTCATGGAAAAATGACTATACTGTCCAAAGCGATCTATAGCCTCAATTCAATTCCCATCAAAATACCAACATCATTTTTCACAGAACTAGGAGAAACAATTCCAAAATTCACATGGAACCAAAAAAGAGCCCAAGTAGCCAAAGCAATCCTAAGCAAAAAAGAACAAATTTGGAGATATCACATTACCAGACTTCAAATTATACTGCAACACTGTAATTACCAAAACAGCATGGTACTGGTATAAAAGTAGGCACATAGACAAGTGGAACAGAATAGAGAACCTAGAAATAAAGCCAAATACATACAGCCAATGTATGTATATGTCTCTTTGACAAAGCAGACAAAAACATAAATTTGGAAATGGACACCCTATTTAATAAATGGTGCTGGTAAAACTGGCAAGCCATATGTAGAAGAATGAAACTGATTTCTTATCTCTCACAACATGCAAAAATCAACTCAAGATGTATCAAAGACTCAAATACAAGATGTGAAACTATAAAAGTTCTAGAAGACAATGTTGGAAAATCTTTTCTAGACATCAGCCAAGGCAAATAATTTATGATTAAGACCCCAAAAGCACATGTAACAAAAACAAAAACAAAAGAATAAATGGGACCTAATTAAACTAAAACACTTTTGCATAGCAAAATAAATAATTATCAAAGTAAACCGTCAACCCAAAGAATGAGAGAAAATATTTGCAATGTATGCATCTGACAGAGGACTAGTATCCAAAAATCTACAGGGAACTCAAATCAGCAAAAATCCTCACAAATAATTCCTTCAAAAAGTTGTCAAGGAACATGAATAGACATTTCTCAAAAGAAGATATACAAATGGCCAATAAATATGAAAAAAGTGCTCAGCATCACTAATCATCAGGGAAATGCAAATTCAAATCACAATGAAGTACCACCTTACTTCTGCAAGAATGGCCATTATTAAAAAGTCAAAATACAATAGTTGTTGGTGTGGTTGTGGGGAAAAGGGAACACCTATTCACTGCTGGTGGGAATGCAAATTAGTACAACCTCTGTTTAAAACAGAACGGAGATTCCTTAAAGAGCTAAAAGTAGATCTGCTCCCTGCTTATATGAGTTCAACTTTTTTAGATTCCACATACAGGTGAGGTCATGCAGTATTTGTCTTTCTGTTCCTGGTTTGTTTAACTTGGCATAATGTCCTCCAAATTCATCCATACTGTAACAAATGGCAGAATTTCCTTCCTTTATTAAGGATGAATAGTATTCTATTGTATATACATGCCACATTTTCTTTATCCATCCATCCATTGATGGTCAATAGCATTATAGAAACTTATTGCAAAAACAAGGTAAATTTGAAGAAAGCTTTATTAATGTTGATAAGTTTAGAGCTGTTTTATAATTTATGCAATACTCCTTTGACTTTTCTCTTAATATTATTGAGTCAGAAAATTTACTTAAACTTGGATAGACATAATTTTGAAGTTGAAATGGTTATAAAGTCAACTCAATTCTAAAAGTAATGAACCAGTTTTATCAACATAGGTGCAAATTTTAAAGGAAAAATGATTTTTGGTGTTCAGTTCAGTTACTTTAAAACTTTATGTTTAGAACAACTTGGTTATATGAATCTACTTTTCAACTGTAATTCTACAAAGTCTAAATACAGATCATGTGTTTTTGATTAAAGTTTACTGTCTGAATTGACATGTGCTAAAAGTATAAATTGCACATCAGATGATGAAGAGATACAATAATGTAAAATATTATATTAGTAATTTTTGTTTTGAAATGCTAATGTTTTGAGTAAATTGGGTCAAATAACATTATTAATCTATTTAACAAGTTTTAATATGGCTACTAGAAAATTTAAAGTTACATATGTGGATCAATGCTCCTATAGAGAAAATTAAAGGGTAATTCGGTCTTTCCTCTAGCATGATTGATCAAAATTAAATTTTTAATCATTGTTTGTTAGAAAGTTTGTTTCAGCTTCACAATTAGTTATTGGTAATCTCATGCTAAATTAGGGGGTTGTTGTCAAATTTGATCAAATCCTTCTCTCACATCAAAGCTTGAAGATTTGGAAGAATTTTCTACTGGCTAGTTTTGTACCTTTTAGATCTTTCTCACTCACTACACAAACATTTCTGGTACTAAGCATCATAGGTCACACTCATATCATAATATGGCTTTAAAACTTTCCTTTGCATTACCTGATACGTTGGCACAGAAGGTGGTAGGGGTATTTTCCTAGAAGCCATTCTTACATCTGAACTGTATGTACATGGGAGTGACTTCGAACTTCATCAATGTATATTACTAAACCCAAACTAAATGTGCCCAAGATTCCTCTTTCCCTTAGCTGGGTTCAAAAATGTCTGCAGCCATTCTAATACTACCCAAAATAAAGAAGAATATGATAGGGAAATTAAAGGTTAAAAAAAAAGAGGTATAAACCTTTTGCAATTAAAATATTTACTCTTACACAATTTACAAAAACATGTAACCATGAAAAAACATTTCTAGCACCCTCTCAACATCTTGGGGGGGGCCTATGAAAGGGCTGGACTCTGGAGCTTAAACTGCAATATTTGCCTATGAGTGAAAACGTTTTGCTTTAAAGAAATGGAACTATTTGTACTTTTGTGCATATTACTTTCCTTACTCAAAGATATTTCAAAGAACTTCTCCAAATAAGTTTATGTCACTGTACTTCATTCTTTTAAGGGTTGCATAACATTTAAAAACATTATGCTCTGTGATTTATTCTTTGTCTACCAGTGAGCGTTCACTTCATTTTGAATTATTTTTTCATTTTCTGCTAAGTACAAAACTGCAGCAAACATCATTGTGTACTTGTCTTACACTGAGGTGCTTTTATTTCTATGAGAGAAATTTCCATGTGGGTCAAATGTAGGTTAATCATACATCCCAGTTTCCCTGGAAGATTCCCGTTTATGACCTAGCATAGTTATTACTAGCACTCCCTTTCACTCTTAAAAGTGTCCTAGTTTGGATGATAAATGTTTGCATACAAAAGATACATATATTTTAATATCTATGATAGTAACAATATTACTGAGAACTTTTAATGTGCCAACATTGCTTTAAGCACTTTACAGGTACTGTCTCATTTAGTTTCCCACAAAAATGATATTGTCATGCTTATTTTACAAATAAAGAAACAGAGACATAGAGAAATTAAGTAAGTTACTCAAGGTGGCATTGCTAGTAAGTACGGAACCATGAATTAAACCCAGACAGTCTGGCTCTAGAGTAGGATGACAAACGAAGCTGGTTTGCCTAAGACTGAAGGGATTTCCAGGATGTGGGCTTCCAGTTGTAAAACTGAGAAATAACCTAGCAAACCAAAGTGGCCTGAAAATGAGATGCAGAGGGACTGATCTTGATGCCATTGCTTTCCAAAACAGTTGTATCAGTTTTTGTTGCCATCAACAATGTTAGCCTGCAGCCTTTTTCTCCACAACTGTCATAAGAAGCCTCTAAGATAACTCCCAATGATCCCCTTTCCTGGTATTTATGCCTTTGTTTAATCTCTTTCCTTTGTGTGTAGACTAGACAGAGTGATTGTTTCTAATAAATAGAATATGGAAAGAATAATGCATGTTATTTCTGAGATCAGGTTACTAAAAAACCTCTGGCTTCCATTTGTTAGCCCTCTCCTGCTCTCTCGTTCACTTATTCTGATGGAGCACTTTGTGTTCCATAGAGCGACCCATGGGGCAAGGAACTGAGGGAGGCCTTGGATCAACAGCCAGTGAGAAACTGAGGGCCTCAACCCAACAGTTCTGTAGGAGCTGAATGTTGCCAACAACCATGCGAGTGGTCTTTGATGTCAGTTTCTCCCAGTCAAGCCTGAGATGAGAATATAGGTCCAGCTGACACGTTAACTCCAGCCTTGCAAGACCCTGTGTCAGCAGAGCCATACCTAGACCCCAACCATGAAAACTGTGAGAAAATAAATGTTTGTGGTTTTAAGTGGCTAAGTTTTGGGGTAATTTGTCGCACAGAAATAGATAGCTAATATAATCTTTATTTTTCTACATTTTCAATCTTTCAGTGAAGATAGTGCAAAATAGATATCCCTTTTTACAATTTTAATTAGCACTTCCTTGGCTACTATTAGTTCAAGCTGCTTTTCAAATAGTTGTTGATAATTTATATTTGCTTTTCTCTGAATTTCTATTCATATCAATTGCCCAATATTATATTGACTATTTTATCACTTTATAGATCACAGTTACTAACCCTTAATCTGATATAGGTAGTATAACTATTCTTTCTCAATTTATCATTTATCTGATGATTAACTGTGGTATCTTTTCAATTTTTATTTTATTTTTGAGACAGCGTCTCTCCCTTGTTGCCCAGACTGAAGTGCAGTGGTGATCTCTGCTCACTGCAACCTGCACCTCCCGGGTTCAAGTGATCTTCCTGCCTCAGCCTCTTAAGTAGCTGGGGTTACAAATGTGCACTACCATGCCTAGCTAATTTTTCTATTTTTAGTAGAGATGGGATTTCACCATGTTGGCCAGGGTGGCCTCAAACTCCTGACCTCAAGTAATTCACTCACCTCAGACTCTCAGAGTGCTGGGATTACAGGCATGAGCTGCTGCACCTTGCCTTCAATTTTTATGTAATGAAATATGTCAATCTTTTTCTTTCTGTCTTCTAAATTTCTTGCCTTGATTAAGAATTCTCCCTTACCCCAGGCTATACTACTGAACTCCTATTTTATTTTAAGATTATTATTGTTTTACTATTTAAAATCAATTCTGTAATTCATCTGGATTTTTTAATACTGTGTTAAAATAGGGGGTTAAATTTACTTTCTTTCATTTGTGTTGTGATTAGTAATTAAACAAGCTTTCCTTTTCCTACTCAAGTACACTCTTTGTTATTTATAAAATGCTATATATTTGGACATATTTTTTCTTGCTCTTTTTTTATATGACTGATTAATGTAATTATAATAGCTGTATAATATTTTCCGCTATTTGGAAAGGCAACTCAACTTTTACTATTATTTTTCATACTTTCTTGGTTATTTGGGGCATTTATTTTACCATATGAATTTTAAGATAATTTCATCCAATTCCAAAAAAACTACATCCAAAAAATGGAATTCTAAAAAAAAATTGAATTTAATTTTACATTTATATTAATTTTGAGAATTGCCATTTTTATATTTTATATTCTAGATGTATTCAGATTTTACATGACATTTAATAAAATATATAGTTTTTTAAAAGATGTAATTTCTATGAATTTCTTAGAAGTTCCTATTTGATAGTTTTTATCACTCTGTTGAAAGGATGTTATTTCCATTTCTAGGTGCTTAGTGTTAGAATGCACAATCGGTATTTAATTTTTAATGTATTAGTTGTATTCAGCTACTTTACAAAATTATTTTATTAATTCTAATATTATTTTACTTTAAAACTTAAGCTTTTGAGGGTTTTTTTTTTGTTTTTTTTGTTTGTTTGTTTGTTTTTCCTGAGACACAGTCTCACTCTGTCACCCAGGCTGGAGTACAGTAGTGCGATCTTGGCTTACTGCAACCTCTATTTCCTGGGTTCAAGAAATTTCTCCTGCCTTGGTCTCCCAAGTAGGTGGGATTACAGGTGTGCGCCACCACATCTAGCTTTTTTTTTTTTTTTTTTGGTATATTTAGTACAGACAGGGTTTCACCATGTTGGCCAGGCTGGTCTTGAACTCCTGACCTAAAATGATCTGCCCACCTTGGCCTGCCAAAGTGCTGGGATTATACGTACAAGCCACCCCACCTAGCTGGCTTTTGAGTTTTATAGAGGTTTTTGGATATATAATCATGTAATCAACAAAAATAAATATTTTCATTCTTTTTCCCAATACTTCTACTATTTAATTTCCCACTTTGATATATTTATTAGAACCTTCAAAATAATGCTGAACAAATGGCAATGGAAGGCATTTGAGTCTGGTTACTCTGTCAGATAAAATAGTTTTCTGGATTTTACTCCTAGATTGATACCACAATTGCTTTAAAAGGTTTTTTATGTTTGTCATTATGTAGTATTCCCTTTATTTCTATTAACAATTTTAACTCTAAAATATGACATTTTATATTTTAATATTTTCATTTCTGTTATTTTGTTTGCCTTTGCTTTTCACTTTTTTCTGTTTATTTCCAATTTTTCTTTATTACTTTATTTTAGGTTTATTTCTAATGAGCAGCATAGAACTTTTAAAAGACTGTGCCTGACTTTTTAGTCTCTTTGTTTTTTATTAGAGATAATTCTACTTATATTTAATTAACAACTTATATACTTGATTTTATTAAATTTATCTTTATATATTTTAATACATAAAATGTACAATTTTCTGGGAAAAGTACTAATTACTAATTATAACTCAGTAGACATTAACAGAACAGAATTGATACCAAAAAAAGATTGTCAAAATGGTTTGATAAGATGGTTTTGCCAAAACTTAATGAACAGACAATACCAATGTTATACAAACTATTGAAGAGACTGTTTAAAGAAGTAAACTACTCAACTTTGTACTTGATACAAACGTACAAAATTGTAACTTACATACAAAATTGGAAAAGGAGAGTACAATAACAGTATATAAGGATTAATCTCTGATATGAAAATAGATGTACAAAGTCTAAACAAAATATTACCACACTGACTTCAATAATATATTAAAATATAAACCATAACTAGGTAGAACTTAACTCACTCTTCTAAGGATATTTCAGCCAAAAAAAATCTTTCCATATAATTCCTCAATTTAACAAATTCAGGAAAGTAATCCACATGGTCATGTTAGTTTAGGGAAGGATTTCTTACATGAGACAAAAAGCACACATCATTAAGAAGATTGGTACAATTGATTACATTAAAGCTCATGCTTAGCATAACATGTCACAAAGTACTTTTAAAATACCACAAACTGGGAAAGATGTTTGTAATGCATATACTGAGAAGGTATTACACTACAAAGTAAGGAAAAGACAACAACAAAAAGCAAACAAAAAATGGAAATAATTGGCAAAGGCATTCCCTGAAGATGAATTTTGAATGGCCAGTAAACATAATTAACACAGGTAACAGGGACATTTAATTAAGGCCCCAGTGAGGTGCCAGTTGTATTTCCATCTACCAGAAAGACGGAAAACAAAATTTCTGAAGATATCAAGTATTGTAAAGGATATATAAAAAAAAACAGAAACTGGCTAGCCATATGCAGAAAGCAGAAACTGGACCCCTTCCTGACACCTTACACTAAAATTAACTCCAGATGGATTAAAGACTTAAACATAAGACCTGACACCATAAAAACCCTAGAAGAAAATCTAGGCAAAACCATTCAGGACATAGGAGTAGGAAAGGACTTCATGACCAAAACACCAAAAGCATTGGCAACAAAAGCCAAAATAGACAAATGGAACCTAATCAAACTCCACAGCTTCTGCATGGCAAAAGAAACCGTCACTAGAGTGAATCGGCAACCATCAGAATGGGAAAAAAATCTTTGCAGTTTACACATTGGACAAAGGGCTGATATCCAGAATTTACAAAGAACTCAAACAGATTTACAGGAAAAAAAACCAAACAAGCCCATTCAAAAATGGGCAAAGGATATGAACAGACACTTTACAAAAGAAGACATACATGAGGCCAACAAACACATGAAAAAATGCTCATCATCACTGGTCATTAGAGAGATGCAAATCAAAACCACATTGAGATACCATCTCACGCCAGTTAGAGTGGCGATCATTAAAAAATCTGGAGACAGCAGATGCTGGAGAGGATGTGGAGAAAAAGGAACACTCTTACACTGTTGGTGGGAGTGTAAATTAGTTCAACCATTGTGGAAGACAGTGTGGCGATTCCTCAAGGACCTAGAAATAGAAATACCATTTGACCCAGCAATCCCATTACTGGGTATATATCCAAAGGACTATAAATCGTTCTACTATAAGGACACATGCACATGAATGTTCATGCAGCACTGTTTACAATAGCAAAGACCTGGAACCAACCTAAATGCCCATCGATGATAGACTGGACTGGGAAAGTGTGGCACATATACACCATGGAATATTATGCAGCAATCAAAAATGATGAGTTTGTGTCCTTTGTAAGGACATGGATGAACCTGTAGAACATCATTCTCAGCAAACTGACACAAGAACAGAAAAAGAAATACCGCATATTCTCACTCATAGGCGGGTGAGAAAAATGAGAACACATGGACACAGGGAGGGGGTCTACTACACACTGGGGTCTATTGGGGGGAAGGTGGGAGGGACAGTGGGGGGGCTCGGGAGGGATAGCCTGGGGATAAATGCCAAGTGTGGGTGAAGGGGAGGAAGGCAGCAAAGCACACTGACATGTGTGTACCTATGCAACTATCTTGCACGTTCTGCACATGTACCCCAAAACCTATAATGCAATAAAAAAAAAAAACAGGAACTCTCATAGGACTGTAAATAGGTACTCCACATTGGATGACAATTCGTTAATATTTTTAAAAGTTTGAAAGGCACGTACTCTTCTATATATCAATTAATTCTACTACTAGGTATGGCTCTTGAAAAGAAAACTTTAATTCTCTGAAGGATATTCATGGTAACATTGTTTATAAGAATGAAAAATTACAAAAAAACAAAAATCTATTTTCATAAGATAAAAAGATAAAATTTTAATTAAATGGAATGCTATGTATTAGTTAAAATGAAAACAGTAGGATTATAAACATCTATGTAGATGTATTTTGAAAATGTTAAATGAAAAAAGTCAGAATTGTACACATATTATACTAATGTAAGTTTAAAACACAATATGTCTGTGATATATGAATGTATCTAATGATTATATACATACATAGTAAAAGTATAAAGGCACAGATGGATAATACATACCAACTTCAGGATGGTGATTAACTCATGAAAGGAGGCACGGAAATAGGTTTATGACAGGATATAAGAGAGATTTTAAATTCATCTGTAATGCTTTTTAAAAAAATCATCAATGTTAGAAACAAATATAATTAAATGAAAGACGTGCTCTTAGAAGAATATTAAGGAAATAGGAAAAATATAAAAAATAAAATTAATCTATAATTTCTCCAGCCAGAGGTGAACTTGATAACATTTGGAATAGTGCCTTCTAGGACTTTCTTTTTATGCACAATTTGACATGGCTAAAAGCAAATATATATCTCATTTTAAGCACAGTTTAACTCACAAGATTTCTTAAATGTTACATGAAATTCAGTGTATAGAGGAGATTGGTGGTGACAGCATTGTTACTACTATTCAGTGATTTATTAGTCTCTGGAAAACTTTTTAAAAAATCCCCAAATGCTTTTAAGATCCTCTTTCCTCCAAAATATGAGACTAAGGTTATTTTTCTCCTTCTACATCTATCTGTAAGATAATCAAAGATACA